>CM021312.1:8140706-8162637 GCA_010645155.1 Tigriopus japonicus | reverse complement strand
CGGATCCGATGCACAGCTCTATTGCCTATCAAGCCCAACATTGTCTTATTTTTGGATGCTTTGACTTGCCCATGTATCTGACGGCAGGAAAGACTATGTCGTCTAAGCTTTGTTTCTGATTCTATTGTAGTCCCCAACACTGTTTACAATAAATATTTCTTCGTGAGCGAAAATCAAAACTTTGCCCTGACTGAACTTCGATGATCTTGTACTTTTGGAGCCTGTTGTGGCGTTGTTTTTCTGCAAATAGTGGTGATTTAGGCACAGCACCTAAATTCATTCCAAGATTAGCCCTCACAACTCATGAATCTAAAGTTTGTGTACTTTCAGCCCCATGCCAATTTTGCCTATATTCTTGCCTACAGGTTCTTCGATTTTGGCCTTGACAGCCTCCGCCAAGTCTTGAATGCGGGTAACTCTTCACCTACCGGATCCAGTAGTTTGTTAAACAAGCCTTCTTATTTTAGACAACTTTTTGATGCATGAATAGTGCGTGCATGATCTCAAAATACTTTTTGATTTGATTCATGCGCTAACCTGCGCATACATTTTTCCCTTAGTTCAGACTATCCCATATTTTTTTTCATTGATCGCAAATATAGTGTTAAAAGACATCTAAATGGGACTGTCTTTAGCTCAAAGAACCTTCGACAGCTTCGATTTTTCTTTTAAAGTCAATACATTAAGCGTTAAAATTGTCTAGAAATGTGTCCGAGTGGTTTTAGACATGTTGTAGAGATTGTGAAGTTTTCCATGCCTAGCAATTTCGGCCTTTGTGCAAGTCGAAATAAATTGCTTGTTTGGCTACAGGAAAAATATTTTTACTTTTTGAATTCCACTGTTTCACTCGACAACGTGACGTCAAACTTACTGCACTTGAAGATGCAATTCAAATTAGTGTAAAAGTTTTCCTAACTTTATTTCTTGAACTTAAACTGGACATATCAACGGTTTCGTTTGGAAGGTGAAAAGGAAATGCTCCCTAGACAGGGATGGCAAATTCTGGCTTTTAATGGATTTCTGCCACTTTCTGCCACTTGGTGGTAGAAAATGGCAGGAAATGGCATAAAGTGGTACAAAATGGCCGCGAATTGACAAAAGTAGGCATGGGCTGATGTTCAACTACAAATCTGTGTTTGAAGAATAAGATTAAAAGAGTCAAATGTAATCAAATTTTAGACAAATACTTTAGACTCACAAATATAACTCAAAATAATTATGAACGTCATTGTTGATGCTAAAATAACTAGAATAACTTTTAACACGTTGTATATTGTATATTGTATTGTTTGTATATCGTAAAAGCCACTCGAAAACAAAAGGTGAACATTAGAGCATAGGCAAGAGAATGTTTGATGGCCAAAAGGGACCATTAGTCGTGCGATTTAAAATCACTGGCAATGTAAAGGACTAAGGGAGATGACAGGGTTAAGAAAAACGAAAAAGAGAGAAAAAACACACACACACACACACCCAGAACAGACAAGGCATGTAAAATTTAGTGATCAGTCCGCGTTGGGAAGTCTTCTTCCGGTACCAACCATGAGCTTAAAGGACCAAATGGTGTCCTGATGGTGAGTAGACATCGGAAGTGAATTCCAAGGATCCACAGTACGAACAAAGAACGAATTTTGTGTCTGAAAAAACTTGCACATGAATCAATGTCATTATTCAGTCCATATCTCAAGGAAATTAAGCTGCCTTATTGTCTTTTCATAGGATAATCCCTGGTTAAAAAACTCATTTTGTGCTATAAAGGGATAATAATTCAGGGTGAGATAAGAACTTCAATTGAAATTATGACGAAAATCTACGCGAAAAAAGGAAAAGCTCCTTTATATACTGTCACATTTTAAATAGATAATAAAATTATCATATTGGAAAATTATTTTTTTTTGCAATTCACTTAAATATTGGATTGTGTTGAAATGGGATATAAGAATAAGAAAATCCCTATTTTCTAAAATGCTTGATGTTATCATATGGTGTGTGCAAAAACATAAATACCACTTATTTTACCGAATTAATAAATGAATTTTGTCCCAGGAAGTATTTGTTACAAATTTTTGTAAAGTCCCAATATCCATTATTTAAAAGAAATCGGAAATGACTTGTTTGGGACTAGATTTCAAATTTCGTCAATTTGGTTTTATAGTGATGCATTTTAAAACTAAATAAGTTTGTAGCAAGGATCTGCAAATCAAACTTTGATGAAACGAAATGTTAAGTCATAATTAATACTATAATCATATTGCAATTGTAAAAGCTTAGAAAGTCAGTGTTTAATTTTATTTCATATTTTAGAAAACAAACTTGACGCAAAAATTACAAGTATATTACTTTAAATGATCTGTGTAAGACTATGTTGTTTGCATAATGTACCTTAGACCTTAGTGTTTAAATTTTGAAGACATTTTGTATTTACAACATTTTAACACTTTAAAGACCTACAATTATGAGCTATTGTGTTCAAATAGTGAGCGAGAATTACAGAATTAAATCGCATTCAGGTTCTAACTTTCGGTTTATATTTAAGCTGAAATCGAGTCGTGCTTAAAAAATGAAAAAAAACTGAAAAAAGCCGACCAGATGCCGAACAGGGTCAGCAACCACTTTGGAGTTAAAGCCCGCCAAATTTACCTAGTTTGCCCAAGGGCCCACAAAACATAATTTAGTGGGTTTCGAGGCCCACAAGAGAATAATCACAAAGCTTTGGGCCCACAAGTTCAGTACAATGGGTGGCTCTCGGCCCCACAAAAATCACACCGGTTGCCGACCCCTGGATTAGAAGGTCCGTAGAAGGCAGAATCGAAACCACCATTACCTTGCACTTTGAGTGTTCTGGTAATTGAGCTTTACTGGTCTAGCTAAATTCACTGGATCAAAGGATATTATTTCTAATCGCAGAAATATTCCTACAAAGATCAACAAGATCAAAGCCAGCAAATGGGTGTTCCAGATCAGGTTCCATTGCTTACCTCTGTCAACTTATTTTCCTTTGACAAGACAAGGAGGACGGTATTACGTCAAGTGGGATCGAGCAATGGCCCGTTACCAAGTCCATGTTAATCTTTCTGCGTGATAGCCTGGCTTTAAAGAATAAATGCAACATAGTTGGGATTAATGTCATTTTATTTACATTATATATAAAACAAAAGTGCACAAGAATTCAACGAGCAACCATTTGATGCCCAATTGATGTCTCTCAAAGAATTGAAACTGTGTTGTTTGATTGTTTTAACTTAACTTAAAAATGTTCAAACTCTTGATCCACTGACTTGCTTCATAATGATTGTCCATCTTTTGTCGAAACCACATGATTTTTATCATTGGCATTGTTCAATGGCATTCTTCACTTCATAGAATGATATCAATTTTCTGCTCTGTATCTTTTGTCAACACTTTAGTCTTCTTTTGCCATAAGAACCCCAATTAAGTACTGAACAGAGAAGACTTCTGGCTTACTTCAGTGTAAGTTGCTCCACTGTTAGTGGAGATAATATTTCGGACATACGTTTAAATAACTTTTGGTCTACTTCTTGGCAAGAGCCTTCCAAACTACTGTATGATCATGCAAAGATGTTTCTAAAATGAACAAAACTCTTGGAACACGGTTCTAATGGGTACTTACAGTGCAGAGGGCAAACTAGTCTTCAAATGCTTCATTGAAATTGTTTCCCACTAATTTATATGTACATTGTTGTAAGGGCTTCATTGGTTCAAACCATCAAAAGTACATAGGCAAAAATTGACCATTGTGCTTTAAAATATGTTAATTGAATCTTAACACCATCCAACTGGCGGGTCAATATTCATCCGATTGATTCTTGACTTCGTTCTTCCTTTCACCCAAGTCCAGAGTCTACAATTGTGACTCCAGCTTTCGCTTTTCTCGATCCAATTTGCTGACATGTTCCTGGGCTTCATGCAAATTTTCTTGAATCATCCGTGGTTTGTCTTCTTGATACTTTGCTAACGATTTCTGACTTGATCCAAATTCGGTGCTTTCTTCATCCGCCCATCGTTCAACGTGGTCTTCAACCTTGTCAATAATATTCAGGGTTCGTCCTTGTTCGGCGGTGAAATCATCTTCTTTTTGACCCAGAACCTCCTCGTCTTCTTAAAGATCAACCAACTCATCCACTACCTGTCTGAGTTCCTCCACCAACATCCTCACGTTCAACTTCAGTTCTGTCTTTGATGTCGGCGGATCACTCTGCAAACAGGATTGTCCAGTAGGTCCTTTAATGACGTGATTGCCCTCTTTTTGATGGACATCTTTTCCGAAGCTCCTCATTCTTGGAATCGACGACATCATGCTGAATTCCTCGATCTTGTTCCACCGAAATAGAATCACCTTCCTTATTCGCCATTGCGATCTAGGACCAATGTTCCACTCCCAAATCCGACTCAATTCGCTCAATCCTGGGTCCAGGCGCTGCCGTTACCGGCACAGGATCCAGTATGGGCCAATATTTTGAAAAAATCCAGTATTTTGACTCTCTGTTACTCAAGGAGCCCTTTACAAGTCTTGTCGTATGGTATGTATGGCATTTTCTGGATATGCTTTGAATGCTTCAAGGTAAATACTCATCAAGATTCATCGGTGAAGACCCTCCCTCGTAAATTCGATCGGGTAATAAACAACAATATAATAAATTCTTTGAAAGGAAATGGACGAGCTTGGTCTGATTCGAAGTTTGACTATATACCTGTTGTTTCTACATGAAGTTATCTTAGTGAGTCATAGTTGTGTTCTGAAATTAAAAAAGGAAATAAGAATGGTTTTTTAATTCCAGGGAAGGGTCATTTTTCACAATCCGAGTCAATCCCTCTTTTTAAGACGTTACAACCGATTGGCTCCATTCCACTCACCAAGTAAGTAAATTCCTAGCTATCCGTCACTTGATGAATTCCTGACTTGAGCTTTTCAGACCTTAGCTTTTTCCGTTTTACAGAAATCCAAGATCATGCTTTTTCCTCTTTAGGTATAGGTTTTACCCACGCCCGTTCAAATGCGACGGCAAATCGTGGAGGAAATGCCAACAGCTTAGCTTCAGCCTTGGGAGCTCAAGGTCCAGTTATTGCGGAGGGACATGCTCAATCGGTATTGGGTGGCCACGCCCATTCGCACGGACAGGCCTTGAATGAAAGAGGTGGTTCTTCTTTTGGATTTGGAATAGCAAATAGTGGACGCCGAGGCCGATCCTTGGGATTGGGATCAGGGAGTTCAATTGGAGGGAACGCTATTGGCGTTGGAATCTCAATTGGAGGTGGTCGTTTTCCAGGATCTGGAGGACGAGGAATTGCCCAAGTGAGATCCAACCCCAAGAATGAACGCAAGTCACACCAAAGGAGTTTTACTTTCACCTACGTGTGAGGTTGATGAATGAAAAAAGGCTTTGATTTGACAAAAACTATTCAGTAAATCATTTTCAATCTTTCTGCATCATGAAAATTGCATTCTTTTCTACTTTATTTCTGGACATAAGATATTTTTGGGCTAAGCGCTTGATTTCGATATGAAAGACGAATTTTTGGATTAAGGTGGTAAGCGTCTAGCTTTTTGTACAAGACAATTTGATGTGTTTGCTAGGATGGTTCTCATTCCATTGGTTCACTGTTTGGTTTTGGGCCTCCTACATCAAAGTCAGCTCTCCCATGTAAGTCCACGTACATTCTTGATTAGAAAATCTATGCGCAAACCTTCGGTTGTACTTCAATTTTCGAATCTTCTCTCTTGCATAAACTTACGCCCTAATGCCAAAGTTGAGCTTGAAATTCGAATCATATTCCTTTTGAGGTATTTCTTGAAAACCGCGAAATTTTCCCATTTGCATATTGTACTTTTTGCGCCCATAAGCTCTGATTCTGATCTTCTGATCCAATCGATGTTGAAACACTTTGTACAGGGCACGATCGGCCATTTGTAGAGAAAGCAATTTGATTTTGGACTCCGCCGAAAGGTTTTTTTTTAACAAACTAATCATAGTTTAAAAGACAATAGGAAGAAACTAGTTTGTCTTTTTTGGTTCCAAGATAACTTAAAACAGAGGAATAATTAGTCATTCAGCTTTAAATCATGACTTGTTTACCCCGCGAGGTGTCATTTGGTCACTTGAGAGTGTGGCAGTTTTGTCTCCCTCTAATAGATTTTACTTACTTGATTAGTGTTGAATGAAATAAAAAAGTACAATTTTGACATCATGATTGGTAAATTATCTAACTTAAACAGGGACAAACAACTTTTTAAAACATTTGAGCCTTCCACGTTTTTATACTGATTAAGTTTTTTGCTATTTTTTGGAATATATCGACTGCAAATCTTTTATTCTCAGTTTGATCTTAAATTACCTCAAATTTGAGAGACTTCTTTGGGTTGACAAGACACTTCCTTGGGTTGCTTATTTTTCACTAGGTTTCGCTTTGGCAGACACAGATATTTGTTTCACTCTCAAGCATTGCAGATTTGTTGGTACTAGAGACGTCTCTAGTTGGTACAACTAATTTTTGCCTATATTACTTTTTAAAATTGTCAATAATTATTTCTTTAAATTCAGTGTCTTTCAAATAGTTCTTGTTGAGTGGCATTTTGGACAATTTTTGGTGATTTTAGGGTTCAAAATGCAATAATTTTTCATTGTTTTGACTCAAACTTGAAAAGAGCAAGTTTTTTGTCAAAAAATGCAAGGCACAAGAGCGCAAAAAAGTGCGCAAAAGGGACCAAATACGCAAAAGCGCAAGATTCGGAAACATTATATTAATCCTTTTAGAAATGTCTCGATTTGTTTCGTGCTGTGACGAATTTAAGCAAGAGAAATAGGCCAAAACTTTGAGAATGTTTCTTCTATCGAGATTGAGGGAAAAATGAAAAATTTCTTATATCGGGAATTATTATGTGGTAAAATTTTGGTCAGCGCGAAAAAGTTGCTTATATCGCAAAAATTGCTTAAACTGAGATTGCTTACATCGAGATTCGACTGTTTTAGAAAAACTCATTTATGAGCCGAATTGAGATTGTGGGTGTCATAAAAGTTCTATTTTTATAACGCTTATGGGACAATGGCTGTCTTCTGGTTTGGTTTCGGATTGGGAAGTTAGGGATGATTTGGTTCGGTTTTGACACAAGAACATTAAGATTTATATAACCAATCAATAAAACCTATCTCTGAACATGATCATAATCTGGAGATTTAACCTATCCCAAAACTGTTACCCCTCCTTGAAGCACGTAGCAAAGGAATCTTTGGCTGTGTTTTTGCTGACCACTACCGAATTTTCTGAGGGCCCTCCAGGTTCTGGATGCTGTTCTTTTTCAGTTTTTTTCCTTTAAGAACAACCAAAAGTTGCAAAATGCCATATCTGAATTACATGGGGATCAGTCCATAATTTGAAACCTTTTGTGGATCATGAAAACACTCGTTTTCAATTTTTTGAGCGTGAAAAAGTGCAACCCTCCTTCCAGCGATCTGGCGAGGCACAAACAAAGCTTCAGGAACATTTAAACTATACCACAAGAAAGGGCACTCCTTGATGGAATCGTCAAAATGGTCACTTGCCTTTTTGACTCAACAAGGTCGCTCACGGCCTAAAGATTGTCAAGCCATGACGCACATATCTTTAAATCTTAACTTCATTGACTTTTTGCGCCCATATCTTTCTTATCTTTTGGTCAAATTCTGCAAACTTGACTAAAGTGGAGAGCCTTAACCCCATTGATACCATTCAATGTGTTTTTTCCATCTTTTGTGATCTTATTGGCCTTGTACAAAGCAATAACAAGGTCGAGCATGGAGACGGTTTGCTAAATTTCAGGGGAGGCTCGCCCAATCTACTTTTTTGACGGCATCAAATAGGGTTAAAAACAGGGTTGTCAAAAATATTAATGAAACAAATTTAATAGCCAAAACTCTGGAATTTTTCGTTATACTTGTTTGTTCAAAATTGGTCGTGTCACATTCTTTTTGGTAAACCCTCTCGTTTCTTGGGCAAGTATCCTATGACGGAGAAATAATGAGATTTCAAAAAGTATTAAGAAAATACAAGTTTATCGTGTTAGGTTTATATTTGATTTTTTTCTGTTCTAGTCAAAAACAGTGGTTTTTACTGATAAGTGTTTATGAATTATGATCCAGAGTCAATTTTAATTACAGCACTGAAGCACATCTACTAGTGTTTAGATAACTTTGATTAAACTCATTCAATTCCAAACAAAGAAACACGGTACATTCTGACCGATAGCAAGACGTTTACACATTAACATGATATAACGGAGAGACCATTTCCAATTATTGTTTTGGGATTGTCCATCACTTTTCTTTCCGCTGATTGATTAAGACAAGTAAAACAATGGTTGAACAGGGAGTAGCAAGATATGCCTAGATAAAGTCCTAATAACCCGCCCAAAGCCGATATTAACGAGACAAGATCCATGAGTTTATATCGAGATTCCACCCTGATGTCATTGGACGGATAGTACATGTAGACAGTCAGCATTCCTGGATGATGAAAGTGTAGGTTTTGATAGAAATTGGTCACCGTTGTGTCAAAGAGATGCTGTTTACACGGACGCAAACAGCCATGTAATTGGTGATCATTTATGGCGTCGGCCATTTTTCTTAGCAGCTGAAAGATTAAATAAAACTACATTGATGAAAGAGCATTTTATTCTTCTATTAGTTAATGTTCTTTTTGATTGTTTCAAATGTGTCCTTGTGGAGAAAGTATTATTCATTTTCTGCAAAACCAAATGAGAAATTGCGGGATTTTTGTGCATATTTCTTTGTTGTGCTCGGCGGTGTGTAATTTCGAACACATTTTGACGGATTGAAGGAGCCCTAGTTGATCGAGCGCACGCTTTGCTCGATCGTTTTTCTGACCACAACATCAAAATTCTCGAACTGTTCTTCTTCATCTGGCGCCATAAGAAATTATTACGAACTTTAACCTTTCATCTACTTAGATTGTATGTCTGTGAATTTAAGTTAACATAATCTTTCAGAAATCAAAAGTTCAAGAAAGGATGTTGGAGTCAAAAATGAGTTTTTCTAATTCAGTCGAATTTCAATGTAGGCAATCTCAGTTTAAGCAATTTTCGCGATATAAACAATTCTACTGCGCTGACCAAAATTTTACTGCATAAAAACTTCCGATATAAGAAATTTTCCATTTTTCCTCAATATCGATACAAGAAACATTTTCAAAGTTTTGGCCTATTTATCTTGCATAAATTCGTCACAGTACAAAAAAAATCGAGACATTTCTAAAAGGATTAAAATAATGCTTCCAAATCTTGCGCTTTTGCGCTTTTTGGGGCCCCTTTTGCGCACTTTTTTGCGCTCTCGCGCCTTGCACTTTTTTGAAAAGAAACTTGCTCTTTTCAAGTTCGAGTCAAAAGATAAAAAAATTCCATTTTGAACCCTAAAATCACCAAAAATTGTCCAAAATACCACTCAACAAGAACTATTTTAAAGCCATTGAATTTAAAGAAATAATTATTGAGAAATCCTTGGTTGTACCAACAAATCTGCAATGCTTGAGCGTGAAACAAATATCTGTGTCTGCCAAAGCGAAACTCAAAAATAAGCAACCCAAGGAAGTGTCTTGTCAACCCAAGGAAGTCTCTCAAATTTGAGGTAATTTAAGATCAAACTGAGAATAAAAGATTTGCAGTCGAGATGTTCCAAAAAATAGCAAAAAAACTCATCAGTATGAAAGCGTGGAAGGCTCAAATGTTTTAAAAAGTTGTTTGTCCCTGTTTAAGTCAGATAATTTACCAATCATGAATATTTCTTAAAAGCTAAATTTTTGAGTCATTGTCAGATTTTGTTGTAATAAAAGTAAGCTTAAATGGTTATATAAAGGCGAGATAAATTCTTCAAGCAGTTTCCTGTATTATTTATCTTTTCTTGAGACAATTTTCTTGTGTCTTAATATAAGAAAAATCTCGATATCAGCAACATTTTGCCGTTGACAGAAAAGTTGCTTAAAATGAGATTCGACAGTTAGTAAAACTAAAAAGCTAGCTTCAGCTTATTTGACAAGGTTTGTGAGCATGTGCTTTGCAAATTTGTTATTGCTTGGTCGACGTTTGGAACATGTGGTTGAGAATTAAACCCATGTTTGTCAAAATTCTTTAATTTCCTGACGGATTTTTGGTCAGGAATCTTCAATGACGGTTCTTCATTCCTTCTGAGGGAGGTTATTTAGGGGTACTCTGGGCTATGTGACTGATGCCAAGCTGTTTCTGAAACACTTTTCAGATACCGTTTTAGCCAACTGTCTTTGCAACTCCATGGTGCTATCAAATTGAGGGTTTAAATACACGATTTTCAGTCAAATTACCACTTTTGAGATATTTTGTGGCTCTTGGCTTTTTTCTACCTACACTTTATTTTGGTGTTGCGTGAGAAAAATCTTTGATATTCCGTCCGTCTGAAAAATTCATTTTTATTACTTAGCAATTAAGTTGGGACAAAGATTATAGCTCATATGTTTTGTCTGCACCAAGGCATGCTGCAAGCATGCTTCCATTATTGACTTCAAGCGTATTTTAAGCCTTCTAGAGCATGTATTGTCAAATTTTGGGTTAAACATCTAATACGTAGAAGCTGACATTCATATGGCGTCATTTTAGAAGCCTGAAAACGTTAATTAGACGCAGAAAGGATGGAAGTCAATTGATGAAGTATGCTTCAAAGAATGGATCTCCAAACACAAAACATATGACCTAATATAACCACTTCTGATTTCCTTGAGTAGTAGGTAGAAAAGAAAGATAAATTATGTGTTTTTGTCTAAAAATTGATCTTTTCTCTCTCATCTTGGCAGAAACTTAAAGTTCATTTTGTCCATGTGAGCTAATTCTACAAACCATGAAAATCTAGAATCTTTTGTCTGGAGGTGTCCTCCTAATTTGGGAAAATGGAAGATACCGGGTGTAACGAAAAAATCTTTACACTCAGTATTTGCCCAATTTAGGATTTTAAAGAAAACTAACATTCGCTTCACCTAGATGGCTTACATGATTTAGCATGCCCTTAACACATCCTACTAGGGTGCCCTCTCTTGTTCTCAAAATGAGCAACTCTGCCGTCAGAGCAAGCAAGCCCTCTGAAGGAAGCAAAGTTCAGCTTCAATCAAAGAGAAAAATGACAATCAGTGCCATCTTGAGATAGAAACATTTGTGGGTGCTTCTGGTAAATATTTAGCCTTAATTTGTGATTACTAAGTGTGACTTTTTACTTTTTAAACACATTAATATCGTAACTGAGGTCCAAAAGACTCGAAATATGAAGAGAAATCCATTTTAAGATGGAAGCTGCAATTTTGGTGATAAATCAAAGTTGAGGATAGATCTGAAATCAAGGGACTTTGCCCCTGTTTTGGCTCCATCTTGTGGCAATTTTTGTAACCTTCAAATAACATTCTTCATAGCTCAAGATTGGGTTGTGGTAGACAAATGATTCCGTTTTATAAAATAGCATAAAGACATAGTTATCAAACAAAACAAAAAAGAACGTTCTAGCTGCTATATTTCCCAAGATATTCAATATGGAAAGAGACAAACGAATTTCGATCCGCGCGCTTTTGGACGCTGGCCAAACGCCAACATAGATTTCCCAGCAAGTGGGCGTGTCCACAACCACTGTTTATGCTGTGAGGCGGTCCCAGAATATTGAGAGAAAGGCTGGGAGTGAACACAAGTCCAAACTTGACCCAAAGAAGTTCAAGACAATGGCAAAAAGGTCCCCACTGAAGTCAATGAGGTCATTTGCAAGGGATTTGGGCATTTCGCACATGTCAATGAACAGGCCAATGAAAAAGGCTGGTGGAAAGAGCCTTGTGAGAGTGGAGAGACCGCCTCACGGCATATACAGTGGGTCTGGACACGCCCTCTTGGTGTGAAATCTGTGTTGGCGTTTGGCCAGCGAGCGCGCGGATCGAAATTCGTTTGCCTCTTTCCATATTGAATATCTTGGGAAATATAGCAGCTAGAACGTTCTTTTTTGTTTTGTTTGATAACTATGTCTTTATGCTATATCATAAAACGGAATCATTTGTCTACCACAACCCAATCTTGAGCTATTGGGCAAATACTGAGTGTAAAGATTTTTTCATTACGCCCGGTATTTTGGTAACGGTGATGTGAGATCCAGTCAAATGAGCAAAACAGTGTTACAGGAACTTTATGAACCAATCATGCCAAAAATATCAAAAAAGAGGGTGAGATTTGGCTAGATTAAAGCAAAATGTAACTGTCCTATATTTGAACAATGGCAATTTCCCTTTGGGCAATATCTTAAGGCATTTGTCTTTTTGTTTTAAAAGTGGAACATATTCAAAATGAAAGGTAAGTGTTTTCTGTAAATTTGCATTTGCCATTATTTAACTTGAAACCAATGATTTTGAAATATCAATTTGAAGCGTGAATTTGAAGTGTTTGGTTTCTGAAGTGCTAAAAGAGTATAGTTCAAGTCATTGAGGTTGTACACACTAACCACAAATTAGCTTTCTACTCATTATTGATCATCAATTTGCTGTGTTTTATTGGCTCAAAATTTCTTGAGTAGAATCCATACCTTAGGAATAATCAAAACATTTATTGGGATGTTTATGAATTTGCATGCCTCAATACTCTCAATGTCATCCTCTTTGGGCAACTGCAATGACACAGAGCCATGGTTCACACTGGTGCCAGTCTTCTTGTCCTGGGTGGTTGCATTGAATGCTTCATAAGCCTTATATATCATTTCACATTGCAACATTTCTAAGGTTGCTTGACTATGCTTTGAAATAGCTTATTTGGTCTATACTTACTTAATGTAACATGAGACAAGCTAACTCATCATATCCCTATATGAACCTTAAGAATTTAAACTGATTCCAAATACCAGTCAATTTACTTTCCAAAGAGTTATCCAGCCAGCAGGCTTCTCAAGTGATCTGGAGCTTGTCCATGTGATGTTGGTGTGATCTGGCATGTTTGGTCTGTATAAATCTCTTAAAACAAATCCTGTAGCTAAGGGTTCAAATAAGAGTTTGACGGAAGTCATGATGATAAAAGTTGAAGTAACACTGATAACCCTCTCATTTCATTTTTACAAAATTAGAAAGAACTGGTTGCATTGTGCTAATGTACAGACCTTCATTTTTATGCCAGAAACATATACAAAAAGTATTCAAATTTCATACTAACATTATTATTAGTTTTCCGTTTGTTGCTATGAAGCACCTGAAGAAGATGACTTTGATTTGTTTAGGTGTAAATCAAAAACAGCAAAACTGTCTCATTCAAAACAAAAGTTTCAAGCAAAAGAACAATAGGCGCCATGAGCAATGTTTGAAACTTTATAAACATTTTTATCGTACAATTGAACAAGAAAATAACTCGTGAACCAGATCAAACACAATCTAACTGGCTTCTCTGTCCAGATTTGAGGCAAGATTCCGTGTCCGATTTTGTTTTCGAGATTCTATTGCGATGGTGTGATCGATGAAACTCGAAATCGAACTAGCTCGAGTGTTGCCAAATTGTTCCCTGTTTAGGTCTTTTCAAAAAGTTCAATACAACTTGCCCTTTTTAACAACAATTGCAATATTGGTCCTTGCTTAGGTTTTTGGGTTTGAAAGCTAACCCAGGAACCACTGTACTTCAGAACGGATTTCAAAAATACACACTAGGTCCGATCACTGTACTAAAATGTGAGGTTTTTGCAACAAATTCCGTTCCGTTTGTTTTTTTTGTTGTTCCGTTGAATTTTCATTGTACTAATCGGACCTAGTGTGTATTTTGAAAGTAATCCTGGCTTGAGCCATCCTTGGCTAACCACAGCTAGAAAAGGTAAGAGACATAAACCCTGAATCAAAAATGGCAGCACTGCTAATCTCCTACCTCGGGGGTACTGATGGGAAACAAGCTGCAGCTTGAAGAGGAGTTTGGGCCAAGCAACAGTTTTCAGCTGTGCTTGAAAGCTTGCAAGCAGTTTCAAGCACCTTCACCCCATGTCAGGTTTGCCAGTTAAAATTCAATTTGTTGGCCACCGGAAAAGTAGTAAAATAGTTTCCACTCAAGTTTAACGAAGCATGCTTCAGATAGTTCCTAAGAAGGCAAATACCTTGAAAAATCTATGCAAAAATTGGCAAATTCTGCAACAGCATAGGAGTTTCTGCTTCTATTTTTAGATCAGGCAAAAAGGACAACAAATAGCTCGGCAACCCTGCTATTAACCGTAGGTCCTCTGAGCCCAGTGGCTTGAATGCTTGGTTTGGCTTGAGGCAGCTGAAATGGAAACAAGCCCAGCTTGAAAAATTGAAGTGCTTGATAGCTTGGGAAATCCCATCAGTACTCGGGGGTAGCTTGCCTCCGAGATACTACGTTCAAAAAACGGACCTCTGGACAAAGAGGACTTCCACTTTCCCATTTTCAAGAACTGCAAGAATATTGAACACATTAGGGAGAGTATCTTTACGTTTCTGTAACTTGTACCGTCGAAATAATTCATTTTGTTCCAAATCAAATCCACGACCATCAAAAGTACTTTAAGGGTTTAGTGGCTGTCATTTCTTGGTGTTACATTAAAATCTTAACAAGAACATCTGGCTGGATTTCTTGTACGATTGATCTGACAAACTAGAGCGATTTAATTCCCATTTTATTACAGAACTAATCTTAGGTCAAATGCTCGAAGTGGAAATAGGACATGCAAACAAACATTATCAACATCCGAGAAATCAGCTGAAAAACTCCGCTGACGCTAGAAGCAAGTGTCAATAATGAAGCATAAGATTCTAACAATCTAATAAACTCAACCCTCTTTCGGTTTTGCTGAAGGGCACTTTGACTTCATTTATGGTGTGCGTATTTTCTAACAAACATTGACTGTGTTTGATTTTCCACATAAGTTCATACTTTCGTCTTACTTTATGTTCTTTAATTCTACCCTCACTTCGAGTTAAATTCATTTCGTTACCGGTAAGAATGTTATTTCGGCCTCTGAGGAATTGGTACACGTGGTGTTTTGGCGGTTTCGAGAGATATATTCCAGAGGATAAGAGATGCAATCGTTTGTTGAGTCGCTTAAATATTGGGAATTCACCCCACGAATGCATTCGATCTGATCCATTGAGTCGTATTCGTGACATTCTACTCCAGTTGTATCAACTATATCGTACCTTTTGGGAGAAATTTCAATTTGAACGGAGGATTTCAATTGAATTTCCGTCGGCATGTGCATGAAAGATTGTGGGACATGAAAGAATTCATGACCTCTGGGCAATAAAAAAACACTATATTCAAAAGTATCGTTGGCGAGAAAACCCAACCACAATCGTTCGTGGTATTTGCCTAACAATTCAAACATTTTACACAAACCGTTGTATAGAGTGGGAACAAAGCTTATTTTCAACCCCTGTGAATTCAACTCTTCCCTGATATTTTCCGTTTTGAATAATCCATGAAATTCGACCAAGGGTTTGAGATGAAAATTTAGGTAATCCTCTTTGGGGAGAATTGAGGCATTTGCCTTTAGAACGGAATTCTTAGCACAAAACAGAATTGATGGGAACTCTATATCGTCCAAGTGCTTGTAATCACTGGTCAGTGTTGTTTTCCCGTCCCTGTACTTTAAAACTTGGGGCACACTATGAAAAGTAAAAAGAAGAAGCAGCAAGAATCCTGTGCCAATTTTGAGCAAGAGGAGACGGCATTTCCTTCCGTTCCAAATCATGTCCGAAGTCAAAATGTAATGTGTAACGCCTCAACGCGAAGAGACTCAAGATTTTTTTGAGCTTGACATGTCTTAATGGTTTTGAGGGACCATTAAAATGGGCTAAAATATTGTCTTTCCATATCTGGGCGTAAAGGAAAAGTTCCATAAGGTCTTAAAGGAAATACCATTGATCTCTTGGTAGATCTTTTCTTGATAAAATTTCAAAGCGTGCAAGAATATTTGGTTGATTTTTCATTTTAAAACATATTCGTTTCAAATTTATTAAGTTTAAATCAAATCAAATACAAAAAACTGTGGCCAAGTTTGTCAAATGGAATTTTATATAAATGACTTTTCAAAAATGTTTTTAAAAACTAAAATCAATCCATTGTGGAGTTCCCATTTTAGAGTGCGTGCCTTATTTGGATTGTGGTAAGTTTATCCAAAACACCTTGACATTTCGTACGAGTATAGTCTAGGCAAATCAATAGATTTTATTAGAATAGTAAAAACTATTTTCCGTGGCTCTTTCATTATTTTTCTGTTCTTTTCATGGCTATTTTCTCACTCACTAGAAAGGCATCGGTTTAGGACCTACAGTATAACACATTAATCTTTACATGTTGAAAATCATCCCAAAATCACTTACTTTTCCCTTTGTAAAAACAAACGAAGAACATTTACAAAAAAACGATGTATTTTTCAGTCGTTTCAAGCTTTTTTACGCTCAACATATTTTTGTCAGGCAACGGGAAAAGATCAAAATGATTTGATTCCTTCAAACTGTTTTTTGATTACAGCTGATTTTTCGGTTATTTGAGAAGTGGTCAAAGAGTTGTGATTGTTTTTTTGAGAATATTGCAATAAGCCGAGGCTATTAGGACGTTTTTGTTCATAATTTTTAGCGTACATACTATCAGATCTGGGCTGGACAGTTCCTTTACAAGGGTCAGTTCAAGATTTCTACTCGCTACAATGCATGCCCTTCCCTTTTCCAGAGAGAATCCTGATACTTGGCCTGAGATGCCACCAGTGAACTTTGTGTTAAAGCATCCATTATGCATTGTTTAGTATGCATTATGCATTTTCCCAAAAAGTATCTAGATAAGATACTTCTAGATAATTTTCTTCATATTGCATAATGTCAAATTACTTGTGCATTATGTACATTGAAAGTGGATACATTATGCATGTTGAGACTTGAGAGTGGACACATTATGCACATTGAGTGAGGAATCTGAGGATGCATTCATTATCCACTTTGAGGAAGGGTGCATAATGCATCCACTCTCAATGTGCATAATTCGTCCACTCTCAAGTCTTAACATGTATAATGCATCCACTTTCAATGTACATAATGCACAAATAATTTGACATTATGCATAATGAAGAAAAGTATCTAGAAGTATCTTATATAGATACGTTTTGTGAAAAGTATCTTGAAGTATCTTATCTAGATAGTTTTTCGGGAAAGTATCTTAAAGTATCTTTATCTAGATACTTTTTCAGGAAAGTATCTTAAACTATCTTTATCTAGATACTTTGTGGAAAATACTATCTTATCTAGATACTTTTTCAAAGTATCTTGAACAGGTCTGTCTATTTGAGTCGCTGTGTATGAGTGGTGGAACACTCCAAAGAAGGTTTTTCGGTTGCCTGGATGCAAATTAAGAAGCTTGTGGGACCGTCCGAAAACATTTGCACCTAATGATTTTGCTACACTATAGCCCGGATGTTAGGTGCACTAATTCAAATGATTCAAGTATATAAAAGTAGAGTTCTTATAAAATCATTCTTACAAAATAACAATAATCAAGTATAGTTTCTGTTCATAAGGTGCCTTTCAAACAAAGCTTATGTTCATACTATATCGACTATACTGGAGCATTGTTGCTTGTATTATACTTTGGTTTACTTGAGCCATTTGCATTGGTGCACCTAACATCCGGCCTTACGTCATCATTGGATCCAAGGCTGAAGATTGAGCGTTTGGGCTTTTGGAGAACATCTTCAGACAACTCAAAGAATTCCTTTCAGGTCACGTTTTATTTTCATTGACACCTCTACCATATGGGAATTCATCTTAAAACGTGAAATACTACACTCATTTTTGCCTTATTTTCAAAGATATGTTTAATTTTATCACCCTATATTTTCTTCCGCTATTCGCTTAATACAAGCAAAACTACGTCTCAAAAATGACTTCAAATCTAAATTTAGCTACTTTCGTCTAAAAAGATATTGTTTTTTGAAAAAGTTGATGTCCATTTTTTTGGAAGAGAGCTAAAGCAAGTTCAAGTTGAGAATCACCCGCCTACAGCCACCACGTATGCCACCGACATAAGATGAGTTCTGTTTGATAAAGGTGTTGATTAACATTGAGGGTAATGAGCGTTAAGTGAGGCGTGAACGCTCGTTTGTCACTTCCTCTGTAATTGATCAAACATGCCATCAAATGTTTAGGAATGTCTGGTGAGCACGACGTTTGGTACTTGCATAGTCTCGCCCTGAAATGCCACTCTCTCAAAATGACATTCTTAACATTTGAACCATTTGAACATTTGTACCAAGTTTCATTTTATGCCAACTTTGAGGTAAGGGGCTTTTTAGGAGGGAGGTGACTCCCTGAACATAAAAAAAACATTAACAGTTTTTTGTACAAATAACTAAGTAGACAAAGTAGAAGTAAGTAGACTAAGTACAAATTAGTCTGCCAAAGAGTTCCTGTTGGCAGATCTGGGCAACCCTTGTACAGGTGTGGCGGCTTAAAACGATACACTCGAGTTCAACGACATCCAGATCTATTTCTGGGGTATGAAGTGGGCGAATGAAAAAAAACTTCACAATACATAAGGCACCTTGCAAGAGCTTCAAAAACTATTCGATGTGTCCTCCCTCATTGGCGGTGATGGCCTCCAGCCTGGACCTGAACTTCAAGCAGCTCTTCTTGATGAAGTTCTCATCCAGGTTGGCTCAGGCGTCCAAGACGGCGGACTTGAGCTGCTCCTTGCTGGTATAACGGACACCTGAGAGCATCCCCTTGACACGCCCAAAAACGGCATAGTCCAAGGGAGATGCATCAGGTGAGTGTGGCGGCCATGAATTCTTATCAAAGAATCCTGGAGTCTCTGCCTGGAGGAACTCCTGGGTGATGCCGGCCGTGTGGCAACTCGCTCCATCTTGTTGCCACCACCATTTGTTCCCGTATGTTGCCCTGGCCCAAGGAAAGATGGTCTCCTAGAGGTACTTGATGTATGTTGCTGCTGTGAGCCGCTCCTGTATGGGGGATTGATCGGGAATAATAGTTAAATATTTATCCAACCCTACTTCAAAAGTTGTTTGAGGTTAAGCTCGTACATATTCCCGACGAAGACTGATGGGCAACAAATATATTGAACATTGAAAGAGAGAGGAGGACTTCATTGTTCCAACAAGCCTTGATTCCTTGGGATTTGGAGGTGCTCTAGTTAGGTGCTCTCAGAGTAGGGTGGCCACATTTTTTGAGGCCACAATGGATGCTGATGCTTTCAGGCGTGAAATTTTTTTAACCACATCATCAGGTGAGATGGATTTTTGATGGTCAACCAAACCTGATTTAAGCGTCTCCTTTTTAGGGAGAGTTGCACATCCAAATACCGAAGAAAAATGGTTATTTAGAATCATTGCCATGTTTTGATCCCCGGTTTCAAGCGCTCGAAAGGAATTTCTCAATGGCCCAACCCTTGACTTGGTCTTTTTGTTAAAGTTGACGTATCCATAAAACGCCTTGAGATTTTGATGCATACTCAGCTTTGCTTCGTAATTTGCTTTTGCTTCCAACGTTTGTCTTCGAACTTTTCCTTGGCATGCTACAAAACTCTCCCTATCGGATTCCAAACCACTCTTCTTAAAAAGAGTCCAAAGCCGCTGTTTTTTCGTGTCAAACTGAGTAAAGCTTTCCCCATCCAAGGGAAGCGATTTTTTGACCTTCTTAGACGCCAGGGAATGAAGATGTCCATACCGGATCTGACAGTCTGTTCCAACAACAACCATGCCTCATTCACCGTTCTGCGATTCAGCTCTGAATTCCAATCCACACTATTCATAAAGTGACTAAATTCAACAAAGTTCGCCTTGTTGAACATGGGTACTCGTTCTGTGGTTTGCGGCATAGTACTATTCAGTCTGAGTCAGACGGATGACTCAACGTTACGTAAACGGAGGCATTTTGGAGTCTCCTGACCCCAATATGGGACGTAACCCAATTTTCTGAAAAATTGTTTTCAGAACGTTACGTTACGTTACGTAACGTTTACTGTTACGTTCCGTTACAGACGGGTTCCGTTACTTTTGCCGGACTTTTGCCCAAGTTGAATATTCCTGTTTGTGAAAATAATAGCATTGCACTCACACAGTACCACACGGTAAGTCCTTATTTTTCCCTTTAGAGACATTATTTTTTTTCTTTTCTAACAAAAGGACACAGTGTGGGTGCTCGTACTTCAAATTTAGCTTTGAAGTGTCAAAGTGATTTTTTTCACAAAGAACAAATAATCATTTCGCACGTGAAGAAATGATTGTGCCAATTTGAATGGAATATCTATTTGGCTTAAATTTTCACCAAAAGAAAAGCAGAATCAAAAATCAAAGTTGAATCAAAGTTTGATTTAAGAATTTCATGTGTGTCAGATTTATTATTATGTTGAGAGTTTTTCTGGTTTAAAGAGGCTCTATGTACATCATTTATACTTCGATCAGTGACAAAATTATTCTTATTTCACGGGACGTTGAATTGTTACTCGTCGATTATCATTTTTTTGCAGATAAGTAGAATGCTCCAGACTATTGTCAAAAAAGAGATCACTGGAGTTGTAATGACCCTTGCATAGAGTCCATTTTCTCAGCCAAAGCCTTGCCTGCAACAGCACTTAGCGTGGATTACAAAGAGGGCTATTTTAACGTATTTATCTACTATCCAAGTGGCCTTAACAAGCATCAAAAAGGCTATAATCTCGCGGATTTTACAACGTTTCTTTCAATGATGGGTGGGTGGTCTCTTGGGCTGGCTTCTTGGGGCATCAGCATATTCAATTATCCATGATATAATTGATATACTAATTTTGATCTGCACAAGGCTATCAAATTTGAGATGATTTCAGTTATTTCTTGTACACTTTGCCCAATAGACATTGATTGTTTTGTCTTCTAGTCACCATATGTAGTGACCATTAGGTCGTAACAGGGACATTTTGAACATTACCTTTTAATTTTTCTGATTGATGGGCATTTTTGCATTTCTCGCATTCAAAGTGACCAATCAAGTATCAAGTATCAATTTAAATATCTAATTAAAAAATAAATCATGTTTGTGGGTCTTAAACGATTTTTAAAGCATATTCTATTTATTTGGAGCATACCAATTATGACCTTTCGCTCAGTTTTCAAAAATGTCCCTTCACAGGAAAAATCGTCGTCGCTAAAATATTAAACAAGGGCGAAAGTGCTTTCTGAATCTTCATACTTATAGTTTGGCCAATCATATTCAAAAAAGTGAGATTCATTTATGCTTTCAATCACGAGTTATAGACGATATAATTAGGTGTCCCTTTCTTTTGAAATACCCGGTAGTCCGGAAAAAAAAGGGAAATACCTAGTTAAATAAATGAAAACTTACGATTTTACGGTGTATTTTAAACATCTTATTTGCTATAGTATTCCCGCCATGCTCTCCCTTCGATACTTGTGCTCTCACTCTAGTCAATCTACCATGTATATATATCCGTGTCTCCAAGACAATAAACAACTAGTCATTCACCAACATCCAACCATGTAACATTTGCAAACAGGCCCACCAAATGATGAAGGGTCACACGGGCCCACCAAACGATCCAAGGCCACACGGGCCTATCAAACGATCCAGGGCCACACAGCCCCACCAACGGCGTTTTGAAAAGCTTTTTGGGTTGGAATCGAGATACCGAAAAACAGCTTGGCATTTTTTGGGCCCAATGGAGAACAACTTTACTTTTACAATTTTATATTATTTTAGGTCCACGGAAAAAGTTATACACCTAAAAACTATGAATTATCGAAACGCCGCGGGCAATGAGCATGTTGTAGCCAAGTCCAAACCAGGTTTGTCGGAAATGTTATGATTGCCTTTCTATACAGTCTTGATAAGATAATGATTTCAATAGAACCGATAGTTTAGGTTTAATCAATTTGAACCAAAGTCCGAAACA
>CM021312.1:8091982-8136710 GCA_010645155.1 Tigriopus japonicus | reverse complement strand
AGTTGTTGACTATTCACCTCAAAAATTGGCTTAATAATTAAAAAAAAGGGAGATTTTGAAAATATTGTTTTGGGAAGGTCAGATTGTTTGCCATTGTTTCAAAAGATATGCGGAAATCATGAGGATTCTTGATATAATTCAAAGAAACAAAGGGAATTTTCCTTTAGTTTTGGAAGAAAAAGCCCAAATATTTAAAAAGTGCTCAATACGGAAAAATATTTAATCAAATATTTTCGGCCGCTCTATTGATCAAGTATGAAGAACCCAAAAATGGATAATTCCATATTATTGCAAAAAATGTTCAATGCAAAACTCTTATTAGCCAATTATTATCAGTGATACTCCATTTCTGTTTTGTAAAGTGTTGAAATCTTAGAAGGGAGAAAAAAATATGGCCAAAACAGTTATTTTTAGCTATAAATGGCCAAACAAGCTTTTTTCTTCTCAAATTGAGAAATCTATATGACAAATTTATTTGGTGTATTTTTTTCTTAACGAGAGGTTTTATTGAACATGTGATCGGGAAGGTAGCTAATCGGTAAGTACAGAAAGGATGCTGGGGCCAAGAAAGGAGTACAGATTATTGCCAATATGAAGTGAAGGAGTTGGAAGACGAAGGAGCATATTATATTATACCAATATCTTAACAAAGGGGGGTTGCCAGTTGAATAAAATATTGAAGCTGTGTATTTTGGGATTGAAATGACAATTCAACATTTGGGTGGAACCAGATATTCAGAAAGTTACCACCTAACAAGAGGAGACTACCACCTCGCTTTGCAAATAGAAGGTCGGTTGTTGAGGTAGTTTTGAAGTATAGTAGAAGCATATTCAGAAGCATAAAAGAAGCATATAAAACGGAGTGAAAATAACCATGCTCGATCAAGTTTCGCTACATAAGCTGCGTTTTTCAATCGCAGCTTATGTAGTAAAACTTGATCGAACATGGTTATTTCTACTCCATCTCATATGCTTCTTCTATACCTCTTCTATGCTTCTTGATTTGCTTCTACTATACTTCCAAACTACCGCAACAACCGACCTAGTGATTTAAGAGAAAGAACCCTCAGCTCACTTGGTTGAGTTTTACATTGCAGACGATGGTTTCTTTGTCATAAATCAAGCCTACAAGTGAGAATGGGAATCGTGAGCCAAACAAAACTTGCTGTTACCAAGAAAACCTTGCTTAATCTTCTTTGGCTAGCTTTGGTTGCTTATTTTGCCTATCAATTTGTCATTCAATGGGAGAAATATAGAGGCGGGGAAACCACTGTGGCCACGTCTTTAAGCACTGAAACTGAGTTTTTGTTCCCAGACTTGGTGTTCTGTCACAAAAATGGTTTTAAGGAGCCTCTCCATGGTCGTCTTGGGTCCCAGAGCTATTTCAGGAATGTTCTGTCTCCTGATGTTAAATTGATATTCACTAGATCATCTGTCTTGGGCGATCTTCCCGACAAATATCATGTTCAGGACATTCCAACAACATACAACGGCCTCTGTCGAGTGTTCCATTTCAATGAAGGTTACAATAAACGTGTGTGGCTCAAATTTCAAATGAACAAATCCGAGGAATATCACTTGTTTCTTTTGGTGCCAAACACAATCTTTTACTTGGCCAATCAGGATTTTTTTCAAATGCCAAAAATGTTGGATATTCTATCATCGACCAACGCCATGATTCAACCAAAAGAGTTTGCTTTTGAAACTGATTGTGTGAAGTACTCTGAAGCTGACCGAGTGATTTGCCTGAAGGAGTTGATTCGAGAAAATCTCACCCAGAGCAACATTCCATGTGTTCCCTTAACATTAGAACAAAACACAAATGGCTATTCGGACAAAATATGCCAAGACGATGATGAAGCCGAAGCCATATTTGAAAAAGTAAGTTGAGAGCTGTCTTACTGTTTTGTATGAGTAACTATTTTCATTTTGCTTTCTTTTAACAAAAATTCATATGAGATGAATGGTGGGAGCTCGAGTTTTCTAAAAGTCACATTACTTGTAATTCACCAAAAGTCCTCTTAACCGAAACCGAAAGTTTCGGCTTGAAATAGGGCTTCGAAACCAAAGCCGAAAACAGCTGATTACAAAAGCATAAAGATTCATGATAGTTAAATTTTCATTGGAAATGGAAAATGCGGATTAACTAGGAATATTTAATAAAATTTGAAATGTTTTTTGTTGAATTGCCTTTTCAAACGAAGTCTTCCAAAACTGCAATTTTAATGTTAGCTGACTGCTTTCGGTTTCGGTAAGCAAAATCAAAATTGAAACCAAATTTTCACCCGTAGGTAAGGAATGCTGCGTAAGCTCAAAAGATTCATGTCAATCCCTAAAAAGTGTCATCATAAAACGCATATAAACTTTAACTAAACCGACCCTGACCTACGTTTGTTGTTTCGGAGTCAGAATGCAACTCCGCAGTTATGATCTTATGAAGGCTGTTCACTTTTTGTGTGTGTTTCTTGCCGCTCCAACACGTATTAACTATTACTTCACCCTCGGGAATGACTACAGGTTCACCTATTCAAGCTTTCAAAGCTTTGGCTATTGCAAATAAGCTATTAATACAAGCCACTACGACCCTCCAAGCCCGGAATTTGTACGATTGAAGCCAGGGGTATTATGTGACCTCCGTTACCTTTAATCCCCCGAGTCCTGTTTTTCACTTGTAACAAGAAATTGCTTGATCGCGTCAGTACTAAATAGCTTTGCAAAACGTATTAAAAACCAGAGACTCCCTTATTTCTGTTTCTGTTTTGAAGGGGAAAACGCAAGATCAGTGAAATTTTACTTAAAGAAGTCCTAAAAGTAAATTTCTTTTGACCACTTAAACACAATCTAAATTGACAAAAAGACAAATAGAATGTCCAGCAACTTAAGATAAACATTTTCTTCGTTTTAGATTTGGCCTATAATCTCCGCCTCTTTAAGTCGTTCAGAATGTGGTTTGCCGTGTCGGCAAAAGTCTTACGACCTCGACTGGATACCTATGAGCAGCCAAAGTTTCGGAAATTCTCCAAACCACAACAGCTTGTTTGTGTTTTTCGGGACTGAATTTCTACAAAAGCAAACGCGTTACCTTCTTGTGGACTTCTCGGCATGGTTGTCAAACACTGGTGGATTGCTGGGATTACTCCTAGGTCTTTCCCTTTATTCAATAGGGGCTACAATCATTAACAACGTATTTTCTTTAGCTCTTGAATAACAGATGTTAAAAAAATGAATGACACATAACATAACACATAACATATCGCACATAACATATGACAAACATTATCTGATTTTGCAAAAGTTCTGAAAAAAAGATTCTGCATAACAAAAAAAATCACCTATGTAGCAGATAGCTCTTACTTGATAAAACTGTAAACTGTAATAATTCCAAATATGATTGTCTGTTCGAAATGGTCTACTTGCTTTTTTGACGGAAAGCTTCAACAAAAATTTAAGTTCACACTTGATACATACAATTTCCATAACTCAATGATAAAAAAGTTGTACAAAGTTTTTACTCCACGCATCCTAGAAAAAAAACTGTTCATTTAGAAGGAAAAGGACATTACCAATGATAACGAAACGTAATCAAAAACCTATCGTACAGGGTTGAACAGATAAATTGGCCGATTCTTAAAGCTAATATAGATCCAAATCCAGTGCTCCAAATCCATTTTTGTTTCCGTCAGTATAAGAGGTTTTTTTTTAGCGGAAAATTTTCCGCTAGCTTCAAAAACAGCCATGGACAAAGAAAGAAGAACAACCATCATCCAACATGATCACGCGGGCCACAAGGCCTCTGCCATTTCCAACCTCTTGATCTACTCTTATGGACCGTCAGGAGGATTTTCATGGCCTGGAAGGACGAGAGGAAGACTGCTAGGAAGGCTCACAAGCAGAGAAGTGACAAAAACGCAATCCCAGGTTGTGCCGCCCTCAAGAAGTTCATCAAGGCCACCCCAGGACCCCGATGACCATCCTGGCTAAGAGGCAAAGAGTATACGGGTTAACAGTCACTAGGACAATGAAAACCGACTTGAGTACCTCTTTTTACAAGCTGTGCAAGAGGCAGATCCTCACAGAGAAGATGAAGGAGTATTAGGTCGTCAAATGGAAGAGACTTGCTCTCAAACTTGAAGTCGATCGGTGAAAGGGTGAGGATCTTTTTCTCAGATTAGAAAATGTGGACTGGAAAAAATGATGCCCAGATGAACAATTGGATTGCCTCTGCGAAGTCCCTTTTTGTCATTTATCACCGTCTATTGTACTAAGACATTTTTTGATGCCTGGTGGCAAAGTTGAACTTGCCCTTTGAGATGATTTTTTTTTCAAAATTTGAATTATTTACTATTAAAAATATTTGGAAAAGGCAAGAAAGTCATGTAAAAAGATTTAAAAACAAATAAGTTTCATTTAGTCAAAACTGTCGAAAGAAGTTTTAGACAAAACCTTCCCGATACTGACTGTTTCGTATATTTTAAGTGAGCTCAATGCTTCTTCACACTCTTGTGTTTCGAATTGGGAGTGCTTCCATTATTTAATCAGAGCTTTTGTGTTTCAAAAATGTTGATTGTAAGTTTTCTGACCAAAATACGGCACTTAAGGACCAATATTGCAAGAGTATGCCAAAAGCTGAACTAAAAACACATCACTAGTCTGGAGAAGTATGGATAATGGTTAAGATGTTTCAATGTTAACCGTAAAAAGACAATATGCCCAAATATCCAAGTGTTACACAAATTCTATACGATTCTGGATCAAAAGGCTCTGATGGCCCAGAAAGCTTACCGTAACTGGTATATCCAATTGAAAGTGGGGAAGGCATTTCAAACGTGCGGCTGGATCTATCGCATTTTCAAGTCCAGAGATAGTACTGCGATCCTAACTCTGTACAAGTCGATTGTTCAACCGCATCTTGAATATACACGTACTTCCCCCATTTGGGCTCCAATGAGTTCGGCAGGTTTGCAAAAGGTCGAGCAGGTCCAAAGATGTTTTACTAGGAACATCACAGGAATGAGAGAGCTCTCGTATTGGGAGAGGCTCCAGAAGTTAGGGCTGTTCAGTACTCAGAGAAGGTATGAAAGGTATCTGATACTGTGTGTTTTCAAGAGCTCTGTCCTAACCCAGGATTTGAGATCAGTTGTAGCGATCGTAGAGGTTTTACGTGCGCCCTGAGAGCACCTCCAAATCCTAAGGAATCGAGGCTAGTTCGATCAATGAAGTCCTCCTCTCTTCTTTATCGGGCTCCTTCATTGTTCAATTTGTTACCCATTAATCTTCGTCGGGAATATGTAGGAGCTGATCCTCTAACAGCATTTAAGGCAGGATTGGACAAATTTTTGAATACTATTCCTGACCAACCCACTATTCAAGGGTTGTCCAGATCTGCCAACAGTAACTCATTGGTAGATCAAATTTCATATAAACGGTAATTTTATAAACTAAATTAATCATTAACTGTCTTCACAGGGAATCCTATTCCTTGTAGCGGTATTAAAAAATCCCCCTCCCCCCAAAGACAAAAGTAACTAGTGTTCTGAAACAAAAGAGCCAGCCAAAAGGTGCTTTTGAGGAAATTTTTCGATGTATACTTAGTTTCGTTATTGCCATTTTTTTCCGTCGGGGCCTACTTTCTTTCTTTCATATTACTTACATACTTACTCATGCTAGTACCAAAAGCAACTGCTTGGGTGCAAATATGTCTATAGATGCTTGCACATAGTCTATCACAAAAATGAGCACAAATTTCAATGCCAGAGAGACACAAATGTGCCATGAAAATCGTTCCCAAGAATTGTTTCAAAATGTTGAGCAATCAACGATTTAAAACATCCCTTTTGCCTTGTGAAACCTCTTTACTTTGGGATATGAATTTTGTCACAGTACTTTTCTACTTTTACGTGCAAAGTTTCAATCAAACAACTTCTCTTTCTTTGGTTCAGCTCCCTCGTCGAGCATTTCATCGTTCATAGAAAAGTTCATATTGGAGAATTTGCAGAGGAAGAACAGAGCTTAGGATTAAATGAAGCTTTTAGGTTCATCACACCTTCTGTCGTTCAAAGGTAAATTTTAATTTTCACAAGTGAAATATTTCCCAACTCTCCCTGTCCAATCTTTTCCAGTTTATTTCTTTCAACGCAGCAACAGAAAGACCAATATTTCGCCATGCCGGAACGTTCTAAGTATGCACTTCATTATCAAAGAGGGACACCACCTCAACAGTAAAAAGAGAATTTCTCGTTTGTTTTAGAGGCGTAGCTTACTTTTAGGGTGTATTTCGTTCTAATTGTTTTTCAATATCACGAACCACTTTCGTTTGTCATGCAGTTTCTGAACATGAACCACTCGCGTGTTACAATTGTTAAGAAAACCCTAGACTATATTCTATGGCTAGCTTTGATTGCTTATTTTGCCCATCAATTTGCTATTCAATGGGATAAATTTCAAGCGGGGGAAACTACTGTGGCCACGTCTTTGAGCGCAGAAACGGAGTTCTGGTTTCCGGACTTGGTGTTCTGCCACAAAAATGGTTTTAAGAAGCCTGTCCGGGGTCGTCTTGGGTCTCAGAGCTATCTTAATAATGTGCTGTTTCCGGATGTCGATTTGCTCCATATAAAATCATCTGTTCTGGGCACTCTTTCCGATAAATCTCATGCAAGAAACATTCCAACAACATACAATGGTCTCTGTCGGGTTTTCCACTTTAATGAAGGTTACAGTAAACGTGCGTGGCTCAAATTTCAAATGAACAAATCCGAGGAGTATCATCTGTTTCTTTTGGTGCCCAATACAACCTTTCATTTGATCAATCAGGATTTCTATCAAATGCCAAAAATGTTGGACATTCAATCATCAGCTAATGTCATTCTCCAGCCGAAAATATTTACGTTTGAGACCGATTGTGTGAAGTACACTGAAGCTGACCGAGTGATTTGCCTGAAGGAGTTGATTCGAGAAAATATCACTCAAAGCAACTTTCCATGCGTTCCATTAACATTAGAACAGAACACCAATGGATTCTCGGACAAGATTTGTCAGGAAAATGAAGAAGCCGAAGTCATGTTCGAAACCGTAAGTAGAGAGTTTGCTTCCTTTCCCTTACGAAAAAGTTACAATTATAACAAAAATAAATGAGTGCATTCTGATGCTGATGCTCTTTTTACAGATTTGGCCAATCGTTTCCAGTTCTTTGAGCAACTCAAAATGTGGACAGCCGTGTAATCAAAGGTCATACGATCTCGACTGGTTGCCGATGAGTGGGGAAAGTTTCGAGGACATTCCAAACTATCACACTTTATACGTCTTTTTCGGCACTGAATTTGTTCAAAAGCAGACACGTTACATTCTCGTCGACTTTTCTGCTTGGCTGTCTAACACCGGTGGATTACTTGGATTACTCTTGGGGTTTTCCCTTTACTCAATAGGGACATCAATCATTAACCGCCTATTTTCTTTGGCATTTGAATAAGATTTCAATGATATTTATTCAATCGCGTCTAGATTGTTGTCGAACAGGTACATGGATGATTGACAGTATGAATAGCAATTGCATTAGATTCTAGGGTTAGTTTGTCAGGCACTAATGCTCAAAGTTAGGATTGTCGTGTCCAGGAAGTTTCTTCACGGATAACAAATCAACTGGCGAAGGATTCTGTTTGGAGTAAAAATTGGAGCTTTCGGTCTTATGTTGATCCAGTGGATCTGGACCAAAAAAACTGAGGGTTATGGGCAAAAATACCAAACCATGGAACAGCCCAAACACGACAACCAAGAAAAAGATCTGAAATTGAAACAGGAAAATCGAATTTTGGCCAAAAATGAATTTTCCTTTATTTACCTTGAAAAACGTTGCGAAAACATGGGATTGAGAGGTTGCCGTGAGAACGAAAGCCAGGAATGTACTCATACCTCCATTGAAAACTGCAGGTCCAATATCTCTCAGAGCCTGAATAGTGCGTTCATTTTTCGTTCCTACGCCCGAATTTCAAGATTAGCTCCAAATCTTATTTTTATAACAATGTTACATCTTACCTGAACATGTCATAAAAGCATGCGCAATATGAGCCGAGTAATCGACACACAATCCCACAGCAATGACCAAATTAACGCAAGACACGACATCAATGGTCAATCCCCAAAAGTGCATAAACCCACTGACATTGACCTGTCAAGCCAAACAAAAGGCCAATGTTAACATGATTGCAGAAGACAAAAAAATAAAAACAAGTCTGTCTCACCAAAGTCATTAGAACAGAAATCAAAACAAGGACACACGCCTTAAAGTTTCCAATGAGTATCAACGTCGTAACAAAAACGCAGACAACGGAGAGAACAAGATTTCGAATGGTGTCATCTGCAATGACTTCGTCAGTTTCCCAAGAGGCATATTCCGTCGCCACAGCAAATGCTCTACTTGAGAAATTCACAGACTCGACAATGGCCTTGATCTGATTCATGGCCGGAATATGTTCCGACGGTCCAGAGAAGAGATGGTGCGTGAATTTGATGGTGGAAAGCTAGTTAGATGACGAGGTCATGAATTTGGTTTATGAAGTATTTTTTTGTTATCGAAGCTTACTTGAACATTGGGAGAGATCTGACCGCAAATGATGTTTTGATCGAATTGGAAATTGGTTCGATATTTGGCTCCAGTGGGGCTGAATAGGAATTGCGTTAACCGAAAATAGAACTCGGTCTGGTTCACATGGAATGTCTCGAAAAAGTCTAGAATGAGGAGAGATGTCGGTCATGAAACAATTATAGATTAGGTAAGCCTCTTTGTTCAGATTCGCAACGCTTGTTAGTCTGTCAGAGAGACCCAATGAAAAACTCGTTTCTTCTAGGTGTTCCTCCCATAATAAACTCCTGATAAGACCTTGTTTTGGAAACAAGTTCCATTTTACGAATTGCATTTTTTGAGTTAGCCAGCCGCAGAAGCTCGAGTCTCACCTTGAACCAAATCGTTCTTCTCCATGTAATCCTTGAAGTCCGAGTACCAAGAATCCACACTCGATACGATAGCGGTCTCGTTTTTGAGCTTATCAACCAGAAGGTCGATCTTCCACAACTCATTGGAATAATCGATTGGACCAATGTTAATGGTTACCCGTTCGCCTTCCTTGGGAAAGTACTTTTCATTGGCCTTAGATAAGAAAGAGGATAATCTTTATTACTTAAATGTTTCCTTGAAGCAACCTCGAAACACTTACTGAAAACCATTGACTTAGGTAAGATTCAGGTGGAATAAACCAAATTGGATTGAACTCCTGTCTGAGCAAATACAAACCATAAGAGCCCCATCCAAGTAGCAACAATGTGCAACCGATGATAACGACCTGAAATAAAAAGAGGTCTGTCTCAAAAAGTCGAGAGTGCAAAGCTGGTTATCAGTTATACGGTTTAAGAAAGGATTACATGGGAAATGTCAAAAGGTGGGGGAAAAAAGTTGCCAATAGTGACAGGCCTTAGTTGGTGTTGGACGGTTATGTAACTCAGAAGATAACGGAACGGTTTCTGGTCCACTTGATTAGAGCTGTCCATTAGCAAGCTTGGACGTCATTAATTAACTTCCAATCAATCAACTCGAGATCTCGTTGGCATCGATGAATTATAAACCCACCACATATTTTAGAATCCTTATTGACAACCTCCTTTGGTCCAAAGAAGAATGTGACTCACCTTGACGAAAGGGATCATGAGGAACTTGGCGAATTTGAAGAAGAAGCTTTGAAGATAATTCTTCTGAGTCCACGGTTTGGGCGTCCAATTCTTATGGGTATAGCAGAGCAAGAAGCCATTTCTTCTTTGAGCTATCCGATGGGTGTCTTTGCTCAAAACAGCCACGAATATCGTGGCTTGTAAAATGTACACCACTAAAATTCCAACTGCGCAGAACACGCAGAACGATCTTAGCGCTGGTAAAACCTGTAAATGAGTTCAAGTTCGGAACCGTGTTTGTTCTTGACATGAAATAAAGCCATAAGTACGTACTGTGGTCGCTCCAATTGCGAAAACTGTTACATCGGTGACGGATGTAACCGTAATGGCCACACCTGCGTGTTTCATGGCCAAAGCTATTCGTGTTGTGATGTCCACATTCAAGTCCGGTGAGAGATTGTCCAGACTTTGGCAGATTACAAACATATCGTCGATGCCAATTCCTAGAGAGCATCTCAAATTAGATGAGTTGTGTTCGTTCTTGCAAAAAGCATTTTGCTTGACATATCAACCTGTCAGATCAGTCGCCTAAAGGGGTGATTCTTATCGGGCTTATCCATCCTTCATTCTTCGCGAATGGGCTTGAGTGCGCCAAATTATGCACAACTGAGCTCCTTTTTTGATATACTTTTCTTTTGTTCGGATTCAACTCATTTGCCTTTTGATTGGATAATCGATGGCCAAGACAGTCTGTGTCAAGTTTTCTTATCATTGGCGAGAATGAAAGAATCTTGTCTCATAAAGCTAATGGAACGAGTCCGTAAAACTGTGTTTATAGCCGTCATGAAGCGTTTTATTCGACTCATTGAGTAGTTCTATCGAGCGCTGGACTTCGAATTGTAAACAAATCATTACCATCTAGACCGAATATTAACTTATGAACATCACTCACCTAATAATAAAAAGGGGATAATGTTGTGCATGGGGCTAAAAATGAAGCCGAAAAGCGAGCAAATGCCATAAGTGGCAAACACGGTCAAGGCGATGCATGCGATCCCAACACCAGATAGCAGGGGCTAGAATAAATAGACAATGAAAAAAATCTTGTCTAGGTCAAAGAACTGACGTTCTTTCAATACCCGTTGTTCCACAAGGTTCATTTTTCCAAGCGAGAGTTGAACGTAAATAAAGACAATCGAGAACCCACAACCAAACAGGAGAGCATCGGTATTGATGACCTTTTGCGAGAGATCATTAAAACTGTAACGAGACCAATTCCATCCAATCACTATTTCACGAATATTGCACAATCTTGGAAATGTTACCTTCTCGCAACGTTGATTAGCACCGTTATGTTGGGATCGGAATGAAGACTCTCGTCCCTTAAAGCAGACAAAAGGCCGCTCTCGAACTCAAGCGTGGTCTTATCCACCTAATGTCACCGATTATTATGAGTGGTTGAGTTCAATATAACAGAATCTATTTAGTATATACCGGTTGTCCTTTGCCACTGGCAGCTCGATCTTGGTCGGAAATGGCACTGATGTTGACTTGACCAAAGAAGCGGATAAATGTGGCTCGGGCCCCAACAATGTGTCCACTTGAGTTCCTCGTGATATCTCCCAAGTAATGTGTGAAGTCAGTGGGCCGTTTAAAAACCTCACTGGAATGGAGTAACGTACATGAGAAGAGGTAAAGATGAGACACCGTTTGCATCAGAGAGCCCAACGAGGTGAACTCACCTGAATCCGTAAGGGTTGTTCACTTTGGACAGCACGTCATCCAGGGTCAGATTCTTAATTAGATCGCGAGTGACAATGCCGTATTGGTCTGCAGCCCACATCTCTAATAACGAGGTTTCGAAACATGCACTCTTGGTGATCTCTTTGACAATGTCACAATAGTCGGATGGGTACAAGCCAATGCTGGGATCGGGGATGCTGAAAATCAAGACATTGATTTACAATTTGTGCTTGAACGGATTTCAACTTGCAAAAATAAACTTTATGGCCGATCATTAACAAAAGTATGAGTTTTTTGGGGAAAAAAATATTGTTCCGAGGAATTTTCAGTTATGTATGGACGTAAACAATATATTGAAAGTCATCCATGAGTTATGTCAAAACTTGACAGAATTGCCATAGTATGTAAATCTTGTGATGATCATTCAATGTTATTTAGCTCCTCTCTGTTAAACCTGTTCGTTAAAAACTCTGTCTGGTGATTTGTCAGTTTGGTTGGTTGGTGTCTCATTGTTCCTCACTGAGAAACCCTTGTTATGGTTGACACTCCCTTTGTAAATTGTCTGCGACACTTGATTTCAATTATCATGAATTGGATTGGCTTACCCATCAATGTTCCGCTTCTGAATGCGTGAAGTGTGCGTTTGCGAGACATTAATCTTGCCTTCCGTGTCGTCTAGACTAAAGAAAGAGTAATCGTCGTAGTCATAATCCGCATTGGCAAAGTTGAGAACGGTTGCATTCTCTTTGCCCGAATTCCCGCTGTCAAAGCTTAGATTCAGATCCACCACAGGCATTCTTGAAAAAATGAGAAACAATGATCGGTTCATTTCAATTTGACACTTGCAAAATACCGCAGTCGTTAAACTGTTTTTGAGTGAGTGAGCCCCTCCTCCCTCGAAATGCATTTCAAGGCATGCAAATGTCAGAACATGATGACTACTTTAGTTCACTCACGGGTAGCACTTTTTCGCCCAGGTGAGTCCACTCTTTGGTGTTTGAATTTGAGCCACTTGTTCGTGAATTTTGAGCATCTGAAAGAAACGCCCAAAGTGTTTCAGGCTTTGGGAAAGAGTTGTTTCAAGGGTCTTCTTACGTGTTGGATCACCGATGGTTCCAAAACATTGTCGGCCGTGATGATGACCGAATGGAATCGCAAATCTGGCGGGAAATTTTCCCATAACCATTCGGAGTTTTTGACGAAATCTGATTCCTGAGGAATCCAAAGCTTGTAAGGATTGCCTTCTTCTGTGTATTTGAATAGTCCTAATGTGCATAAACCGCAGATGAACAGACTGCCGATTATAAAAGCCACTGGCCACGTTGCCACTGTTTTCCCGTACCTGTCAACAACAAACCATAGAAACATGGTTACGTACAAAACCTAAGCATATCTCAGATGAATTAATGGTGATGGCAACGAGCGAGATTTAGTCATTTTCAACCACGGAAGCAACATTTCAGATTCATAGTGCTGATCCTGTACTTTAGTAGGGAAGATAAAAAGGCATTATTTACGCATCTGTGACGAGATGCCTACTAGCTTTTAGTACGTCGGGGAGGCCTGAGCAGAATAACGAATAATACGCAAATGCGTGGTTCTGGCCAAGGGACGATGAAGATCCTGATTCTCTCAAGGTCTCTTCTACCTGGGAAATTTCGTGGTAAATTGTTGCCCACTGTATTGTGACGAGTGAGCACTCGTTTGAGAGGTCATAGCCATAATATTCCGTTGCAAGTGCAAAGAAAGACATGTTGTCGCACGGAAGGCAATGCAGATCCTGCTTCAAATTGCTTTGAATGACAAAAAAAAAAGATCTGAGCAAGTTCCTTAAGCTAACGAAGAGCAGAGAGGCATGAAACCAGCTCTCAAAGTGCGTGTGTTTTCACCATTTGACTCAAAACGGACGTTTTGCTCCTCCTACGTAAGATGATGGGATCTTTCGAGAATTGTTTTGTACTTAAGAACGCAATAGGTTATGATATTAAGGTCGAGTTGCAGATGCATATTTTCATTTTATATTAGTGTTTCTCTGGTGTATCTTATCTTCACCATTGCAAATTACGGCTGCAAAGAGAGAAAAAGTATATCTTGGAAAAAGTAAAGAAAATTATTTGCTGGAATTATTATATGTTTTTGAAAATGTATTTCCATTACATCTTTTTCCGTTTTATTAGTTGCTTTGAGCACTTGTAATTAAGAGACTTCGATTTCCTTTGTTTTTATTACCTATTTTTTCTCCTATTCCTTTCTGACCTGTTTAATCAGACTCTCCTTTCATTTTCACCATAATCCTTTAATACGTTAGGATGGGTCGGATAAACAAAACCAAAAACAATGGTAATGGAAATTGGGTAGCGAAAATATTGTTTATTAATGCCTATTACGTAGTAATTAGCAGGGTTGGGTCAATTACTTCGTTGAAAAATGTAATTAATTACAATTACCTCGTCGAAAAATGTAATTAATTACAATAACTTCGTCGAAAAATGTAATTAATTACAATTAATTCGTCGAACAATGTGATTAATTAGAATTTATTTGTCGAAAAATGTAATTAATTACAATTAATTCGTCGAAAAATGTAATTAATAACAATTACTGCGTCGAAAAATGTAATTAATTACAATTAATTCGTCGAAAAATGTAATAAATAACAATTACTGCGTCGAAAAATGTAATTAATTACAATTAATTCGTCGAAAAATGTAATTAATAACAATTACTGCGTCGAAAAATGTAATTAGTTACAATTACAATGACATCATCCGTAAATGTAATTGACTTCAACTAAAATTACACGTCAATTACAAGAAAATTACTTGTCAATTACAATTTTCCATCTCTTTCCCGCATTTGGCTTACTAATAACTAACCATAACAATGAAAGATAAACAGATCTCCCATTTTAAAGTAATGATTAGGGCCCGGAATTAAAGTAAAATAAAAATATTTATCCGTTTTCCTCGATATTTTAAATATTTTGGCTGTTTCAAGGAAAACATAAATAATTTCTCAAATATTTAAGTAAGAAAAAATACTTCAGGCAAATTTGAGAAAAATAAATGAATGAACAATGCTGAATAGGGCTTACCAAAAATGAACTCAAATTACAAAAATCATATGCATATCAAGCAAGACGATTTTTCACACCTTTCTTTGTGCAGCACTGGTCTGCCTACTGATTGTAAAACAATTATAAAACTTACACAAAAATCATGGTAAAAAGCTCTGCTGCTTTAAATGTTTTAAATATTGTGGCTTAAGTGTGTATTTCAACATGAGCTTTTTGTTATTTGTCACAAGTTAACTATAAGTTAGTTGTAAAAGACATTTGGCTACGTTTTGAGCCTATTGAAGGGATGGGCGAGAAGCCGGTGTCGGTGTTGAGGTGTCGGTGTTGACAATTCGACACCAAGGAATTCAAAATGGGAAACTTTTCAATGTCTCCTCCTTTTTTGGATTCAGGGTTGAAGGGCAACCAAGAAGGCTAGACTTTGATCAGAATTTTCAAAAATGTGGATGACTTTTAGAGACCCAATTCTAGCCTGAAAGACTGGTGTCGGCGTCAACCCCGACCGTGTCGATGGGAAACTTCGACACCGTTGTCGGTGTCGGCGGGACCCTGGTCTACCCTCTTTATTTAGCAATAATTTCTTATCACTTCGACAGTTTAACTGGAATGTTGGAATTTACTTAGATGGCAAAAGAAAAAAAATATGAGACGAGGTCACAAAACTGTAATATAGCTCATGGACCAGAGAAATGATGCTCGAGTGGCACTTTTGCATATTTTCGTGAGCTGCTTTACAAATAACGCAGAAGTTGAACACAAACCAAAAAATGTACTTCTTCCTTCAGAATAGATGTTTTCGTACAATCTTTGAAAATAGAACCAGACCTTTAAAATTGTGTAATCCTCGCTAAATATACGTTTTCACGTGTTTCAAATGTAATATCAATGTATTCCGTATTCTTAATAAGTGAAGAAACCCTGAGCAAGTCTTTGACTTTGGACATTTGAAGTTGGGTATGTTTCAATTTGAGCCCAATTACCCTATGGCTTTCAGGTGGCTCCTTACATAACACCATTGCGTGAGAGATGACTTTGCATCCTTTGCAAAAATGGCCAATCTGTATTAGTCACAAAGATTTATTCCCAAGGAGTATCGAAAAACTGGACGTCAACTCTAATCCCATTCATCATCTCGAAAGAAGATTAGTTCCACCTCAGTCCAGATATTCAGGTGGCCTTTCTCAATAGCATTCAACCCTCAGGACATCATCCAAGGCAAATTCATTCCCTTGAAAGGCTTTTGTGCTCTTCAAAGATGATTATCCCTCTAATGTAAACCGCTTACCAGTAGAAAAAGTCTTCAAGAGCTCCGATGATGATTTGATTCTTGGGTCTACCATTACTGACAATTGATTGAGTGGGAACAGGTTCACTGGGCACAGATGATGGCACATTATGGCGTTCCTCAAGAGATTTTGACGAGATCGTGGGTGATCCACACGACGAGGGTGTCGACATACCATGGGACTCATTGGACGTGATTTCATCATGTGTCGAAATGCTCTCACTTTTCGTGGATCCAGAAATCGATCCCTCCGTCGACGAAGATGGTCCATGCTCACTGAGCTCCATAGGGAGCTCTTCCACGGTCATATTCACCACACAAACCGGTCACTATCACAAAAAGAAACACTCAATTTAAAATGACAACGTTTAGACGCCGAGAAAATGTGACTTCTCCATGAATTTCAATGTTTACGAAATGAAAACGCTTAAGCACCAACGCACCTGAACGTCCGTCCGTCGCCTCTCTGAAATTCCTACCTTACGCTTTTTGCCCAACGCATGCCAGCCTTGGACTCGCGAACAAAACCTGCTAGACTGGATGGCATAACATTACAATCCCATCAACAAATGACGAGATCCGAGGCTGTTGTTCACAGACCGTGGAATAAGGTAACGCGAGGCTATTTAGATTTATACTTCAGTTTTTCAATTAGGGCCGAAAATGGCCAAGAGGGAGAGAGAGTAACCCTGAAGGGGTCCACGCTCGGCTTCATATCACATAATTGTTAGCCATCCAGCCTTTCAACCTTGGGTCTGCAAAGAAAACCGATTGCTGGAATGTCTAATGTGGCCGTTTTAGTTGAACGTAGGAAATCGCGTGAGACTGTTTAAGGTCAGTCTCGGCTGGCTCGTCACTCACATGGCATCTGTTTAAGGACCCACAGACTAATTGTGTTTTACAGCTTCTGAAATTTTGGACTAGATGGAGCATGCATGTACTCCCATAATGCGTATTCCTTTGAATTCTCAGTGTCATGGTGGATGACAGTCAGTTTTAATTGAAGCAACTTCAAGCTATAATTGTCCGACTCATGCCATTTTCCTTACTGAATGAAATAGCCTCGACCGACCGTTCAGATGAGTACTAGATGGGTACTTTGAAAATCAGGAGGCAGGCAAAGGTTCTTGACCCGAAAAGACATTCAGGGCCCCACGGGGTAGTGGAGAGTGATTTCTCTCGCCATGGAGCAAATTTATCATCTATCATCTAAATCTTTTCTCTTCTATCCACCTTGTAGTTCTATCTACCAGTCTTCATTGATGGGGTCGAACGTCGAACAGGGAGAGACGAGCTTCAACTCCATCCAGAGAAGATGCTTTCCATTTCTGAATGCAAGTGAAAGTTGCAATTTCTTTCGATATTGGTTTTGACAGAAGCATTTTTACCAACGGTTACTTCCCCCTTGCAGCCCCCCAAACCACCAATCCCGCAACAAAAATTACTACTACGTCGAATTTACTTCCGATGGTTGAAACGACGGCATCAACGCTGACGTTCGTTTTATCAGTGATTGTGTACATTCAAACAAGCAAGCAGGAATTGGCTCAACTTGGCTCAGGGAGTGTTGTGTAACCTACATTTGGCCGAACAGCGCCCTGTGGAAGAAAACTCAACAGGTACAGGAATGCAACATGGGCTGGTATGGTGGTTTAGTAGTGTGTGTATTACTAGACGTCTTCTTGCTCACCTTGTCAATATGGACAAGCAAGTTGTACTACTTTATATCTCAGTGTTGACGCTACAGACGAGACAAATCATATGCGTTGCCCACACAACTCCCAATAGATCCTTCATTGGTTTTTGATTCCGTTCTTCACGCTTCCAATGGGAAATACCCACGACAACGTGTACTGCCACTTTAATGAAGAGATCCGTTCAAGATCGAATCCGAGAGGCAATCGAGTTTCGGTATAATGATGGTAGATATAACGGTTTTTTGTATTGAGAAACCGATTGCTACTGGACATTAAAGCCACACAAAATAAAGTAATTTTAGGCAGTGTATTTAACCGTGATTGTTTGGAAAGAATCAATGCAAAATTTAAGAAGAAAAAAAAATCCGTTGCAAAATCAAAACTGGAATTTAAAAATGAGAATTTGACACAAACTGAACAATCTTTGAAAGTATTTTGGTTTCTTTGATTACCACGGCTCCTTTACATGAAATTAATTCTGGGTCTAATTTATCTTGCCTACAAGTAGTATTAAAAGCCAAAGTGCAACAAACATTTCTTCTCTGTTCTTGTTTTTTTAACCCTGAAAAATAGTACTTCCAAATCAAGCTGAAACTGATCTGAGAAGTGTAATATTTGTGGTACGTACTAACTTTGCCTGACTATGTAATGTAAGGCTTGCAAATCTTATCCATTCATCATATGATTATCTGGAAATACTTTTCAAACTGAGCATGATAAATAGTACACTGCAGTGAGGAAGTAACAATAAATTTGCATGCACATCCATCAACTTGGGTAACTCAATGGACGCCTTTTTATAATATCCTGAAACGATCTAACAATCCCTTCAGGCTAGCAAAACAGAGCGTTTGCTTTTGCAATGCTTTAATGGTCATCGGTTGAAAAATTTCTCAAAACAGGTTCAACAAAACCCACTGTAGCTATACTATGTGATATGCGCCCACTTCAGGAACTTCCTATAACAAGGAGAATTGGAAGGGTCGGGCCCAAAGCAACTTTAATCGGTCACTAGATCCCCCCTCTATAGAGAGTGGTGACGAAATAGCGGAAAGATCCCTCTTGAGCGTGAGAAATACTTGATCTGTCAAATGAACGTAGTTTAGAGCACCATTGACCCATCACTCTGGATTTATCCTTCTTAAAAGCTCGTGACCCCAACAAACGAGGCATAAGGTAAATGCTGAGAAAACCTAGTCGTTCGTCTGGAAGTGCGATCCGGAAATATGAATGTGTTGACCAAAACTACCTCGGGAAGTCAAGGTCATTATTCAAGTGCCCATCCTGACAGGAATTTCAGGCTCAACACTACTCGTGGGTCTACGATTAGGAATTCTTGATGTGGAAGCTCATGAGAACCGTACTTTAAAATCACTCTTACCCTCGACCCAAAGAGTTGTTGATCTAAAAACTTGGTCCCCGGAAACGAGTCCGTCTTCAAGTTTGCACACTTTGCACAGTGAAACTCGAAGCCAATCCACCACCGACAACCCCTTTGGGTCACTTCAAAACGAAAGTGTTGAAATCAGAAGTGCTGGACGTGTTTATCTTACCTTGATGCAGTCAAAAACCAACACGAATGGCACCCACAACACGGTCTGCTAATTTTGGTGTAACCCTGGTCAAACTGGATCACCGGTATCACCTGATTCCTTGCTTTGACGCGATTGGCCCAAAAAGAGGTGGTCTGAGGTAAGCCCGTAAGTTAAGTTGTTGTAATCAACAGCAGGCAACAGCTAACCTCAGCCCAGAGGCTCTCTCTCCTTCTGTATCTATGATTCACACTCACACACACATACACGTGTGTCCACTTATGCCAAAGGGATCTGTTACAGTGCTTGTTGATGTTGGATAACCCGATGGTGAGTAAATTAGACTGATTTTGTCAGTGTGGTTGTCAGCACAACAGTTCTGGTTCTGGCAAGAGGACTTAAGGCGGGGCTGCTTCCATTCAACCAACGACGGACAAGATTCTTGGTTCTTGGGCTGGCATTGGCGTCTTCTCGCAGATAAATGTCGGTGTCTATGTGGGGGTGATGGCAAGCCCTGAGATCGCTGGTTGTCATCTCATAACTCGGGAACGCACGGTTGAACCACCACTTACATAACAAGTGATCGAATGATTCTCTGGCAGTCAGGAGATGAATCTGTAGTACGGAGTGAGGAAGTTATGAAACCGTTGTCATTTGATATTATTCAAATTGACGATGCTAGAGTGGGCCAATACAAGTCTGAATGGACAAATTGGGTGATGTCCGATGCCTCAGTGGTTTAGGACCATTGGCGATTAAGATTAGTAATCCACCAAATCAACTTCCGGATTCTTATCAAGCCAAAGTTTGAACACCTTTGGCCACAAAGCGTGTGCGCTCGTCAAGACTGCGAAGAGAATTGTAAGGAAAATGTAAATCTATTATCTTATTCCAGACCTCAAAAAACGTTTGAGGTTGGAGAGGGGAGAGATTTGGACGGTTTTGACCGTGATTTCTTCACTCCTAATATTGACTTGCGTGGAAATTACGAGAAAAAAAACACGAAAGTTGTCATAAAGTAGAATTTAAGGATAGCCATTGTGTCATGCATTTGCTAAATGCTCCACATGCATTGACCCTATGCAGTTTTAGTAGTCGACCTCGATTGGAAAGGGGTGCTGAGTAAATGGAGAGGAGCCATTAAATCAACTCAATTGATGCTTCTCTAATGTGGGAGTGCTATAAAGCAAAAAGTGCTTTGCATAAAAAAGGCATTTCATTGATCTCCGTTTTTTAATCGAAAACCAAACATTCCACAATAGTCCCACAATGTATATGTGATCCATTGAAACCCGATTTGTCCAACAAAAGATTCACGTCCAACAATGTTTTTATCTTTGTTCATTTTTCAATTCCCAAAGTGGCCAAATTCAATTCGACGAGGATGAATTGTCATGTCTAGATCTCCAAATTCATTAGAATTGATTCTTACTCATCGATTTGCATGGAATATGTCTCTCAATTTTGATCCACATCAATTTGCCAACCTCTTTTTTTCATAATGGACGCAGAAGTCTTGACAAATCATTTTCGTTTTAAATTGGATTTAATGAGTCTCTAGATTTAAAAAGTCTTGGGTTTCTTTAGAGTTCAAGACTTCAAGAATCGATAGAAAACAGCTGCGTTCTGGTCCAACTAAATCTAGTAAGAACTTGATAATAAATTTGAGTTAAGGGATCAGAGTGTCAATTCAGCGTCTCAATTCTCCGTTTTATTGTTGCTCTCGGTTGAATTCGATGCTTGGCCAAAAGGTTACCTTGGAAATGCGAGAAACAATTATCAGCCTCTTGGAATTTAAGACTTCAATCTGGTGTGAACAACAATTTGTTTCATAAATGTTTACTGTACTGTGCGAACCTCGAAATTAGGCTCATCAATTTGCTACCTTTTGTCCCGGTACAAGCGTACTTGCAACGCCTAGAACATCTTTCATTGTACTGAAAAGCCCCCCGTTGACAATAACAATAAAGCTCGACTTAAACAGATTGTGTTCCCTACATCACCATTAACTTGGGCACGTGACGTACTTTGATCAGATTTCAAAGGGTCACTCATTTTACATGCCCGGGTGTCTTTGACAGGTTTCTTGGGCGACAAGAATAATAGTACGGTGAGTGAAATGCACCCAGAAGGCACAATCATACACTCGCAGTGCACAAAAATGGGTTTACGAGCAATTTGCTGGTCATTTCGGACCTACGAGAATTCATTTACTTGAACCAGTTTGAGGATTGCATGTGGCGAATTTGCAAACATTGACATTATAATCGGATCCACTTTTGAACCAGACCCTTTTTTTCTTTTCTTGATCCCACGTCAACGAGACAGCTGTATCAATGAATAAAATGTAACTTTATCCATTTTAAACATAAAGTGGTGATGTAGTCTTTTGATTGCATATTTGAATTGAGACTAAATAAATGTCCATCTCTGCATCAGATGACAGTCACAGTAAAAGTAAACAAATACATCCATCGAAGAAGTTGACAACTCGTATTAGTATGAGATCAAATTGAGATGACATGGGTCAAATTGAACTCGTTGCAAACCGAAAAGAAAAAAATAGTAAACACCTAAGCCCAGCAAACAATCATCATCTCACCAGGCCTCTGAATTTCAATACAAATATGTTTATCAATTATTTAAAAAATGATTCTTGAGACTAATATGAAACAAAAAGATGAACTGATAACCAAAAAGAAAAGACCAATAGGTACTCTCACAACAAAACAACAAAAAATGGCGATATTCATGGAGTCGTAGTGCCTAAGCCTAAGGAGTACCTTTGTTGAAGTAGGACTCTCTATTGCTTTCGAGCCCTGAAAGTTTGCTTGATTCTAAGGTTTTTGAAATTATCAATAATCGCACCAGCTACATCAGTACTTCAAAATTGATATGAAGGGCCTGGAAATATATTTTTTTAAATATTTCTCCATTTTTTTCCTTGATTTTTTAAATATTTTGTCTGTTTCAAGGAAAAAATAAATGTTTTCTTAAATATTTGAGTCAGAAAAAATATTGCAGGCAAAATTAGAGAAAGTAAATGAATGACCACGGGCTTACCCAAAATGAACCCATAATACACAAATCTTTACAAAATGGCATTTGTACCGAGATTAGACATTCAGTACCAAAACTACTGTCAAGCACGAAAAAACTGCGCCATCTGTTGAGACAAGTTAAAAATTGTGTTGTTAAATCAATTACATTAATTTTACATTGTCAAGTGTGCTTCCAAACACGGCCAAATGCATCAAATTCACAAAAACAAAATTGGAAAATCGGTGCACACAGACGAAAATACCAAACAATGGCGTTGTCAAAAAAGTATTTCTTTGATATCCGGCATTTTTTAAATATTTAGAGCTTTTGAAAAAAATATATATTGGATATTTTGTCATTTTTTGCATATATTTTTCCGGGCCCTATTGATATGCTATTTGCATCATGCAGATTTTGCAGGGCTCTCGCTGCTTGCTGAATTGTGGAGTCGTAAGGGTTAACTTTTCTGGCAAATCTTACCATCAGATTGACATTAATCATCAGTCGAAGATTGCATTTTTTCCTTAACTTTGCTGATGTTTCAAAGGTCTTATTTTTCTCAGGGATCAGGAATCGTAAATCGCGTTTGTTAGTTTGAGCGAGTAAGGAACGACTGAATCTTTTCTTGAAATTTGCACATCAGTAGGTATCAACCTTGGCATGTTTGAGCTGAAAACCCAGCACATATGTGGATACTGTTGATCAAGTTCACATGCTTTGGCCTTTTCTATTTGATATTGGTCGCTTCTCGCACTTAGGCCTTTTTGAAAGGTTAAATCTCTGTCAGGAACTCACATTTCTCAATCAATTGAATGACTTTGTGTATTATGCAATGTAGGGAAACTTGCTTCTCTTAATATCATGAAATTTTATACCAGCCCTTTCTCTTGATAGTACCAGGTAGAGAATTCCGGGAGAAGAAATATAAATTGGAATATCGAACTGTTCAGAAGTAACAAACCTGAGCTCAAAATGGTTTAGAGATTCATGTCTTGGAATATTTTGAAGCATTTGATTACAGGATTGAGGTCAATATTGCAAAATCGAACAGTGGATTTTAGTGAGTTCTTGTTAGCCGAAATCTCTTAATGCCACTCATCCTGATTTTGATGTTTACCCTTAAAGCAGGGGTCGGCAACCGATGGGTCGCGGCCCATATGTTGGCCCAAGGGTAGTCAATCGTGGGGCCAGGCGCTATGGGGAAAGTCCAAAATGGTAGGCCAATGAGCCATCCATAGTATTGTGCTCGTTGGCCCAAAGCTCTTTGATCGTTCATTTGTGGGCCCCTGGACCTACCAACGTCTGTTTGGTGGGCCCTGACCTAAAAGCAGTTGCCGACCCCTGCCTTAAAGGACTTTATCTAGTAAGGGAGGGATGATGCAAGGGTATGCAACATATTTTGGTTCAAGACCCATCAAATTGGACGTTATTTAATCAGGGGGCAACCAAGCATGGGATAAAGAGCAAGGGTCTGCAAAAAACAATTATTGAACTGTGGACCTATCAAATAAGGACAAAAAAACATAGGGATGAACAGTTAATCTAAAACTCAAGAGAAGCTCTCTTGAAAAACAATTCTCCCCTAGAAAAACACTTTTTTTAGGAGATAGAATGTGGAATAATGTATTCCATTTTGATGAAACGAGGTCGGTTTGGAGGACGATTTTTAGCCTTTAAATTTGTTCCATATAAAATCCAATTATAATCACATGAAATGATAATAGACGAAAAAGAAAAGAAATAAAGGGCGAGAAGTTATGTTGAAACATAAGAATATTTTTTGTTTCAAAAGGGCATTTTTGTTGAAAACCACATATTTTGGCTATTTCGGGGCTATTTTTTCAAAAATGATTGATAATTTGACGATGATTTATTAGTTTGGACAATTTCTTGGCAAATTTGGAAAAGCGCCTTTTTTAAAATGATCTTTTGGTCAATTCTAGAAGGTAGTGTTTATGTATTTTCTCGTGCAAGGTAGGAAACTAAAAATATGGGTTGATAAATTGATTAATTAAAGTATGATCGCCAGAATGAGGAGCTGATGGTGGAATTTTTTCTCAAGCCAAACTTCCAAACTAATCTAACTTTTGAACTAAATCGTGAATAGTGTTGTGTTGTGTTTTTAAAATTTGTTCAAAAACCGCAAAATTGAATTGCTTGTGAATGCTATCAAACCTCACATCAATGTGTTTTGTCATAAATCTGTTTGACTAAATCATGTTTATGATTTAAAAGGGATTGATGGTGGTACAATCTTCAAGATACCCGATGCAGGTAACATTCAGCTATTTGAATATCACATATTTCTCACTTTTTATCAAATAAAGCACCCATTGGACCATATGAAAAGGTACTTTTTGGCTTCCAAAACCACTTACTTTCTCGCCCTTTAAAAAGAAGACATGAAAATGTTACTAATATTAAGAACGTGTTATCGATCTTGGTCCGAGGGCGTTATTTTTAAAGGAAATTTGCTTTTAAGGAGAGCTTATCTTGAGTTTTAGATTAGCCGTTTATCCTTACAGGTACTTAATCACAGAGAAGACTTAAAGGGTCTAATTAAAGACAGGCATTATTGGTTGTTATTAACATTAGCTTATATAGTACGTAAGAATTTAGGAGGTTTTGCTTTTCTTAATTTTTTCAATTCAATTTTCAGCCGTGTGCCATGGCCAGCGTCTGAAATAATCCATTTTAGATTGGAGTTCACCTTGTTTCATGCCACCATGTAAGAAAAAAATGTACTTCATCTCATGGGGGTAGATAGTAGATAAAAACAATCTAAATTTGGCTTTGCCAATTTCAGCATTCAGATAAAACTGACCTACCAAATGATATTTATTCACAAGAAAACAATGTCTTAGTGATTCTTTTTGCAGTTCAGCTATTTTCAACTTAGGTGTGTAATTGGACAAAAATCCTTTATTCTTGATTGATCGAAGAATGAATGATCGGGTTTGTTGCCAGTTTTTATCTCTTACACAAGAGCACAACTCGTCTTCTCGTCAATTGTGTGAATGGCGTTGAATACCAGTCATTTTGGACGACCATTGATTGGTCTGGTCCGCCAATGGTTTCATTTCATTTTTCTTCCAACGCACGCCAACTTACTTAATATCCCATTACATACTGCCATGTTCCAAACCATTGATCCAATGAAACACTTATTCAACTCCCAACTTTACATCAACATATTCCATTTTTCCTTCCTCAATGAGCATATCCCATTTATCTTTTTTTCAGGTACCACTAGGGTTTCAAGGCCTGCCTCATTCAATTCAAAAGAAGGGGGACATGTGGAACATTATCCTTTGTTAATGAAAAACTATCCTAATCCCTTCAGTGAGTGAGCAAATCTGCCTGCTTATGATTCAGCCTACAAGAAAACGATCCACCCTCACGACAAGAACGGTTCGGAGTTATCCATCCTCGTCGGTGTTCTTCCTTCTTTACTCATCCCATGACCAACAACGTCGACTTTGGCTCGATCCCACGGTGTTGACGGTTCATTCTCAGTCGGGTTTCTGCCGCCTTTGAGTGAACATATCGCGTAGTTCGAATCAGGACGACCGACTCTCGAAACCATTTCACTCATCGGCCAGCCCAAGCTGAACAAACCAAGCCCTTAAAGGAGTTGTCGTACTACTAAGAAGCTTGTTTTGAATCCTTCACATGTGATGTGAGGAAGTGGACGTAAACAAACCATTGTTTAGAGAGAACAAACTGGTGAAAATGGTGGTCCAAGGATCTCGCCCTCGTCTGGGATGCTCGGAAAAGGTTTTGACAATTGTGTGCATGGGCTTTATCGGCCTTATGGTGTTCTCCGCCGGCTTCACTATTAGTTTTCCAGCCCTTTTTAACAAGATTTTGGGACAGGTAAGATTGGAAATTTTTGATCGTGAAACCATCGGAATGTGCGGTCGAAAAAAGTGTCCTTGTGCGTCGTGGTAATTGGTTAAAGTCCGCCAAATGAACTCGACTTCATGCTTCAAAGATCACGAGCACTTGCAATTTCATTGCCCTAGTGGCGATTTTGCCGTAACCACAACTTAGTTTTTTCCTACTTAATAGAAGGATACATACAATTTGGCTCTCAAACATGGAAATATTAAAATTGAACTTTGAGAGGCACGCAACCCGATCACATTGACTGGTTATTGGAATGCAATGAACAAGTACAGTTTATATTGGGGCTGGTTCAAAATTTGCCCAAAATTGTGTTCAAGCATGTTGGTGCATTATCCTTTTTTTAAATATTGGTTACTGATAGGGCTTTTGAACGATTTGTTCGATTTAAAACTTTGGAAAGGATTCTCATCAACGTAAACCAACATGAAATATTGCGGACCGGAAGCTGTTACATCCAATGAAAATCACTATGAAAAGCTGTTTATCTTTGGCAAACGTAGGTCTTTTTTTACTGAACGACATCGCCTTAAGATGATGAGTTAATGTTTTTCAAAAGGTTATCCCATTTTTAAATTTTAAACATTCTCGAAAATTTGAGCCCAAGATGATGGATGGTATCTTGGATGAGCTGAAATGAATTCAATATTCAAAATGAGATCACGAATAACCTAGTTTCGATTCTTTGCATCTCGGTTTCCTGAAAAGAATTGATAAAATTTTGGGATTATAAACTCATTCGGGCTATCAATTTGTAACTAAGGCTTTTGAAGGTAAGGGCTTTTTTATCTTTTAGTTATAGTTATATCATACAGGGCTGCTGTAGTTATAGTTATATCATACAGGGCTGCTGAGTTAGTTTAACCAACATTTCACAATAATAGTCATAACATGGGCATGTACGTAAATAACCCTACGAAATTGGTGCATTATTCTGGAGTACAATTTTGTTTGTGCATTATGTAAGTTCAAAGTATGCAAGCACTCAATGTCTTTGATAACTTTACAAGCATTTGAAAATGCATGCTCGTACTCACTCACGCTCTACCCCAATTTAATCCATCCTTTGTACCTTAGTGCATGTTTTGCATGGCATGACAAAAGAGCAATGATAAAAGGCCATACCTTGCATAAGCAATTGTAGCATTGGTATACTACTTTATGATGTTTCGAAGCGTGGATAGGTCCTGTAGACTATTAACAAGACGTTAGCCCTGAACTTGGACATTTAAAGATATTTGCATGTACTGCAATTTTCTGTACTACCCTTATCATTCGTAGAACAATCATCCGCCAATCAGTTCGGCAAGTATCGACAATTAAGCCGATATTAAGGATTCTTTCTGCACCCAAAACGGAGAAATTAATAGGCTATTTCATTTACAAGGTGGCAATTGAAGCCTATAAATGAAAGACTTTCAGCATTTTCAAGTTCATCCCTAAAAAAACTTGAAACCCGGTGCACAAAAATAGTTCCGAAAGATTTTGGCGTTATTAAGCTTTGAAGGCTTTTTCAAGTGTTTGAAAAGGAAGATTTTCAAATCAAGATATGCTTAATATCTATTTACGGCCGAAATACTTAAGGATTAAACTTAGACTTGCAAACTCAGTTGTAACACTTTTAACATCTGTTCTTCTTGAGTTGTGTTGGAACACGTCAAGGAATTATATATTCCGGCAACATTGAAATCGTCAATTTCATTTTTTACTCGTTTCTATCGGGTTGGAGACAAAACAATGTCAAATATTTGGTTTTTACTCTGTTGCTAGTGTTTCAGTGCACCTTATGAAGAGATTTTCTTATCTCAAACTTGTTTTTGCCATAAGAGGTTTTATATTCATTGCCTAGTTTTAAAACAATCCGAATTCTTTAAGTAAATATCATCTCCCAACACTAACTCGTTGGTAGACCAAATCTTATATCAAAGTTACTTGTATGCAGATTCTTTGCAGAATCCCATTCCTTGTAGCAGTAATAAAGAATTCGCAACCCAACAAAAAGGTAAATGTTACAATTTCCGATTGGTTAAGGTTTGTCGCCTAGAACATTAAAACCAGCTTTTGTTTAGTAAATCAACAGAACCGAACGGATTTAAAACACGGAAATCCCGTTAACATATGCACAGCTGAGAAGCACTTGGTGGGATCTTACTAGCCATTCCAATTTGAAACCCATAGGTTAGTTACCACTTATTTCAAATTACACAAAAGTGAGACCCATAATTTGTTTTGCTAGTGATTCCAATTATTGCGCAAGTCCTTTCGATTTGGCACAAAACGGAACGGACAAGGGCCTTTCGGGTCACTGGAACTAAAAAGGGTACTGACAAAATAATAAAAATGGCTCTAAAAGTTCATAAAGATTTGAGTTTTGAGGGATTTATAACTAGTGTGGGACAAAGGAAGACAATCAATGTAAGTAAGAAGAACAAGACAAACTGATGTATTTCCAGCTGATCTATATCTGTGATGAAATTGAGAGAGTTACCTTAAACAGAGAGTTAGTAAAGAGTGGCTAGATCGATCCTACAGTAAATTAGGCGTTCATATGACTTTATTCAATGAATGAAAGAATATTTTGGCGGACACTTAAAACGATTAACTTTCCCTTTTTACACTGGTTAATTAACTTTGGTTTTTGAGCGTATTCAGTATCATTTAAAAACGATCCTTACCAAAAAAATGTCGTTGCTCTTCCCATAACAACAATTTAGCTCAATAAAAAGTCATGTCAAATTATTAAAATTTTTGAATTGTTAATATTTAAAAAAAACATTCCGTTCAATGCTGAATGCGGAAAATTGGAGCAAATATGAGCGAGCCCGAATTATATAATCCATGATAGAAGTTGAGAACTGGAAACAATTCCCTTCAACCCCCACCACCATTTTTTGCGCTGTGATCGGTTCAGAAGCTTTATCGCTTTGCACTTGACTTTGTCGCCAGCTTTTGCTTTTGCCAATGCCAACAAATTCTGCATCGTTCGTTTTTTTATTGAAATTTTTGAAATAAGTTTTGAAAGTCAATTCCTTGGAAGGACTTATCTACAATTTACCATGCAAGAAATTTCTATTTATCCGTGTTTCAGGCACATGTAAAATAATTATCAAAAAAAGTCTCTTTGCAATCTCTTTTTGGTTCTAATCAACCTTTTTGTGAGCCCATGTGTTTTTGCTTAAATTCTGCTAAACTTGGTGTTGGTTGAAATACGGGGAAATTTTGAATGCAGCATTCTTGGAGCCGGATCCAAACACCAAAGAACCAGTTCTGACTTTGTGTTTTCGTGCTTAAGAATCACTGTTCTTCTGATCAAGAAATTAAGTCAAAAGTATAAAAATTGTTTATGAAAGAAAATGTGTGATAGTGATTCCATCCCATACGAATAAATTTCCAAGTACTTAATGTAAGATCTGACTCAATTTGAGCCATTCACAGTGAAATTTGTAATTTGTTATTGGTTCATGTTTAGTTGGCTTTCATCCAAACACGTTGCTATTTGGAACTTTGCTCCCTTTTGGTCCATGTAGTTGACGTACCCTTCCTTACTAGTTGAAAACTTGTGCCCACCCAAAAGTCACAAAACGTAGCTATTTGAACTTACCATGTTTAGATTTTTTGAGCTCTTTACAACTTTGGAGGCTTTGTGGGTAAATAATCCATATGAGATTAAGAAATCACGTAGTATCCGAAACTCCTGGAAAATGTACACATAAGTGAAGAAAAATGCACTTGCATCATGAAAAGTGCACCTCTCTAATTATAAGGTACTGAAAGCTGTACTTTATGCAATGAATTTCAATAGCCTATCTATTCCAACCTCTTATTGGGTCTAACAAATGTAATAAGTTAATTGGTCCAGACATAGACAGAAATTTCATTTTTCCGTTAGAGTTCCAAAACTTCTGAATCTCTCATTTCTGTCTCTTTTGTCGTTCTTTAATCCTTAGTAATGTCTCAAATTTGTTCGGTGTGTAAATATGAAAGCTTCTTAATCAACCAAAACATATCTCAGTCCATATTTTCTCGTGGTCTCTTAAACAACCTAAAAGCCCGTTTACTATCTAGAGTGGAAATAGAATGCTGTGCGCGTTGTTAATCTGGTCCGGTCAATGTTTGGTTAAATAAGTTGTTCCCTTTATGAGATCATAGATCATGACTTGATATTGCCAAGATGATCTTAGTGAGTGTTTAGTCTTTTTCTTGAGCATTTTGGGTATGTCTTGAGGGGGATGTCCAAAGCCCACAAGGACGTCATAGCTGGCAGCTTGTCATTATCAATCGAGTACTCGGTGAGCACGGTTCAAATTCAATCGCAATACTCGTGTTTACCAGCCTTGTACGTCCATTGATTATCTCGTTGAAGTCAATTTGTATTGTTTTCATTTGTGTCCAAGGAGATTGTGTCAAGACTTTTTTCTTTCACGTGAGTGAGTGATTAAGACGTCGCATATAAAAACTGCCTCAATTACTTTGGGGGAACTATTCAGTTATCTACATTTCACCCGGTGTCAAAATGAAACACATTTTGTGCGCGTTTTCTCTCATTTTGGGAGTGATATTAACTAGTGGTGTGTTTGTGAGTCTCTTCTTCCCCGTTATGTATTATAACGAAATTGCTAAGGTCAGTAGTCATTTTGAACTTTTTATTTATGTTAATTAGTTTGTTTGTTGATTGGATAAAACGTTTGTTAAATAAATTGGTATGGACAAGCATCAAGAAGTGAAATGAATGAAACATAGGAAAATAGACGGTTAGCATCAAATGAGTTCAATCACTATTGAACAAAAATGTAGGCTTTGATAATACTCAGATTGAGAGATTTCATCGCTTCCGACTTCAGATTCATTATTCGAGATTCTTCCATCTCGAGACATGTCTAAAAGATGTTTACGACAAAAGCAAGTATGGCTCAATGACAATCTTTGAATACTGTGGAGACTCAAAATATAATCTACATTCGGGTTTTGGACGCCCTTTCTAAACTTTACTTCAGAATGCTTATTTTGATTCAAATCCTACCGAGAATGAATGAACTCGCCCTTTTGTGGTAATCGTTTTACCACAAAAGGGCGAGTTCATTCATTCTATGCTCTCTTCAGTACATAAGTTTGAGAAGGCATAATTTTTCTCTCCGGCATTTGATTGGGCTGAAATTTGAAATACGTGTTCTTCTCAATGCAAACCAGGTCTCATTTGCAGAAGAACGCAAATGGTTTGTTTCTGCTGGAAATCATAATTCTCATTGCTGGCCTCCCACTCCATGATTTCCGTGCTTCTTGAAATAGGTAAACTCATGCTTAGATTCCTCCCAATTTCAATTATACCGAGACAAGCACATTCCGATTGATCTATACCAAATGACACGAAAAAACTGAAGTATCCTGCTAAGATTGACATTTGTCTATGCTTTCCTTTCAGCAAATGACCATCATAGAGGGTACACCAGCTTACACAGAATGGATGCAACCGTCTGTTCCAATATTCACTAAGATATATTTGTTCTCTCTGCAAAATCCAAATCAAACCTTGGATAAGACTGAGAAGCCCCGACTTCAACAATTGGGTCCTTTTACATTCAGGTTTGTTTCAAATCCAACTCGTGTTTGTTTAGAATCCCATCTAGGCATATTAAGATCAAATATGGCCAATGTGGTGTGTTGTTTGCCCAAGTTCAAGAAGTACCCAAAGGGGTAAGAGGCCATTGAATAGGAATCCTTGGGAACAGGGTCGTGGGTCTTATCTTCAACCTGTTTTACTACAAATGGCTCCACCCTAATTGTATTTTGAGACCAAGCCGTTATATAATTCTTCCCCCAAACTGTCCAGACGTCAATCTTCGAGTGTTGTACGTTGTTAAGCAGAAAAAAGCCCCGCAATAATTGAGAAGATCAATCGGAGACGGGGGAGGCTAAAGACCCATAACCAGTTGTCAACGAGAACAAACGATTAGGGTTCAGTCCCCTTCTCTCCCTCAAAAGCAAATGAAAAACCTGTCACACATTGGCACTTGTTTCACTAACATACATGTACAATACTTGTGTAAGTAGAAAAGATGGCAAACATCAAATAGTTGCTCCATCTAGTTCTGGCTCGACATGTCCAAGTTCATGGAGATGAGAACGAAATAATTGTTGATTATGTAAAAATGGCATGATCATCATGATCTTCAAGGTGCAAACCAAGTTGGGTTGATCTGATAAAGTCAGCTTGATATGGTGTTAATAAAGCAGTTTGGTTCGTTTTGAGTGATGGCCTTTTTCCTTCTTTTATTTCAGAGAGGTTGAAACCAAAGATCAGGTCGTCTTCAACGATATCAACCGCACTGTTTCGTACAAGGTACGAAAAAGCTGGTTCTTTGAGCCCGAAATGTCGGACGGGAGTCTGGACGACATGGTCACCACAATCAACGTACCCGTCATTGTGAGTATTTGTCCTTGATCACTCATTACAGATGTCTTTTGTACAAAGTGCTAAAAACTTGAGAAGTCACTTTTTGAATGGAATTCCCATTTCATTTTGGGAACATTCCTCTTGATAGAGGATTTTTAACAAAAACAAGTGTTATAAAGTTACTTTGGGTCGAATACAATAGATGACTAGGGCTCGAAAAAAGTTGCTGTCTTTTGGCTTCGTTAGTCGTTCTTTAGTTGTGCTTAAACCCAAAAATGTCACTTTTTGACAAAAAAAAAATGACAAACTTGGCCAAAAAACGTTTGTTACCATTTTGGGCAAAAGATCTTATTATATCTTGAGAATGTCTTTTTATGAGAATTTTCCGTCGTTTATTGTTGTCTTAAATACCAAAAATTCTAAATTCAATTAAATTAATTTTACTCCAATTTGAGAAGAAAGCCCAATTCAAGCAAGAGACACGATCTGAACTCACTCTAAGGCGCTCGAGAACACATGAAATTAACATGACATAAAGCCCACTTTTGGTGGGCATTTTCATGCCAACATTGGCTTTTGGATCAAATGTTGAAATTCCAACACATTGTTTGCATCTTTCATTGTTCGAACCTTGGATTTAAAAAAGTGAATAACCACAGATACCTGTTTACATCGTCACAACGGTTGACAAAAAATACAATCAATTTAGAGAGATGTTTTTTAGAAAGCTGATCAACATTTCATCGTAGTAAAGGATCTTTAAAAACTTTTGGGACACCAAGGAAAACACAATATCTTTTCTGATAATTGCTGTCATTACCACTGAATTTGATCAAACTCTGGTCGAGCATTGGTCGGTTCCCAATCAAAGATAAAAAATCAAGACTGACCGCCGAACCATCGAACCTTTTTTGCAAATTAAAATACCATTGCATCATGGCGTGACCATAATACTACAAAGTTTTGTAAGTTGATCTAATGATATCATCGGGTTAAAACGTTACGGCCCCATTTCTCATTTTCCCCCTTTTTCCTCGTGGACACACATGTGCCAAAGCATGTATTTTTCGTGATCGTTATAGTACAGATTGAAATCAGATCTAGAATTTGAGATGGGGTTTCACATCAAAGAGACTAATGTTTGTTTGCTTTACAGGGTAGTGCTGAAGCGTCCAAAGGCCAGTTTTTCATGCAATGGGGATTGTCGTCCACATTTGACAGTATTGGAAGCCAAGTGTTCATTCAGAAAAGTGTCAGAGAACTTCTATTTGAAGGCTACGAAGACACATTATTGGCTTTGGCAGACTGGTTTGGCCAAGAATCCAAAATTCCACTGGATCGGTTCGGATGGTTTTATAAGGTAGGTTGCGTGATTCTGGACGACTTTCAACCGTTTGTGTGAGCTACAGAGGAACTTTTTTTGTAGCGCAATGGAACATCTTGGGCGGATGGAACATACAACATGTACACGGGTCAAGATGATATTAGTCAAATGGGCAAAATCAATACTTGGAACTATGAACATCGCACTCATTTCGACGATGAGTGCGGAAAAATTCATGGTTCGGCTGGTGGCTTTTACCCACCCGGTACTGCTCAACCGAACCTATTACTCTTTTCCCATGATGCATGCAGGTAACAAGAGGAAAATATTCTCTTAAATAAAAAACAATGCCACTTCAATGGTGGATCCGATTTCAGAACTTTGAGTTTCAACTTCAAAGGAAAGACCAAAGTGGAGAATGTACCGGGTCTTTTGTACAAATTGGACGAGACCACGTTCGCTAATGAGAGCACGTATGCACCTAACTATTGTTTCAACAACAATCTACCCACTGGAGTTCAAAACTCCACCCAATGCAAGCAAGATTCTCCTGCTTACATATCTTTCCCACATTTCTATCAAGCTGACCCATATTATCAAAATCAATTTCAAGATGGAAGCATTCAACCTGAGGGAGATCTTCACGAATCTCGAATCGTCCTCGAACCAGTAAGACTTTGTAAAAGAAGAAGTTCACCTAGATATTTTAAACGAATCAATTGTTTTATTTAGGTCACAGGCATTCCTATGGAAGTGCTGATCCGTCTTCAAATAAATGTCAAATTAAATCCCATGGAAGGAATCTCGTAAGTAACACATTTTGTTTTACCGTTTCCCTTTCAAACTCGAAATATACGAACCTACTTTTTCAGATTACTTCGCAACGTTCCAAAGGATCTCTACTTTCCCGTCATATGGTTTGAAGCCCATGGGATTGCCACCCCCAGTGTGGCTCAAACCATCAATTTATTGGTTCAAATCCCCCATTATGCCAATCTCGTTGGAGCCATTCTCGTCGTGATTGGTTTAGTAGGCGTAATTGTGTGCGTGGCAATGCGATGTAGAAGATTCCGTGCCAAATCGGGGAAACTTTCCGAGAGCAAATCTAATGACGATTTTGACCTCTCAATCGAAGATTTTGACTCTCATCATAAGCACAAGATTATTCCTATAATCAAAACTCATAGTTCTAATGGGTCAAATGCAAATGTTCGTTTGGTTCATTCCAACACTGAAGAAACCTTATGTTTGAATCCATCAGAGAGCAATTCAGAAAGTTCCACCTATTCTTCCGATGGGAGCAAGAAGACGAGTTTCTCGAGTATAGATAGTGCTCGAGCCACTTTGGTCTGTGATGTAGAAGCCCAATCAAGGCTTCTTAGTTAATAGTAATCCCGTGATGCTTACTGAACAAAGGATGTACTCGTTCGGTTGTACCAGGCATCATAATACCAAAGATTGAATGATGCATTGCCAAGACAATTCTACCCATCCGTCTGTGCCGAAATCGACTTGTGTTCTCGAGGTCATAATTGACTCATTGTACATTACATATTGCCGAACTTATAAATGCTTACGATCTATGTGACGATAGTCTATCATATCTCAGTGTCTTTTTGTTCTTTGCGGTTTTTTTGCAGAAAGTGCGATGTGTTTTAATTTACACAATGTCTGTTACTTTTATTTTGAACCTGGCACAGACAAATGAAGCTTTCCATGTTGTTATATTTTTTGCCCATTGACGCAACCATGGTTGGATCAAGTGTTAAAGAATTGACTTGATTTCAATCCTCTTAAAAAATATAGGACAGTTTTTTCGTACTCATTCGAAGTCGACAATTGTCACATGCAGTGCAAAAAAACGTATATTTGATGATTTATTTCAGAAAATCAACATGCTAAGACGGCTCTCATTTTCAGCAAGCACAGTAATTCACCTCCATGTTTAGAAATTTAAACATTTAACTAAACTTGAGCAATGCCTGCTTCAAAACTTTTACCAGAGTCTGACAGATCTCGGCTTTGAACATGATACTCTTTGAGAATTAGAAATGAAAACCCAAACGTAATACACACCACTAGTGACCCGCCCAAAACGTAGTAAGCCAAAATATTTGGATCAGCCTCAATACTTCCAGCGATTGGAATTTTAAACACCTGAGCACCAATGCTCGATGTGATCAGAAAAATGGAAGTCTTTCTACTGGAAATGTTCATGTTTTGATTTAACCAAAGCAGTCCTGGCGAAAATAGAGAGCTCACAGAGATCCCAACCAATATAGCACAAACGAACAGAGACGTCGTTCCAGTAGTACAAAAGAAAATAAATGAACTTGTGGCTAGTAACAATACACTCCCACATAGAAGGTAAATGGGGCTAACATAAGTAACCCCAATGATGGTTGCCATCTTGGCAAATACTGATGCCAAGAAAAATATCGTGGTTGCCTTCGAACCTCTAGACTTGGTCATTCCAAGGGATCGCATTACAAACACGGTCAGAAAATTGCTGAAAGAGTAGTTGATCCCATTTACACAACAAAAGAGGATTGACATAAGAAAGGTAACCACAACAACTTGAAGTCCCTTCCTTGGCAAATGGCTCCCAACAGGAGGTGTGGCCTTGAAAGTGTCGGCCTGAGAGCCACGAGCAAGGTCGTAAATCATGAAGGCTGTAAAGCCCAAAACACTGGCCATAGTAAGTCCTCCAACGAACGAATGTAAAACTTGAAGATCGTTAAAACAGAACTCGGGTGAAGACGCCTCAGTGGGTTCTTGAGGTTCCATGGGATCGTTTTGTAACAAACTTTCGGCCAACGCAGGTCCAAACACGTTTCCCAAACCAAAAGCAAAATAGAGAGAGGTAAAATAGGTTCCACGTTCCAAAGGTTTAATCAGATTTAATGTGGCTACATTGCAACCTTGAAAAGAAGTTTGATAATGATTTTACTCCGAACTCGCACAAAATAACTTACCAATATCAAGGAGTCCCATTGAAAATTCCGATAAAGCCGAGACAACCATCAGGGAATAGAACGTATTTGTGAAAGCTTGTGCTGTTTGTGCCACCATGAAGATGAAGCTGATTGCTCCAAGATAGCGGGTATAATCCACTCGTTCTAAAATCCAACCACCTAAGATATAAAGAACCACTCTTTTTAACAAAAGAACATACTCTCATACATGTTGTCTTACCGATCACATTTCCCAACGGAAAGACGACTGTTCCTATAGCAAATATCCATTTGAGGTTCTCAATTCTTATATTTATCTGGGCTGTGAGGTCAAACAAAGCAGGTCCTTGCATGGTTCGTGCCATGCCCTTGAGAAGGAACCTCGATCTTGTTTAACCAAACATACTTCTAAATTTCCCGTTGTCAAAGCTTACCAAAGACAGAAATGAGACGAAAATGGCAAAGACTCGAAGTCGATTCGTTATGGGAGTGATGTCATCGTTAGATATGAAGACTTGACTATCAATATGGATCCCATCTACTTCATCTTGGTTGTCTTCATCATCTTCTTTGTTCAAGTCGCTATCTGACTCATATTTTGATTCATTGGAATCTCTTTCATCAAATTCGACCTCAGTTACAGAGTGATCTTGAGATAACTGCCTCAGGATCATCTGAAAGACGTGCATTTGATGTCATTGCCCCTTTAGTTTAAAGTGAATCTACTCGTTATCATCTAAATAATTTAAGCAATAATATTGCTGTGCTTTTGTGTTTTGATGTTATTTGTCTCAACAAAATAGGTGGATTGTTTAGGGCATTAGGGAGTATTGTGGGGCTTAGTGGAGTATAGAGGTTGTGAAGAATTGATTGTTGTCTTTCGCTATGGACGCTGCCAAGACTTGCCGCGTAGACATCGCTGTAGGCCAGCCAGCACTGTCCAGGCACTTAGAAAGAGACGAATTACCTAATATTTCAAATAAATTTGCCAACAATGTCATCAACCAATGTCCTTTTTGATATCGGTTAACAATTATGATACTTATTTATCAGTACAATATCACACATATTGCGAAATAGTTAAAATTATGTTGAGTTTTGTCTCTTCCCGAGTGCATGGACAGTGCTGGCTGGCCTTTAGCGATGTCTACGCGGCAGGCTGGTGGGGCGGGAATAGAGGGGGACAACAAACAATTCTTCTCAACCTCTATAGCTTACAGTGTTCGAGTATAGTTTTGCATTATCTGTTATAACCAGAGCCACCGGATAGATGTAAATTACATTTTACAATGTAATTACCAAAATCTGCGATTTTTGTCCAAAATTACATAAATGAGGAAAAAATTAAATAAATGTGCAAAAATTGCCTGGTTTGATGAATATGATATGGAAAATTGTTTGATTTCACGTCAAAGTCTAGATAAAGAAGCAAAAAGATAGTGTTTTAATTTTTTTAACAGGTATATTTAGTTAATCCTCAGGCCCGCTGGGTTGTTACAAATGGTATTTTACATTGTAGTCACAAACAATGTGCAACTTTTGTCGAAAAATACAAAAACTGGGAAAATTTTGAAAGAATGTAGAAAAAATGCCTCTTCCATTGAGAGTGATTAACAAAAATTATGTCAAAAATCAAAATAAGAATAGAAGCTTATGTGTAAACAATTGTGACAAAATATGGTCATTTTAGCATCTTTTCCTACCTATGAAATAAAATTTAGATGATGCAAGTACATAAAAGGGCAGTTTTTAGGCGATATAGTGAGAAAATTACTATTAATAATACCAAAAAATCCAATTTTGTTACATCATTTCTCAAAAAAAACACCAAAAATAATACGTTTCGGAGAAATATTTTGCATAAATTTGTGGCTCTGATTGTACCACACTGTTTTTATGTTAATAAATGAGAAAAAGCTTTTAAAACAAACTTACCAAACAACCAAAAAACTACCAAAAAATCGGATTTCATTACATTATTTCCAAGAAAAACTACCAAAAAAAAACATTTTTTGGCAATTTTTTTTTACCAAAATTTGGTGGCCCTGGTTACAACAAATGAGGGCAACACGGAGGAAAGCCTTGCATAGTGAAGAACAGTACAACGCTTTTTTGCAGCCATCACATCTTCCAAAAATTTCCGAAAGGCAATCTCATGTCTGGTATGAGAATGATTCTCCGTTTGTGGGTATGGATTAATGTCTAAAAATTTCCTTACTAAAGGTATTTGAGGAGAATCGAACCTGTGACCTCTCACTAGGGAAAACTGCGCTAACCATGACACCAAGTCTCCTGCCTTCATTTGAGCATAGCCCTGCCACAAAAACTTAATTTTCAGGATTCCACACCTCACAATGCTAGGCTTTAATCATTCGCACCCTAACTCACTTAATGTCAAGAGATTGCAAAGAACAAATAAACCGTGTATGAACCAAATCATATTGAGGTCCATGTTCTTGTGAATTGATTTGTTGTTATTGAAACTTTTGTCAAGATCTTTAAAAAATCAAACTTGGAATCAAACAAGACTCAGAAATAATCGAATACCTGTTTGCTAAGAAGGTCAATTAAAAGAAAGTGAGAGGAAATTGCTTGTTTAGCTTCAAAAACTTACCTTCATGGTCTGAAGTTTGTGATCAAGTTCACTGGATACATTCACTTATTTGATCATTAGCCCTTCAGAGACTTTCCTGCAGAGTCTTGGCCTTTTGAAATCAAAATGAGACTCCATTAGTACTCGTATTTTCAAACTTATTCAAAATATAATCATTTTCTGTTGATACTTAGTTCATATCATGTTAAGGCTACAAATTGAATATCGAGCGTAAAAAGTTGTCACCACAGACATTTTTGTTCAAGGAAAGCGAATAAACGAAAACTAAAATCTAAAAGGAGCAAATGGCAAAGAGATGAAAAAATTGGGGAAAAAATTTGGTCCATGACGTAATGAATAAAGTCCAGAAATACTATCTTTAAGTTAATTGAATATACGTAGCATAAAAGCCAACAAGCCTTCTTCTTGTGAAGGAGAATATTTTGGTATGTTTTGATCAATGTAAGAATTGGCGAGCAGGAGATTACGTAAAATAAGTTCAATGTGACCTTTACCTTTTGTTACTTTTCCTATATTTCTTTTTTTCATTTCCTGCCAACTAGGGATCTGTGGGATCAAATTGGAACCAATCAATCTAATGCGTGCACTGTACAGTATTTTACAGCATAGCTATATATCTATTCACGACGAATATACCGACGGTAAAAGGACTTACTTAACAAATTTAAAGGATGTGTACCAGAAATTACCAGAATTGGAACTAATAAACGTAGGAGGTTGAAGTCTTGTTGATATCAAATGAATATGTTTCTTTATACACTATAACAACACGATTCTCCTCAGAAATAAGACTAAGCTGATTGAAGAAATAGGTAAACGATATTGATTGCCACTGTGCAGGAGGTCCTTCCGTGTCGAAATAAGTACATTCACCTGCTTTAGTCTTAGATCAAAAGAGACAAAAACCTTCTACAATTCATAACATCATCCAAATGAATCTCAGACTCAAGATATATTTATTGCCTTACTCGAGGAAAATCTCATTGCTTCATTGTCTGTCTTTTAGAGAACAGGTAATGCGAAACATTCCATTCATTTCCTTGATTAAAGGCAAACGTTTCTGAGCAGACGATGAAAAACATTCTCCACCCAATATACCACTTAATATAGTTGTCTTGCCCTAAAAAGTAAAACGAAATATCAGTAACTGATTCAATGAACTAGATCAAAGGGTTCCATACCATATGTCGATTCAATGATAGGTCTTAAGGTATCCTGATTTTGGTCGAACCTTTGGAGCCATGCGTCCAATGTTTTCGCGTAATGTATTCCATTGACCTTCCAAATGTCCTCCAATTTGACATGGTCTTGAAAGTGGACCAATAACTCATGGCTAGGCATGGTGCCTCCAGTGAAAAAAGTCTTGGCCATCCATCCTGCATTTAAAAATAAGATAATTGCAATGAAACGATCCTTTTGTAAGAAAAAATACTATAGCCTGATAAATCTTCAATAAATTTCTGTCCTCACGTGATAAAGTAATGAATATGTTACGTACCTTTGGTAAAATGATACGCGAAAATATTGTGGGTAAAAATATGGACAAACAGCTTTCCTTGCGGTTTGAGCCAACCAGAGATCTTCTTCAACAACTTTTCGTAATTTTTCATATGTTCAAACATTTCTGAAAGCAACCAAAGTGAAAAATTCGTATCAAATGAGAATGTTGCTCGGCCCATTTTGACGAATCCAAGCACATTTTTAATGTCAATCAATCACTTTGTCTTGAAACTTTTTGTATCTACAATGCACTTACAGTACACTTTATGATCCATCTTTACTCATTCTAGCCCATCAAGTTTGAATTAAATCAATCACTAATAATCTTTATATAAAGTTAACTAATGAGATTTATATGAAAAATCTATTGAAAAATGATCGATAAAGATTTTTTGTTTTTCTTTAACACGTAATTCTTTCGAATCTTATGACTTACTTGCAATAATGGCTGGGACCTAAATGTCTTATGTCATTGAGATTGATCAAGTGGAGCTGGTCTCAGTACATAAGTTGCGTTTAAAAGGCAGCTTATGCAGAAGACTACACTTGAGCATGGCTATTTTTCTATGCCTTAGGATACTCCAAGCGTTTGAATCAGTGTACTTAACATCCGATCTACTAATAGAGACTCATTAATGTGACTTAATTTGGTATTCTTGAGTTACTTCAGTTAAGGTAGTAGCATGCAACCTTATGTTATTGGGTCACATGTTAGTTAAAGTTTATTATAGCGCTCTAGGCCCTGCTACTACGTGTGAACACAACTGTTGACCTGAGTCAAGGACATCTCCAAAGAGTTATAACATACCCCACGCCTGAGTGTATATTTGAAATTTGAAAATTTGACTTCATTTAGCTATACTACCCATTATTTCTTGCCATTGCCAAAAACAAAAGATCAACCTATTTGCAAAGAACTTGCTTCCCAATTTTGTTAAATATCACGTACCAATAGACAGAACTCGATCAAATTTTTCGCCAAAGTCTTCACGCTGAAAGACGGAGATATCGCCAACATAAACATTGACATTCTTAAAACCACGATTTTGTGCCTCTTCATGGATGTAAGCTTTTTGTCCCGTAGAATTACTCAGGGCCAAGATTTGAGAGTTGGGAAATCTCTCGGCCAAAAACAAGGTCAAACTACCCCATCCGCAGCCCAGATCAAGCATAGTCATGCCTAAAAGGTCAGATGAAGAGTGGCTTATGAATATGAACACCTTATTTTATTCATGATTTCATTCTCACCGTCTTGCAATTGAGCTCGTTCACAATAAAGCTCAAACATCTTGTTTTCAGCCTCGCCAAGGGTTTCATTGCCTTCCGGAAAATAACAACTTGAATACTTCATCCGGGGTCCAAGAGCAATGCGATAAAATTCTGGTGGAACCTAAGAAATATGAGGATTTTGTTAATTTTGAATGCCCCTTTTTCGTGTATGCCTATAAATCTTGGTTATCAGGAAGTTTCAGTGAACTTGACAGCTTTTCAAAATTATCAATCATTTGAGAAGAAAGATCAAGAATTGCAGAGCTTAAGAGCTCTTAACAGAAAAAGAAAGACCGAAAGAAACCAAACAGCAAAAACAATAACATTTTTGCAATTTTTATGATTAGTTCTTTTTGGATGTGTGCTAAAGCGTAGCGACTAACATTACAAGGTATATGACAGGGTCTTGACAAATGTAAGGGTATCTCTGTTGAAAAATTGCTAAAGAAATTGTTCTTGTAAAATGTAGTTTTTCTTTTAACTTAACTCCTCCCCTCTTTTTAATGCGCCAATTCATACCTCTTGGTTCTTAAACTCAAATTGAATAATTTTCATACATTTTCAAAACGAGGGGCCTGAACACGATAGGACAATTTTTCCTTGGCATGAAACAAAATCTACCTGAATAACAGATTCTATTGAGCAAACAGGTGCACAAAAAAGGCTTTGCCGCTCGAAGAAGTTGCGCGCTTAAAAGTCGTGGCTCTAATAAGCAGGGCCATCAGGTAATTGTAAATTATATTTTACAATGTAAGTAGCAAAATTTTCAATTTTCGTCCAAAATTCCAAAATAAGGAAAAATTTCACAAAAATGTGGGAAAATTGCTTTTTCCGTTGATTTTTTGAAAATAGGTTAGTTTACTAAACAAAATCAAAGTTACGAAACAAGCAGGCATTGAAGACGATAGTTGCAACATAAAGTATTTAGTTTAATCTTCGGCGCTACCAGGTACCTGTATATTATAGTTTACGATGCCCAAAGGCCTTTCTTTGGATTTGCCATGGTTGCCTTTTCTGTGTTTTTGTTAGATTATTTTGTGTCTATGGCTTGTCCAAATGTTGGGATAATTTGCCCCCAAATGTTAGGGTAATTTTAACCCAAAAATGGGTAATTTTGCAGCTTTCGAAATTTTTTGGGGTAATATCTGGCGTAATTTACGACTTTTCTGAGGTATTTAAAAAAAAATCTGTACCACTGCAGTAGTGCTCTAGTCTGCACCATAAATTCCCTGAAAAGGGCGAATTCCAAAGCATAGTCATCCATTGTGGCGAACTTATAGGCCCACAGCTATACTTGTTTGTTTGTGGGCCTTTGTGCCCAAGAATTTCTGTTTGGTGGTCCCCTGATAAATCGATATCAAATATGTTGGATCTTATCCCTAAATTTGTTGCTGATCCTTAATGTGTGCAATTGAAGTAAAACTTCCATTTCATCACCTAGTAAGAAATCCTTTATCAAAACTTATTTTAGAGCATAATTTTAAAATTATTAAACATTAAAAAGTACAGCTATTGACATTATTCTTGAGCACAAAAATGCGTCGAATCAAAAAATGGTAGCAAATGTCAAAATCCCTTCAAACACAATCAGGAAAGGAGCATATCAGACACGTACATAGTACATAAAGAATATGAGTTAACTTTGTTCTAGTTTTGAGATAACTTTGATAATGTACGTTTGGGTATTTGACCTTTGAGCTCGCACGATTAGCTTTTTCAGCTTTTGCCGCTCGTAAGATCTTGATATTGGTCCAAAGTACACAGACCTTAGCAACAGTAACCACGTTTCCATCGAGGTGTATTTTGAAGTGCTGACTGGCCAAACTAAGGCTCTTTGTCGAAACCAGTTCCCTCGTAATTCACCGGTCAATGTAACCATGGTGTCAGATCACATAAATTGCGCTGAGTTTTCTTTCATTAGTATTAATAAAGTCTCACCTCATAATGTTGCTTGTTAGCATCAGCTTGGTTGATGGCAATGGGCATCGATCGGATATCTTCTAAGAATTTCCTCATTCGTTGAGATTGAGCTTCGACTCCACCGGCACTAAGCTCTTCGATTTCCCCAGCCAGTGCATTATGGATCTTATATCGCAATAGATAATCGGGGAGTAGACCGTATTCTAAGGCCTTCCAAAACAGTTGCCGATAAAGGCCCATTTTGTGTGTTCTGAACTAAGCCACAAAGACCACCTGACAAAGCGCTCAGTCACGAACAAGCAACGTCAAGTAAACTGCCTGTTCACTTCGAAAAATGCAAACAAGCCTTCCTGCAATCCCAACAGTCAGAGCACTAAGCAAGTCGCCTTAGAGGTCTCGTTTTCCAGAACTGACGGAATTTTTTGTTTAGAGGGCGCCACGTTACTTGATTTACAACAAAATGTTAAATTTTTCAGCACTCGTAGATATATCAGCTAAATTCCAAACAAAGCGTAAATGCCACCAGATAATTGGTTATTGTGTAACCACCCAAAATATTTCCTAAGTCATATAGAGTATTGGAAAAAGAATAAACGGGAGAAAAAATGAGACAATTGAAGAAAACAGCCAAAAAACTTAAAAATCTTGTTTTGAAACATTTTTAGAGCATAAAGAGATTTAAGTGATCCATTTTAATGTTACCAAGCAAGTTTAATAGGTATCTCAATTTGGCAGATAAAGAAGGCCACTACCACCTATTGTGTAAACAAAACAAAAAACCCAAATTTCAGTTTTACTTTTGAAAACTTATTTTTGTTTTT
>CM021312.1:8073773-8090793 GCA_010645155.1 Tigriopus japonicus | reverse complement strand
CGAGCTGTTGCCGCATGAAATCCTCCAGATGGCACTTCATATGACCGTACTTTTTTATTCTAGTGCTCTAGGGAGCAGGGATTTCTTGCTGTGAGGAAAACGAGCCGGCGTTGCACCCTCGAATAATTGATTGCGTAATGCTTTCATTGATCTGTTACGGGACGTTATGAGGATGCATGGAGAGAAACTTGTAGATTGAGGCACGAACGACTGAAATCTTTGAACAACGAAGCTATTGAAGAGGAGAGTCGGATCAATTACGTGAAAGGTGTTATTAGTCGGACGAGGATAAAGTTGCTGTTTGTTACCTTAAGTTGCAGTGTTTTGAACCTAAAGTTGCAATATTTTTTTACTAAAAGTTGCACTTAATTCGACGGAAGTTGCCAAAAAGTTGCTATTTCAGGCCTAAAAATGTCAAAAATAATTTCAGAATTAAAACACTTAATTCTTTCAAAGGGTCTTGTAAAAGCATGTAATTCGAACATTTTCTTGCAGGATTTAAGCAATCGAGACAAAAAAAAAAACGTTGCTAATTGTTGTCAAAAAAGCGGAAAGTTGCTAAATTTGACTGGGCAACATGGACATGGGCAAAAGTTGCGTTTTGTAGTGCTAGTTGATTTTTGCAAATTTCTCCGACCATAGTTTTTAGTTCCGATTACACCGTCAAATAATGTAAGCTATGGCATTTACCATTATGATTATTCATTATGTTAGAAAATTCAATTGACTCAATTACACTCAGTACATACAAATTTCACGACAATTATTTGTCAGTTATTTTTTTTGGATAAATCACCATTGTTCATTAACCTGCTCAAAACAGTGTTAAAAAGGATAAACTTATTAATATTCAAATCAGAAACAAGAGACCAAAAATCCATTTAAAATGAGTGGTATGTTTTACTAAATAAGGTTCCAGCCAAAACCAAAAGCTTATAAACATGTAATGTAATCAGTCGTTCAGCTTTAAATAATAACTTTTTTACCCAGCGAGACGTTGGTTTAATTGCTTTAGAGTGTGTCTGATTTTCCTCCATTGGCTAAATTTTGCTTGTTTGATTACCGCAGAATAAAACCAAGTGTACGTTAGCAAATAGTTGTAACATCCTTTTCCGAGAGATTGAAACTGAACAGAAATTGTCCCAAACATATCTCTTTTTCAAAAAGGTTTTCTCCAGTTAGCTTTTGGGAGGTCTCTTTCATTGCTATTATTGCAAGTTTTAGAATGAGCACTAGCGAATACAAAAGATAGCGTTGCTAATCAAACTGGAAGACCAGAATGGCTAAAATCCCAGTACCTCCCTCAGCATTAGAATTGTGGTAGATCTTTGGAGCTATTTTATCCACAATCATCAATTTTAGTGATGAAGGAAGCCAGAATACCCGTGTGTATTAACATGACGGTTGCATAATCGTTTCCCCAAACGGCTTAGGTACGAATCCTGAGGTCAGTTTTTTGAACGTACTATCTCGGAGGCAAGCTACCTCCGAGGTAGGAGCATAAGAGTGCTGCCATTTTTTATTTAGGGTTTATGTCTCTTAACTCTCAAAACATCTGGTTGTGGTAAGATTTCTTACCCAAAAACCTAAGCAAGGGTCAATTGAAATACTTGGGCAAAAAGCGACGTCGAAACGTATCAGTAGTAACTGTTGAGGTGAGTTTTTTAAACGGCCTACTTTGGCAGAAACTACAATATATTTTTTTACCGATTTTTAACCGATACACAGAATGTCATTCCATTTAAATGTCAAGAGAAGATAAAACCCGAGTGCGAAAAAGTCATGCCTGATGAAAGCATTGTTCTGTAAGCGAGTTAGAACTAGCTGCCCGATATAGTCCTGGAACATAGGTCTCGTCAGGGATAGTGGATAAAAAGTCGTCTAGATGAGCCCAATACTTTACAATGAGTCTTCTAATGGATAGATTCGTCGCAAAGATGAAGGAAGCAAGTTATAAAGAGAAGGAGCGCGATACAATACAAAGTTAGATTTCATTGTCTTGATCAATTTCCTGTCTCCTGGTCTTGACTTGGCCCTAACTTCGCATGTGATCCCTCTCCGGTCATTGTGGTTGAAAACAATACCTGCATTGGACAAAGGCCACGAATGCATTTAAAAACATAATTCATTAGATACCTCTTGTACATACGTTGAAATCTGCAAAGTCGTTGGGCTTTTAGCCTATCCCAATAAGATAGGGTTTCCACATAGATTAATAAAATAGAGATATCTCAATTTTGACGTCGCCAAAACCGCCCTCTTTGAGGGATTACCTAACAATATTGTTAAAAATGATGGTTTCATAGGGAACGTCATAGAGTGCGCTACCTTGTTTATAACGCAAATATCCTTTTTAAAGTTTGATTCTCAGAGTCAATGCAGAAAATACAGCCTGAGTCATCTAGAGGTCACAGATCAAATAAATGTCGCCGTCGCCTGCCTGCTTAGCTAAAACTGAGAAGTCTGGAGCTGGTTTGTGGTTTCCATCCCACTAATTTTACGTGAAAACAGCTTCATGAGTTTTTCAAATTTCTCTCCAAAATTGTTTAGACAATGGCTTCTGATAATGGTAAACAAATTTGAGCCAATAGGTTTTCGCTTACATCAACATGGAGTTTGTAAAACCCTTTAAACGACACTAGTTGAGCTCCACAAAGAGGAAAAATAAGATCAGGCATTATAATTGTTTATTGTAATTCTGACAAACTTTCTAATCAAAGTGCTCATTTGCATAGTTTTTAATTCCTGAGTCCACACCCTATTAACAGTTCTGCAAGAATATTGGGGCTCTAAGGCATACCCTTTAGAGAGTATGGGCATTAAAATCTGGATAGTTTGTGCATGTTACACGTACGTCGGTGGTTCCACAAATGTGTCCAATTTTTATGTCCTAAGTGAGACTATTTTGAAAATGTTTGACACGGCTCTTTTCCAACAGTTTTGTGTTTGTTTTGACAAATTGAAAGTGCTAAATTGTTTGAAATGAACGATCTACATGGCAAAAACTGCGGTCCAAGAAACATATCAGCCACCCTGTATATTCACTCGCAGCCCGAGAGGGACTATCATGAACAATTAAAGGAGATCTCCCTCAAGTTGTCACAGGATTAGCGGCATTCACCGTGGTGTTCTTAGAATCTAATATATTTGGTATCTTGGATCTCGCATCTTCAGGTGCATAGTCGCTTGGGGACGGGATATCGAGTATCTACGATGAATTCTTAAGATTCTCAAAAAAAAAAGATTCAGAAAAGAAAAAAAAAAGATTCTCAATCGTTTTTCGTTTTCGGCCGTTTCGCCAAATTTGAAGAGTCCTCATTAATAGATGCTACCTTTGCGTGAGCCGCCCCTCGGACGTAGTGAAATGGGGCTATTTTCAATACGAAGATTCCCTTCATCATGCTTTGGAGAGTTTTCTTCAACCTTTCACCCTTCTTGAGAGGAGAAAAATCTGCATCTTTTTGAGTGTTGAGCCTGACAATTTCTTCCAATATGCCCATGTTCACTGCGCATGCAACGCCTACGTATCTGATCCCGGTACTGAATAAAGATTTTTCTACATCTAACTTGAAGGAAATCAGAGTTCAGAGTAGAGGGTGTATTTCCATTTGGATCTTCCTGTAACCATTCCACACGGCATCAATCAGAGTATCAGCAGCGAACACTTCCATGAATACCATAGATTCAGCCACTGCAAATGAGCGGATTATTTTCAGCAATTCCTCATCAGTTGCAAGATATTGCACCTTAATGAACCTCTGTATCGAAGAGCCCCCTCGAATGCTGCAATTCCAAATGACTGACTCTTAGGTTCACTCAAGGTGAAGATAACTTCCAAACATCCCATTCTTGCTTCGTTATCAATCGGGCTGCGTTCTTTGGTGCTTTATCTTGCATTTGTTTATCTCTTGAACATAACAAACTTTGTAGCTGATCCACTCTGTGAATAAATACCTCCATAAAATTACTGGAAAAAGTTTTCATTTCTTAAGATTTTGGTAACCTTCAACTTCAATTGTACATGTGCCTTAGATCATATGTTAATCACTAGATAGCATGCCAGCTTTAGTTAGGCTGATTTGGCAAGTGGGGCAGAATGCTTTGAATTTATGAGGAAAGTGTTACCCTCACAACTGTTGAGCGGACAGTTAGTGTGACCAAACATGCAAATCAATACCAACTTTTTAAAACTCGTTCTTGAAGCCACAAGTTATTTTTTGTCCATACATGTATTGGATTAACCCTACGTATGCAAAAAAAAAGTTCCTGGTTCTAGTATTCAAATCCAAGGCATGATCACCTAGTGACGTTGTCTGGTCTTTCAAGAAAGTGACCACTAGCAATAACAAAAAATGATCCAAAAACATTACTCAATTCCACATTTGATTCATCAATTGCATGATTGAAATTTGTCTGGTAGCACATTTCAAATGTTCCCGCACTTTTGTCCACTCAACAGTTGGCAACCGGAGTCACATTTTTAGGCTTACACTCCCTCTAGTATTAATAGAACTCAATGTTATGCGCCAATCTCCTGGGTATTTTGAATTTGGCGCCATGCAATGAGAGTGAGTTGTCAGCTGAATGGAATCATAACAAAAACCCTTGATTTGGGAGTGGCATTTTTCTCCCTAGAACTCTAGGCAAACCCATGTTGTTTGGATTCTCACTAAAATTTGCAAAACCGTCGACACCTCCCGATGCCTCGAGCGTGCCATCGGAGGCTTGCAAATACGACTTCGTTGGTGATCAAATCATCCTCGTACGGTATGGTTTCTCAAACCAATGTGGGAGGGCAGCGATCCCCGGTAATTCAAGCTACGAAAAAATGCATATGATATATATTTGAATTCTGTTCATTTCGTCACTGGTTCTTAAGAAATATTTAGCTGAATAATTGTTTTTGATAAATTTGATTGCTATTTATTACAAAACTCGCACACGCTTTTCGTATACACATTTCATTTGTTTGGCAAATTGTATAACCTGTCTTTGAGCTTGCATAACATAGTTTCGAAGGTCCTTCAAAGGTTCGTAAGTGTTCCAAGGCCATTCACGGTGTTAGCAAATTAACTCGCGTTAGGTAAACGAACGTCACTTGCCGTCTCTAATTCTCTCACTTTGGAACCGTACATAACCTTTCATTTGATGTCGGAGAGAAGTGCTTGAATGTAAATGTCAACATGTTAAATGAACCCTAGACGTACTCAATACGATTGTTGTAATTGGTGGAAATGAAAGCTTATTTGGTTTTGCTATTTTATGTTTTCGTTGCGACGTCAATTATGATACTTGCTTCCAAGAAAAGTCAACATCGTACTTTGTTATAAAAGTGGTGCTGTACATACCAAGGTTATCAGTGTGCATTGGTCTTCGTTGAATAGCATGTTAAAGGAAAACTTGCATCTGCCAACAACAGGTAAAGTTGGTGATATTCAGTTCTTGACATATTAAGCGGGGTTTATAAGATCTCAGTTTCTTTAGAGAGTAGAAAAGATACGGATCCTGATACCAAGGCCAGCGATAGGAGCTTTTTTGAGGAGACTTCTCTCCATGGGCTCAAATATTTGAGTAAACATGGGCGAACACGGTAACAACACAACTGCTTGTATCATACAATTCTTATTCACCTTATCTTTTGTAATCCATCTAAAAAAGGGTGATTTGGATCAATGTGGTAGCAATTTGCGTCATCGTCTTGATTATCTTCGCCAATTCAACCCTGTCTGAGTTTTGGACAAGTCCAATGAGGATCCAAGTGAATTCCACCAACACACCCCTCAATTTGGCTGATTTCCCTGTTGTTACCTTCTGTCCCAATAATGTCATAAGCACCGAGAAGGCCAAAAAGGCCAACAAGACCGATGCCGACCTTAGAACAGTGTTGGAGTACAAAGAGGTGAGCGATCACAAGCACTAAATTTCGGCCTTCATGATCATTGGTAAATAGTGAAAAAGGACATTTTGAGATTTTGTTAGCACTTTTCTTTCATGGTATTTTGGGCTTTTCATGAATCCTTAAGGCATCCAAATTCATTTTAATTGGCAACATTTGTCTAAGGAAATATTTCCATTGGAAAGTCAAAGTTTTGTCATTTCATGGTTGAGTGAACAGAAAGCGTCATAACTTGGCCCTTTGGCAAATGACCTTTGCATCTAAAACCGAAAAATCTCTTGTATTTTCACCATTTTGTATAAAACAACTAAGTTTGTTAAAAATTTGTCTACATTGAAACATTTTGGTCAAATTTTCTACTACTTTTCTACTCTTTCTTGGGGATTTGATTGGTTAAACATTAATCATAAAGGAAAATATTCAAAATATTCAATGCATAAGGAAGCCAAAGTGGCCGCGCGTACTAATGCGTTCTTATAAGAGCCGAGTATAAGTGCTTCCCCAGACGGAGTAGGTTCGAATCCTGTTGGGGATCGAATTGAAGCTGTCGGGAGAAATCCTGACGGGAGGAGACGTGGTGTCGTGGTTGGCGCAGTTTCCTCTAGTGAGAGAGGTCCCAGGTTCGATTCTCCTCCCCGACCTTTCTCAGGGAAACTTTTAGACGCTAATCCACACCCACAGACGGAGAACCAATCTGATACCGGACACGAGATTGCCTATCGGAAATGATTTGGAAGATGTGATGGCTGGCTTCGATGGCCGGGCGAGGCTCAAACCTCCGACCCTAGCACCCACAATAAAAAATAAAAAAAAGTTCTCCCTTGCACGATTACCCTTTCAAGGATTTTTTGGTGTTTTTACCTAAATGTTATGCCCTTCTTCATCTTTGTCTTTCCAGTATGCCCAGTCTTGCTCTGATTTCATGAGAGTGTGCACTTTACATGGCATGGATTGTCAATCCCATATCACTCAAGTCATCACGGATATGGGATGGTGCTGTCAATTGGACGTTTTGGATGTCCTTGATTCGGAAAAGGTACGTCCTGGCGAGGTGGGCATGATGGGCTTAGACATCATATTCGACATTGAGTCATACAACTACATGAAGCCCAATTGCTTCTTTGACGGGATATTGGTATGTTTAACCTACCAGTCTTTTTTCCAAGGAGAAAAATTATATTGAAGGCCTCTTTTAAACATATGATTCAGTTTCGTGCAATTCCCCGAGGCAGCTATCCAAATATGTTGTCTAAATTCTCGGCACTTTCTCCGGGTACAACAGCATATGTGAACATGAAACTTGTCAAGATTTCTACAACGGATGACGCCCGGGAAAAATCGGTTCAGATTCGAAACTGTGTGTTTCCTGGAGAGATCAAACTGGACCATTTCGAAGTTTACACCCAGGACAATTGCTACACTGATCAGATCATCAACCAATTCAAGGAGAAATGTGGATGCATTGGGATATACAGGGGTTGGAATGAACAAAGGCGATGGGTGATATTGCAATTTTGTTAATTCACTATTCATTTGTGCTTCTTCAGGTTTTAACTCGGCCTCGGATGTCCCGGAATGCACATTTACTGGAAGTCTCGCTTGGAGATCTGGCACAGAATATCAAGAATGTTTGGACAATGGTAGGGTTTCAGGGTGCACTACTTAATATTGGACAAAGAAAATGGCAAATTCGAGTAATTTTGATTGGAATCAATGTCACTTATGCAAATAATATCAATCACAGCATTATCTAGTGCACGGGTTGGCAACCAATTTTGGGTCAGGCCCACCAAATTTGATTACATATTGTCAGGAGCCCACCAAACAGGCATTAATAGGTTCAGGGGCCCACAAATAAACAATCAAAGAGCTTTAGGCCCACGAGTACAGTACTATGGATGGCTCACGGGCCCACTATTTTGGACTTCCACATAGCTCCTGGGCCCACCAAAGACCAACCTAGGTCCACATGTGGGCCGCGAACCACCGGTTGCCTACCCCTAATCTAGGGATTCTTTTCCGGTAGGGTTCAACCTCATGTGTTTACGACGGGCTTGATCAAAATGATAACAAGTAACACGTTTTTCGAGACAAACTTTGAAGTCACAGATTCAATTATTCGTTTGACTCGCAAGGAGGTCTCCACAAGAGGTTGCGAGTTTATACAACTATGAAGTCGAAGTTTTTTTCGAAATATGATCAAGTGTAATTTGTACCCTAAGTGGTACTGATGTTAGATTATCTGCGATCTTGCTATTTCAAAACATGCTTTTTAGATCTTCAAGATTGCAAATAAGCGCGCCAAATCAATCATGGCTATTCTAAATATCGACCTAAAAAAACAAAAAAAAATATGCCGAACTTTTGCTTTGCAGTTGAAAATTTTGGCAAAAATCTTTTTAACTCGAAATGATAAAAATCTTAATTTTAGTCAAAACATTTTGGTATCGATGTTTAAGGTTGAAACATGTTGGACAAAAGACGCCCAAATGTTTTTGTTCTCTAGAAAATGCAAAACAGTAAAAAAGAACGAAAATAATGCACACGAAAATAATTAAGGTCTTGAAGTAAAACTTTTTTCTGGCCCTTATCAACTCTTAATCTTCTTTTTTACAATTGGCTAAATTGAAAGGTTGATTGCAACTGAGTTAAAATGTAAAACAAGATTCTGCAGTCTCATAAAACCTTGCCTTATTGGTAGGTGTTTTCTCACTATAGTGGCCAGAAAGCCGTATAGCAGCAAACTTACCTGAAGACATAGCTCCAAATCATTTTGCCTGACAAATTCTGTACTTCATCATAAAATGATATCCTTATCTTGAAGAAATTTTTGGTCCAAGACCCAAGAATAAAGACGGCGCAAATGATCACCACGGAATCATGGCAGTACATACCGCTCAATTGTGTCCCAGGCAGCCAGAAGGGCAGCTTAGAGGTCGTGAGCACTCTTGTATGGTTTTACTCCAACCTTGGTCTTCAGAGTAGACAACATAGCAAAGTTCATAACATTTTGATCTTGGGAGGAAGGGGCCATTCGGCCTCGTTCGTCTCTATACCATGGTAAAAAATTGTCGAACAAACCGATTTGGCGTTATTTTTTAAAGTTGTTGTCCTGAAACTTCTGGGTCGGCTGTAGAAATTAGATCTTCTTGACGGACTTGTTAGCAAATCCATCGTACTGATAATGAGTAAAAATATGACAATCGAGACATGCAGGGGGAGGTTTAAGTGATCTCTTCAAAAATCTTATCGCGGGCGGATGAAAAAAGAGAAAAGGCTTGTTCGTCAATGTAAGATTTTGGTCAGTGCAAGGGTTTTCGCGTTTTACAGACCGCCCTTATGACTTAGATGCTACAAAAAATGTCGAATTGCAAGTTTGGACATTTTGACCCTCGGTTTTGTAAGAATTTGCAAAATTATTCTTTTGATTAAAAAATGGCAAGCACTTAAAAAAGACTTATGATATTGAAAAGAAACACGTACAAAACACGGCATTTTGTTTGGTACCTTGATGGTTTTGGAGCTTTACAATACAAATCAGTGCTTATAACATCACTTACACTTGTACTTACCCAAAAATAGTGGCCTTTTGTTGAGAATTTTCTCGTGCAAGAACGAGCAAATACAGTGTGCATTTTTTTCCAAAATCCTAACCAAAGGTGTTCAAACTTGCAGTTCGACATTTTTCATGGCATCTAATTCACAAGGGCGGTCTGTAAATTGCGAAAACCCTTAAACTGCCCAAATTCTCACGAGCCACCCACTGTTGCCAAACAAGCCTTTTCTCTTCTTTCATCCGCCCGCGATAAGATTTTTGAAGAGATCACTCAAACCTCCCCTTGCATTTCCTCATCTATTCTAAATAGTGTACCCCATGTAAATATCGGCTAAAAATCCGATTAATTCGGGCAGGTTACAACAAGTCATCCATAATTTTGGCGGCGGGCTGTCCTTCGCAATGCTTAGCTCCTTGCCAAGAAGATCAGATCTCTTTGGAGATCTCGACAGGTTCCACTCCTGGATTTCAAGCACTCTGTGGAAATGAGCCAACCCCAGACGACAAACTTGCTTGCATGTTGGGATATTTCGGGGTCATCATTTACGAAAAGTTGTGTGACACGCTCGATTTGTTCACTGATGACGAGTATGAGCTCTACACTCGAGCCCCTCTTTGTGATGAGACTTTCCAAAAGGTGCACAAGCAATGTAAAACCAGTCACGAAAATCCAGGTCTGAAGCTTTGTTTGCAAGGATTAAATCTCTCTGTAAAAGATAGGCGACGTTTGGAAGAGGTCGTGAATGATTATGCAAGGTAAGGGCACACTTCCAAGATTCCAAGAGTCAACTTAACGCTTCATTTTTTTTTTCTTTTAATTCTTCCAAGGTCAAATGTCATATCAGCGAGGCTGTCATTTTCGGAGAAATACTATACCTCAATCGAGCGAGATGTTTCCTATACAGTCCAATCTTTAATATGTAAGTAAACATAACCAATGTAAACGATGTTCCTGCATCTAGCTCAATGTATTTTTTTCCAGGCAATATAGGAGGCCTCCTTGGTTTGTGTTTGGGTTGCAGTTTTGTCAGCATCATAGAGATAGTTTTCTTCTGCTGCAAATTACTTCCTTGCAAGTTACCAATGTGTAATTAATGAATTAATAACTGAAGTATCAATAAAGTTCGGCTCAGTATTTTGTGGCGTTTGATGACTCATTAGTGTGTGCACATATGAATTGTCTTATCTTCACAAGCGATAACGCTTTATCACTATGATTCAACCACACTTCACGATTCCTATTGGCTGCAAAAAAACAATATAAGACTCGAAAATATACCATGCAGTTTATGTTATTCTTTGTCTGCAATCTTTTGGCTTTTGTGCAAAGTGAATTAGGTGCATATGAGCTAGACCGATCCTATTTCAACAATGAGAACCTCAAAATTCCACATGATATTCTGGAGTGCTACAGCGACCGGAATCTATGGGATAGATATCATCGTCTTCCCTCAAGTGTCAATTCTTTGGTTTCGTTACTCCGCAAAATCGAGTTGGATCCCAGATTTGTTAACTGGAACCCTGGGCGTTTAGCAGCCACAATAATTCACAGATTCAGATTTGATGGGATCCAATATGATCGATGTATTGATACGTCAACGGGTGCCCTTCCTCTCAAATTGGATCTCGTGAATTCTTTCTCAAAAATGGCTTTAGTGAGACTACTTATAAGTGGGAACCGTGAGGATTTTCCCTCAGACGTTTTAACCAAGGAGGAATCGGTGAGTCACCAAAAATTTCCAGTTCTCATTTCTTAGCTAGTAGAGGACAGAATAAAAGATGAAAAATGGCCGGAAAAGAAAGATTTTAAGTAAAAGTATAGCTAAGTAGGTTTCCTTGGAGCTCTTAATATCGAAAATGTTACCTTTTTTGCGTAAGAGAAGTTTTGGTAATATTTTTCAATATCAATTTGTCTGTTTTTGTGTTGAAGTAATTGGGTCAGAAATGTTTTGTTCCTGACTCTTAGGTTGAGAATTTTTGAGCTCAATGGTTCCCCAAGAAAATATTAGGCGACTTTTTTAGGTCGGATCTAGAGGACTAATAACATAGTGCTCTAGTCGGATCTAAATTTTGTAAAAATCCCTTTTGGGCCGAAATCTCGAGTTTAATCTCAAAAAAGAATAGTTCGAGAAGTGTTTGAAAAGCCCCGAAAGCCTTTTATAAACCAAACATTTTTCAATTTCAATCTTTGCCCTAAGAATATAGAAAGAGCTTTTTTTTTTCAGTGTTCGCTACATTGGATGTTGTCGTACTCTGTAAACACTACATTTAGATCAGACGAAACAATCTGGGATGACGGTAATAACAATCCATGGGGTAACGTTTTACATCCTCGACCTCCTTATGGACCGTCAAACAATTGGAACACAATAGACTGTGAGCAATCTAAACCCATTAGTCGATCACCCTGGGAAATGGGTGTAATATGGAGCCCATCAGGGCCTGTAGCAACGGGTACCATGCTCGCCGGATTAGCCGCAGGATTAGAACCCCAATATGTAGATTGGTCCCAAGGTCGTGTGGACAATGTTTGGGCCGCAACTTTGGCTGGCGATCTTGGACAAACGAGCTTACTCAAGAAGAAGAATGAGCCTTACGTTGGTCCAGATGGATATTTCAACTCCTCAGTTTGTCCTAAAGAGTTCTACATGCGTTTGAGTGGAACGGATAACAAGTATTCCCATCTCACCGTGGCTGAAATTAACGGGGGTTTAGATGGACTCATTATGGGAAAGTTTGCCGATGAATGGCAAGCTAAATCCGAGTACACCTTGTCCCAGATTCTGGATCGATACTACTCACCTGGAGGGATGATTTCTCATGATGTTCACTACTCATCTTGCGATAGATATACCAACTATCGTCGTTTCATCGACGAATCTAAGTTGAAAGAAGAGGCTCTAATCTTTGGCATGGAACTGAAACACATTCTGTTCGTCTCAATGGATATTAACGCTCTGCGTACATCCATAGATTTTGCCAAACAACAACTAGAGTTACTTATGAACGATTTAGACTCAAGCTTGAATCTTTTTGGACAATGTGCCGAGAAACGAAAACGAGAGAGAAACAACGATAACTCAAGAAAGTACATCGTTCCTCCAATCGATGAAAAGTTCCCTTCGGCAGGATACGCTGATGTGGCCATGATTCTAGACACCTCCATCTACTCAATTCAGGATGAGGTATTCATGACACAACTTGCGGCAAGTTTAGTTAATGAACTCGACATTTGGAACACCAGAGTAAGAGATGAGAACCGCCAAGATGTGATCATTCAAGCCGGAAGCCATTTTGAACTGAGCGAAGGCAAAACAGGAACAGTCCTCATCAGTTCCAAGGATTCCTACAATAAAGCTCAACTGGCCTGTGACATATTATCCACTCGCATTCCTCGAACTGGAGACAACGATCCTTTAACGGCTCTTGAGGCCGCAGCTTCTCGATTGAGTGCTCGAAGAAGTGAGCGAGATGAAGCCAACGACCTTTCATACGGCAAAGCTCAAGTGATTGTGATGGTTCTATTCAACAGAATGTCCACATCGGATGAGAGAGCACTTCACAGTGCCATTTATGGCTTACGGCAAACTTTTCCGGATGTGCGACTTCTTGTGGCCACACGATGGGCAGATCCAAATAGCTTCTCCAAATACGTGCTTTTTCCCGAGTACGATGTGATCACCCTGAGGTCCACCAATGAAGAATACCACGCCCAAGATGATGGCAGACGTTTGGGACAGAGGATAGCGCAATTACCGGGTCAAATACAGTATTCCAATTGTGATCCTGATGGGAATTCCTATGACCCTGAGCGTTTGCATGAGGTCATTTTGTATGTGCTTCCCAATACCAAGCGGTATTTTCGTATTCATCCAAGGTACTTTCTCAATTCGTACAGGCTTCAAGTAGTGTTTGAGGTCGAGTATAACTCTGCTGAGATTTGTTGGAGTCAAGCAACCCCTGAAGAAATCACTCTCGATCAGTTCTACGATGAGTTTGATAATGACTTATTTGAGTTGGGTGAGCAATGCAAATCTGTAAATGGAGGTGATTCGGGTTCCAAACGGTTGACTATCAGTTGGGATAACCCTTGTCAGGGGAAAAGCATCACTCGTTGTCGACCAATTTTTATCAAGATTGTTGGCAAAGATTCTGGTGGCCAAAGTTGCCTGACTGAAGATCGTTATCCTTGTCGAAGCGCCGATGCAACCAAAGTGACTTTGAGACATGATGGAATGACTTGTGGAGGCTCAAATCTATATTCATTTTCACCATTTTTGGCTTTAGGATTTTTATATTTCTTTATCTAAGTTTAATAAATCCGAACAGTTTATGTTAGCGTCGACTGATACTATACTGAACCACGCGCGTTCCTCAAGCAAATTGTATTCCGGCGTTTTGATCCAAGATCCATTAATGAATTGCTCTGTAGTCGCGGAAAAATATCCTCCCAAAACAGTTGGATGACCTCCCAAAAGACCCATTTCATGACCTGATCGAGGAGAGTTTAGATTTGGAAGGTCATTCCACTCCCAGGTGTTGAGATTCAAAAATTCAACCGTTGGTGTTGCTCCTGATGAAATTTGGCCACCCGAAACCATCACACCCAGAGTTCCTGTTGAATTCGAGAATTTCAAACGATTTTTAAAAATCTGTCACTTATTTAGACAAACCACGGGGTCCTAAACTTGTTACCAAAATTGTGACTTAGACCTTAGAATTATCTTTATATAATTAATATATATTTAATTTGTCTTCATATTTCGGGTCTACAGGAAAAATTGACTGAGCATCATGTTTCTGATTGCCATTCAGACCAAAAACAAGCTTTTGATTGCATGATTTGAAAGCCACCAAAGTACTTTGCAAGCGCGAAGGGTTGATAATGGAAAATAAGGTTGCAAAGAAGTTTGGCCACGACGGTATTATAGAGAAGTGGTTCAAGAAAAAATTGACGTCAATCGTATGGCCCAGAAAAACAAGGCTATGATAAAAGGATCATAGCCTTGATAAAAAACGTGCCAAAAAATGAAGAATTCTGGCGAATATGAGCTTAATTCTGCAGCACGCCTTTCCGACGTTGAGCAAGCAAGATCAAATCTAAAAAGCACATGCCAACAAACCTAGCCAAATAAGTTGAAGAACTTAAAATCAGAAATGTAAGAACTTGTTGGCAACAGAAGGATGTATTTCTTTTAATGTCCTATCTTCTAATGTAAGTTCGACTAAACTCCCTAAATGAGGCTTTCAGAAGAGTTTTAGGAACAAGAGAGGGTTTTAGTGATTGAGCGAAAGAGCTTTCAGTTTTAGCAATGAGTTACGAACGGAAATCAGACAATCACTATCAAGAATGGATTTTGATAATAATTCGAAGTTTTTTTTTGGTCCAAAAACCTCTAAAACTCAAATTTTCGTACTTTTTAAAGCTTAGAATTACCCAAAGTCGTACACATGACAAATGAATTTGAAGTGATTTTTGATGAAAATTAATTTTTAAATCATTTTTTTTCATGTCAACATTGTTTTCGGTTTCTTTCAATCACTCTTTCGGCCGAGACTTTCGTTTTCGGTTGAGACTACAGATGTATTTCGAGTTCGATTTGTGTTGCGACGTTGACCCTTGTTTACGTTTCTGGATCAGAAAGCTTAATAAAATTAAACTCAACGAAAGACAAGAGGCGTAAACACCAAGTCAAAAATGGTAGCACTGAAAGCTCGAAAACAAAATCATCAGTACTTAAGACTTTTGGTCCTTTTGGTCCATCATTAGAGAACATCCAAGGCAATTTTGTTGAATAGTGGGAAAGCCATCTTTCAAATGACAAAAAGGGCAATTTTCTCTAAATGGCTCAATAGATAAGTATACCTTTTGTTTCAAAAATTGGCTAAATTTGACTTTAATCATACCATTCACTTCTGCTAGTAAACATCCATGATCATAACGTCCTCGCCGAAGATCAGGCAGACGAGTCCACTCGTATGTTCCAATGTCAAACAGTTCCACTTTCGAAAGGAAAGAACCACTTGTTCCTCCCACAATCACAAGGCTGGATTCGGAAATGGCTACTGAGCACGCAGCCTCCACATTGGAGCTCATTGGCACGCCCTCCATCCAATAGCCGGCCTCTCGATCTAAATACTCCGTGGATGATATTTGACCTCCAGTATTTTCACCGCCTAAGGAATGGATTGATATTAAGTATTCGACATTCATGGTTTCGAAGTTAAGATGGAGAGAGAGCTCCATTTGCTCAAATGAGCAAGCCTTCCTTACCCATGACGACCATTGTGTTGCGGACAAAAGCGCTTGAGGGAAAGCCTCTTCCAACGCTCATTGGAATGCTCTTGAACCAAGAGCCATTGTGGAACCCAAATTCCTCACATGTTCTAAAAAGAGCAGTTGTGGTTGATCACGTTCTCAGTCTCAGCTAGATCACGTGTCATTAAATGAGGCTAAATGATCAAAATCATCGTAAAACTTGGGAAATATATTTTGAACCAAAGGATTGCGTTCCGTCTAAAGAAGGTATTGGGAAAGAAGCGTCAACTTGACATAAGTAGAGCCGTCCGTTTATAGAGTCGTTTACGGCTGAACGAACTAGTAGGGACTCTACAACCGTTCTTATCCGCTTTCTTAATATAGTACTATGCAAGGACATCTTAATAATCTCGTTGAGTCATCCTTGTACTATGCCGTACTAATTGTCAAAATGTTGTTACCAGTGAACCAAGTTAAAGATCATTCTGAAATGAAACAAGTGGTATCCTTTCTTAAACATGTGTCTAATGTCTCTTGTCATGAAATCCAGCAAGAAAATATCCTGTGTAAATGGAATTTGATTCAATGAAAGTTTGTGGCTGTACTCCAAAGTGGAGTCAGGCATTCGGGTATTTCGTCCTCGTTGATTTAGAATTGCTGATTGGATTGTGGGTGTTTTTACAACTCTCTTTGGAAATAACCAAATTCAAGTCCTTGTTAGGTCAAACCAGTTTTTCTATATTTCTTTGAAAACGAAACGAGACTCAGAGTTGTCTTAAGTAAGGAATGTTCTACTATTTTTGTGTACATACACGTACGTATAATCAGCAATCATCATGTGTTAACTTCGCTTTGGGTAAATCCTGATCCCAGGACATCTGTCGTTTTAGTTGGCAAATATTCAGTCATTATTACGAACATCTGTCTAATTATATCTCTGACGAAAACATCATAACAACATAGATAGAGCCTTTAGCATATTGTAAAATACGGAGAACGGTCCTTAAAAGAGCACATTCAGTTTGTATGGAAATTCTCAAGCACAATAGGGTATGTGACTGACTTAGGAAGCCTCAAGGAACATACAAAATTAAAATAATATAGTTTTTAAAGATAACCGGTTAAACTTAACCTCACAAACACATACAATCCTTCATATCGAGACTTGTAGCATATGCAGTTTTTTCTATAGCATATTTTTTGTCGTGGTTGTTCTAAACAGTGAGTCTTGTAGCAAGAAGGAAACTATACATCTGATAATAACAAGAATGCTTATCAAGCTTCTTGTCTTCATCTAAATTTCCGGATT
>CM021312.1:7854346-8065149 GCA_010645155.1 Tigriopus japonicus | reverse complement strand
ATCAGGGATCCTGTGGCACGTTGTCTTCTTCATATTTATTATATTTGAACCAACAAATTAGGACAGACCAGCTGACTTAAGGTGTCAAAACAATAAGTTAAGTCACCTTTGTATAACATTCAAACCAATTTTTGCACTTAGGGCCAATCAATGAGCATCTTAAAGTCATTTTGAACATTGCAACAGTTGCATCAAGCAACCCTTAATCTAGAAGAGGCCTCATATTTGGCAGTTCGCCCAGCCAAATTAGCCAGAAGACCAAAGAGGCTTCTCTAAATTTCCGGCTGAATTGGCATTCGATCTTTGCCTTTCACTTGATTTGGGTCACCTCCGGCCAGTTTTGCCGTGCCGTGAAAAGTCCACCTCTATTCTAGATGTCCTTGGATGAGCCAAGGATGACTCTATGAAGGATTCACTTCAAGGTCGAAGGACCTACAGCTTAGGGCCGACACCGGCAATTTAGGACATGCGATGACTGCCTTTGATTCAATAAATTTTGATCATTTTGCTAATAACATTCGTTTTTGAGTGAACGGCGGAACATAACAACATTTTAAGAATGGCAAACAACCAGAGAAATGACGTGTGTTCAAGTGAATGGTTGTATTTTATTACATTTCAAGGAGAGTAAAAGTCATGTTACACTCCAGTAGAAGTCTAACGTGCACTTATAATTTTCTTGTCCCTCATGGTGAAAGTGCGTCTCAGGAGCCCCATCATTCCCCTCGCCCGCATGACGGTATCAGCATAGTGTTCACGGAATTTTATGTTCTGATCGAATATGATACTAAGGTTTGTTTCCATGTCTATGCTCTCAAATTCCTGGCCTTTCAGGATATCCATGGGAGTGGTTTTTGGCCTCTTTCCAAACCTCATCATCTTACACTTATCCACATTGAAGGTCATTTGAGGCCCAATCTTCTGCAGAGTTCAAGGCACTTTGGGCTCATTTCTCGTCTTGAGGTTGCAAGATAATCCCGATGATCTTCATATCATCCGAAAATTTTGGCATCTTTGTGGATGTAGTCCAATCCAGCCATGAAGGCCCTCTCTTGTGGTTGGTTAACCATTGATGTCTTGTGTTGACTGGTCTTCTTATAATTGATCTTTCTCAAAGTTGTAGGACTTCAGCCAAAAGTAGTCTGTCTCTGTATCTGAGGGTTGCCACTTCAATTCCACATTCTTGTCCTTGTCTAATTGGTGATGATTCCATTGCTTTTTCCCATTCATTTTCATGTTGAATCACCACACCAAAGTTTGCAGTAGTGACAAGAGAAGACCAATATTCCCTGAATCCTTTTCTTGTCCATCTATCTATCCATTGAATGATCTGAGAGAAAGATGAAATGCTCAAAAGCACGCTGAACAAACACATAAGTGACGCAAATTACTTTGAGTAGTTCTCATCAATGGAGAATACGATGTTCTTTGATTGGAAGAAAGAATGAAGGATGAAGTCAAGCTCTCTTTTTCATTGAAGGGCCACACACGACCCATCCAAATTTTCTTTCTCAATCAGCACGACTGGATTTCTTTGTGCACTAAAACACTAGAATATGACACTTGGAGATGGCAAGATAACCAGAATGAGAGGTAAATCCACAAGGTTTTTAGTGTGACATCTTCTTCGAAGCTCAATTCACAATGGTCGCACGTTTCTCAAGGTGACCAAATTGATTAGGGTTGGTTCATAATCTAAATTGACCACTTCTATCCAACATTGAACAACCCTCTTCAAAAATAGTTCAAAGACCACTGTCAAAAACTGGCTTAAAATATTGAGTTAAAAGAAGACAAAAAAAAACAATTTCTGTTTTAAAGAAGATAAGAAATGTTGCCCCTCTCATTGAACCTCTCGTTCAAGTGGTCACCCTGTCAAACGAACAAACACTGACACCACATGGAGAATTCTCAAACTAAAACAGGGTTGCCATGGGCAAAAGAAACTATGTTATAATAGATTATTGATTCACGTAAATCTTTCAATAACTTCAAAGTTTCAAATCGTTTTTCAAAATCCAATGTAATGAGCTTTGCTTATGAAAAGAAATGAATAGATTGTAATAACATGTTTGAGTGGCGTCCCTGACTGAATTCTCTTTTCCTCGCAAATAAATGGTGAACTTCTCTCAACCTAGAATTAATGACGGATCAGTGATGATCCAACGCAAGGTGGATTGATGACGTCATAGACACTGCTCTGAAATTCGTCCTGTAGTACAGTGGTTCTTGGATGAGCATATCCAGTTGAAAGTGGGTAAGGTGTTTCAAATGTGTTGCTGACTTTTTATCCATCGCACTTTCAAGTCCAGAGGTTGTGTTACGATGCTAACTCTTTACAAGTCAATTGTTCAGCCTCATCTTGAATATGCCTCCCCCATTTAGGCTCCAATGAGTTCGGCAGGTTTGCAAAAGGTCGAGCAGGTCCAAAGATGTTTTACTAAGAACATCACAGGAATGAGAGAGCTCTCGTATGGAAATTATTAGAGAAAACAAGCATTTTTGTACTCTAGATGGCACCTCTATTGTTTTGAAAGGAGCGTCTACGCAGTGCTAGTAACGTCATCTATTGATTTTACATGAAACTTTCACCCAAAATAAATATCTCTGAATTGCTCAAGGTTACCAAAATATTTTAAAAGAAATGGAGGATTGTTATTTCCGTGTTTAATCACAAAGGATTGTAAATTACCTAGTGCCCACATTGAAGAAGATGAGAATATGCCATGCTTCCAACGATTGCATTCGTGAATACTCTTCATATCCAAATACCGGTAGATCACTTTTCTCCACAATTGAAATCAAAAGTAACTCATACAACCAAATTGATGTTCTGTTTTACTTTCTTAATCAGCTACCCTGGTAGTTTTCGTTCCACATGCAACGTAGAGACGCTCTAGTACACTGAAGTGCTCTTGATGCCAGCCCTGCACAAACGATTATGTGCAGGGAAACCAGCATCACCTGATTTGGCACCACTCGACTTTGCCATTTGGGGCGTTATCGAGCCCAAAACCTGTGCTATACCCCACAGGAACGTGACTGAGCTGAAGGCTGCCGTCGATCATGAGTGGGCGGCCTTGTCTCCCGACTTTATCAGGAAGTCTTGCCAGAGGTTCCGACCTCGTCTGGAGGCCATGTTGGCCGCAGAAGGTGGACACTTTGAGGAAAAAAGGTAAGTGTCTGTGCCTTCTGCAAACAAAATTACAACCCTCTGGCTTGGTTGCCCATAAAGTTCTTGATGACGTTGTACATGGGAAAGGTTACTGCCAATTTTAAGTACCCACACTGTATATCCGTTTTTGCTGAGTTTGAACCCACACCACAGGACTTCAGGTTGGGCATAAATGAACTTCTTGCGCCCGAGAGTGATGCCTGCTTGCTGGCAACGCTGCAAAACTTGTCGAACCCGATCCTCATGTTCAGGGCCAGGCTGGTTATCCCAAATAACGATATCTTTTACCACTTTCAGAACGTTCTTGATTCCAGCCAGGGCCTCATCCACTCGCCGGTTGTGCTCGTCCCCTGCGGACACTAAGCCCATAACATTACGACAGAATCGCATGCAACCCCATTGAGTGATAAATGTAGTCAAGGGCTTAGACTCTTCAGCCAATGTCACTTGCCAATACCTGTGACGAGCATCCAGGGTTGTAAACACGCCAGTTTTCGGGGGGAATTTGAGCAACAAGCTCTCGAGGGACTTTGGTAGGGTAAGCAGGGCGCTTGACATGCCTATTTAGCGCCGTGAAATCAACCGTGATCCGCGGCTCGTCTGAGTCTTTTTTCGGCACCACGACCATGGGGTACCATTCAGGTACTTCTCCAACCGGAATATCTTCAGCCACTCCTTGTGCTTTCATTGTGTCCAATTGTGTCTTAACTTTGTCTTGCCAATGGAATGGAACCCCATACGGCTTGTATTGCCTTACAGGAACGGCATCAGGCTCTAATTCAATCTTCATTGGCTGCCCTTCCATGGCTTTTAGAGGTCCCTCCGTGTCGAATATAAGAGGGAACTCTGCGATCAACTTGTTCCTTCCTACTTCACTTGTTGGGTCTCGGGCCAGCTTTAAGTCAACTGTGTGACCACTGTCTGAATCCAGAAGGAAGAGAGCATTTACCCGTAAATGGGGCCATTCTGGAGGAAGTAAACCCAATGCAACGCATCCCTTTTTACTCAAGAGCGGTGTTGATGACTGATCAAGGACGTGCACCTTGCCCAGATACGAGCGTGACCCTCGGAACAACGTCAAATTGATTGTCCCATGAGACCAGAAAGGTGAACAGTCAGCAGAAATGAGTGCGTCACCATCATCTTTCATTCTGAGAATTGCATCTGGGCCTTTGAATTGGCGTAAATCATTGAGGCTCATGGCACCGCAAAATGCACCTGAGTCAGGCAACCAATCCATACTCTTCTCAGTATGTTCATCCTGAACCTTCAGATGAATCAAATCTCCAGAGAATCCCACGGACGCTAGAACCACACAGTTTTGTTGCATGTACTTTTTTTAATCTCCCGATCTTGCTTAGGACATACTCGAACAAAATGCCCGATAACTCCACATTTGTTGCACTCTACTTTTTTCGCTCTACATTCTCCACGATGCTTTTCTTTTGATCGCCCACAACCCGCACACGGCCACTTTCTGGGCATATGTACTACTTGGTTTGGGTTCTTTTGAGGAATTTTCTGGAATCTTTGGTTTCTTTTGTAAGCGGAAGTAGTCTTGATGGCGTTTACGCTAGAACCACTGAGCTGGCAATTAACCTCATTACTTGCCTCATAGTTTCGACACGTTTGCAACACATGATCCAGAGAGAGATCTTTCAAGGGCGTCTTAAGAACTTCCTGATGAAGTTGCTTGTCATGAAGCCCTGATACCAGATGATCTCCAAGCCTCTCTTCCCTGTGAGCGCTGGCTTCACTACGTCCATGGGAATATCCCCAGTCTCGGTCAAGGACCCAAAGGGCTGTGTAATAGGCTTCAATGGGTTCTCCAGGATGTTGAATTCGTTTAATAAACTCGCGACGATCTACTAATGGATGACGCTTTTGTCGCAAGTACTCTTCAAAGGTCTCCACAATTTTGGTGACATCGTCGTCTTCACCAATCATGATTACCCCTTCCGCCCACATCTTTGTCCATTCCTCATGAATGGCTGACCTTAAGATCCCCCGTCTGGATATTACAATCTGAAAATAATCGAGTGACGGCAGCATAGTCTTCGAATCTCATCTTCCAGTTCCGAAAATCCATCAATTGCATGGTTTCTGGACTTGCTAACTTCGGGATATCCATGTTTTTGGCCGTCGCTTGAGACTGAGGGACGGGGGTTCGATTTCCTAGAAGTTCCGTTTCTTGGGCAACCCGTTTTTCATCAACCGCCCAAAGCTTCAAGGCACAATTTTACATGGCACAATTTTCGCACACGTCTTGTTCAGAGATAACTCGAGATCATCACATTTGTCAGTGTACTTGTCACTGTCCTCATTGTGAGCTTCTGCGATTACTTCAAAGTTCACCACAGCTGCCGAGAATGCATCCATGCGAATCCGGCATGGCTGGACCAGTCCTTCCGCTTCCCAGAGCTTGGACCAGTCCACTGGTCCCACGTCGTTGATGGCCTGAACTTTACTAATAAGCTCATCCACGATCTTCTTGGCATGTCGGGCATACTGACCGACACTACGTTTGGTCGACGAAAAATCCACGGGTGGTGCGGCCATCGTACGCGATAGTCACCGGATGGGTCAAGCTAGAGGTCCTTAAAGAGCCAACTGCGCCATGTATGCGTCTCGACTCGTGGATTAACGGCAATAACTTCAATAACTTTCACCATTTATTTCTTCGTTCACCAGATAACAACGTACTAGAAACTCTCCTCAAACCGGCCCTCTCCTTCTCTCTCAACACTCAGTGTGATCATCCAAGGACATCTTAATTTCTCAGGACGAATTACAGAAATACAGCTTAAGGCCTGGCATTGTACTAAAATGAGAGGTTATTTCAAAGTAGTAAATGTTCCGTTGAATTTTCATTGTAGTAACTCGGCCTTAAGTGGTATTCTGTAATATATCCTTCGTTGAGTCATCCCTGGACCATCCAAGGACATCTTTAGATATGGACAAATGTCGCAGCTTTTTGTTATGACTATCCTTGGTCACAGCTACTAAGGCACGGTGCCATTTCAGCCTGATTTTACTAACAACCTGTAAGGACAGTTTTTGGTTGTGTTGGAAACAGTTGGAAAGCAGACTTCCTCCTTTTTTTTTTGAGCGTGATCAAACTTTAACTCGAAGATCGAAAAAAGTGCTTTTGATTGAGGGGAGAGGAAATACAAATATCCTTCGAAATATGGTTAAAGCAAGTTTTCACTGGCAGTTTTAGTTATTGCTAAGTTTTAAAGTTGAAATTTGACCAACAAGATCCAGACAATGAATACCATTTCTTATTTGAGCATTTTTAAGCCCACATCACCCTGGGTGACCAAGACTAGTCATAACAAAGCTTCGACCTCAATCCATTATTTTTCGAAATCCTTGGACCATCCCACACAGTCTAATGGTGTGTTTTTTTACTTGAAGCATTATCAGAACTTTATAGGAATTGGAGTTGAGGTGCTTAGTATTAAATTCCAAGGCCTTGTCTTGATATCCACCATTTCAAATGTTGTTTACTTCGTGGTCTCGTAAAACAATACATTATATAGTTGGTAGCTCACTTTCAGACACTTTTCACATAGTGGTCCGGTACAATGCATACCGGGTGGAAATTAAGTCGGGGCCGATCACTTTAGATGCTATTTTTCACGTTGTTTTTACAATTTTGCCGCTTTTTTTTGCTACGCATACTTAGTCCTGCTTTAAATCAATAATTTGTTAAAAACAGCTCTCTCAAAAATGAATATGTTGCGGACAAGCGAGGCCAAAAGGTATGAGATTGCCGCTCTCCTTCGCGCAAAGAAGCCATATAAGGAGGTCGCAAAGGTTACAGGAGCCAGCCTCCGCATGATAGGCCGGGTTGGAACTAAAATCAAGCAAGGGGAAGGCCTTGAGGATCGACCTCGACCCAGGAGACAGGTTCCCAAGGCCACCCTGGCCATTAAGTAGCAAATTAAGGCCCAAATCAAGCGCAAGGCAACACAATTGATTCGCGACCTTGCTAAGGATAACAACATCAGCCATGTGACCGCCCAGAAGATCGTTAAAAACCTTGGGGGGAAGTCCCTCACTTGCCTTGAGCGCCTTCTACTGTCTGAAGCCAATGTCAAGGCCAGACTCCCAATTTACCCCAAGATTCTGAACAACCTCAAGCGTCAAGGTGACCGCATCATCATCTTCAGTGATGAAAACACGTTCACCCCTCACCCAGTCTACAACAGGCGAAACGACCGTTTCATCAGCCTCAGGGGGCACGAGGACGCTTGTTTTTATTTTAGCTGCAACCCGGGCTATCATGCGGAGGCTGGCTACAGTAACCTTTGCGACCTCCTTATGTGGCTTCTTTGCGCGAAGGAGAGCGGCAAACTCATGCCTTTTGGCCTCGCTTGTCCTCAACATATTCATTTTTGAGAGAGTTGCTTATAACAAATGCTATTGATTTAAAGCAGGACTAAGTATGCGTAGCAAAAAAAAGCGGCAAAATTGTAAAAACAACGTGAAAAATAGCATCTAAAGTGATCGGCCCCGACTTAATTTCCACCCGGTATATATAGTAATGATAATGTCTATTGCGATAAGTTATTTTTCATTGAACAAGAATTTCTTCATTAATTTTTGATAATAATGGACAATAGTTAGATGGAGAGAAAGAGTGAAACTAAAGAAAGAATATATCTTTTAATATAATCAACGTATGTAACAGGAATTGCTTCAATATTTGAGTACACAGCATCTTTGAGGAATGTGAAATCAAATTAATAATGTAATAAGACTATTTTGAGATGTAACATCATACTATGTTTCTAAAAATGGTTCGTCATCATACCTTAACAATTTGTAAAAAAAATTCACTGAAAGTTGCTCAATCTATATTTATTTATGTTAGGTCAACGTGCACTCACAACATTAAAAATACGATATTGCACCCTATCCTTGACTGAGAAAAAACAAATAAAGCTGAAATGGGACATGTATAAGAACAGAATTCAAGAAGAATATGAGAGTTGACATGCAAGGGGTTTAAAATTGAACCAATTTAAGGCTGCAATTCAGGCCTTGGCCTCAATATGACAAAAACTAATTATAAATAAGTTCACTTTTTAGAGGAATATTTGATATGGATTTATTTTATTAATCCATATTAAGCAGAAAATCTTTCTCTATGTACAGGATCATGTCCCTGAATACAAAATGCTGGTATATTCGTATATTCACATAAATGAATAACAACATAATCTCGCTCCAAAGGACACCTAGATTGATGACAACACATTTAGAGTTGTTTGAGTTTCTTTGGCTGGAGTTAGCTCTACTTTAGAGGCTCTAGTCAGAGTGACAGGTATGGCTTGAATGTAGGTGATGCTTGAAGTATTGTTGAATTGGTTCATGGACATTTTCATTGTCAGTAGTAAAATTTATCAAGTGTTTGGATGGTGGGAGATGGAACTTAAAAGAAAGCATGCTTATTATGTCATAAATCACGAAGTACGTAATTGCTACACATGCACGTTTCACTTACCTTGACAAATCCGAATAACTTTGCCGGGTCCATGCCAATGGGTCGGTTTGATGTGGCGAGCTTCTCAGTTTGGCTTGCATTTTGGATTGGGTTGACGTTTTGGTCTTGTTTTTGATCACCCGCCGCTCATTTCTTCTCGGGAGCCACTTAGTTTCACACTTATCCTTGTGGATAAGACACCTTTCTCAAAATAAGGCTTCTTTCTACTGATGGGACGAGCCGAGCTTTTAGAGGCTTGAGGCCGATAGATGCCAGGCTTGTTTCAAGCCTTCTGGAAGTCGGAATCAAGCATTTCATGTCGAAGAACAACTTCAAAAGAGCAGGAAAAGTGCCCAAAATAAGCTCTTCCATAATTTTCTCAACTAATACATTCTAGTGTTTTTTATTGTTCTATTGCTATTTGGAATGCATTTTGGAATCCAAATCATTTCTTGTATGCACAGTAATGCAAATGGCCGGTTTGAACTAATCTCCGTCCAATTTTTGAAATTTTTCCATAAGCCACAGTTAAAAGTGACGTTTAGAAGGTTGCTAAAGAATATCCGGAGTGTAATATAAACGCTTCTCGTTATGCTACACATTTTATCAATTTCCGCATCAAATGAATTGTAACTTTCAATTTCAGGTCATTTTTGTAACAGCATATTTCAAGGGCGGATTTTTTAATACCACTACAAGGAATGGGATTCCCTGTAAAGAGAGTTTGTGATTGTTACACTTTGTAAAATTACCGTTTATACGAAATTTGATCTACCCATGAGTTACTGCCATTCTAATTTGCTAATCGCCTCACAGTGGGGGCAAAAGAGTACTTAGAGGTCATGAAACAGATAGCAAAGCCTTGGTTGATGCCACACATCCAGTTGGCAACTATTGATGGCAACAGACAAGTGTGAAGGCGAGGCAAAGGCAAGGATTTTTCGTTTTTTTTTTTGCTTCCACACTGTATTTTGGAGAACTTCATCGGGACAATGATGATTAAATTGAATATTTATTGAAATCCTTGGTCATGTCATGGTCTATACAATGAATTAAAGGAAATACATTTGTACGTTCATCTGTATGGAAAAAGTGACACGTCAAATGGTAAATAAAAGTGATGGACCAAAAGGGCTTTCAGCCGAAATTTTAGTCTTGGTTTCATGGACAATTGTGGAGAGGATAGATGGCACATTGCAAATTTTCCGCAGAATGAGCCTAAACAATCAGGTCATCTGCATACTGTAGACACTGTTTTTAATTGTGGGTTTTCTTGGGGAGGAGACATCTGCAAGGGGCCGCGAAAAAGGAGGGAGCCATGGCAGCCCATTTCAATTAATTATGCACTCTGGAGCAGAGGGTCCAAAAGGAAATGTTGCATGACATGCGATGTGGAAAACTAGAATATTTGAAAACAATGTTGTTGTGATCAACAATAACAAAGAAAATTCAGGGTGATGCGAGGATCCCTGCCGTTCAACTTTTTAGCATCAGTAGAGCGAATAATTCCTTTAAACACACACACACATTTCTTCTGATGTTGGTTTGATTAAAGTTTAGAAAAAGCATCAAATAAGGTATTCACTTCAATTGCCCGTCAAAGCTTGGATTACATAAGGCTTTGGGATTTCGTCCCCCTGAGTAATCTTGTATAAAGGCCACCCGATTTTGAAAGTTGGAAGCAAAAATTTTAAGTCAGCACTCAATCTTAAAGGTCAAATTAGCCTATCTTACAAGTTTGAATCACTGGCTAAAAGATGTAGTTTGCATTAAGCCTATAACCCTTTGCAATTGGTTAGAAAAATGTTTAATATTTTAGAAAAAGACGAAGTATAAGCTGGCGTAAAAATGGCAGCACTAGAGATTTTCCCCTTGGCATGAAGCCGGCATCAAGCCGGCATCAAGCCTCTAAGGCCTCATTTCTTTTGGTACCGTCTCAAGCTACTTGATTCCAGGGTGGCTAAAGTCCCAACACTACTTCTTTCTTCTAATTCGTCCATTTGAAAGTCCATCAAGTCTCACATCCTCGTCAACTTGGGTAGAATGACTGACTGATTCCATTCCAGCAAAACATTTGGAAATCTCCTCTCTATGGTCAGGAAAAGACAAACAGTCGCGTTGATGAAGAAGGATAGATCCTTTGGGGCAATCTTAACACATCCAAACTTCAAACCATGATGATATTTTCTTGTTTTTCCTTCAAATTTCTTTCAATTGTATGTAGTTTTTCAGTGCGTCGATCGTTTGTTTTGACCATTTAGACGAACGATCAACAGCTGACTTTCGATTAAGACACCTACCAAATTTCAAGCCAACAGCCTCACCGCATGCCAAATCAGCCTGAAAATAACGCACCTCACTTGAATTAACCCCACAATTCAGTGAATAACGTAGCAGAAATGCACTCAAGACCAAACTGGTTTAAGTAGGAAGGAGGACCGCAATAGGAAAGTACAAGGGAGACCAGAGAAATTGAAAAACAGGAAAGAGCCTGGGTGAGTTTTTCTGATTCTAATTTTGACTTGTCAACTCTGACCTGCCTGGTCGAAAAAGCAGCCTGTCAAGGAATTTAGTACTGATGTGTTTTGAGTTGGATTTTTGGCAGAGTTTTGCCACTTTGGTTTTTAGGGTCAAAAAGCTGACCATAGCTAAACTTTTCAACAGGCAATAGACCTTATCTGCCATAAAATATGGCAGCACTGCAAACTCGAAATCCATTTTTATGTTTGGAATTGAGCTAGGAGGGCAAGTTGACATGACAGAGAAAGTTGGAGAATTGTCTCTGTCAAGTCAACTTGCCCTCCTAGCTCGATCACCAACATTCTATAACTAAAGGCTTTATATACAACGAAGGGCAAAGGTCTGGAATCGAAGGTCTTCTCTGATTAGAGGGTTCCTCGGGACCCAAGTTCTGATTGATCAATTAACACCTTGCGGCAGCGTGACTAGATGTGGCATGTCTTGAAAGCTTTTGTCCGAGGAAAATTGCGATTAAATGGCTTTCAAGCCAATAGATAAATGTTGCAGATACAGATTGACATTTTACTACATAAAGAAATTTAAAAATTATGTAGAATTTTTTTTCTTTTCCTCAAACAAAGTCCAGAAACACCAATTTGGAAATGGCATGTGAAGTGCCACCCTTTGTTCAGGAACTGAGATCCCCTGTCTTCTCCTTGCCCTCCCAATTACTGATGGATTTTGAGTTCGTATTTTGCCATACTTTTGCCATTTTGGCCCTTTAGGGTCAATAAGCTTACCACTACTGATGGGATTTCCCAAGCTATCAAGCACTTCAATTTTTCAAGCTGGGCTTGTTTCCATTTCAGCTGCCTCAAGCTAAACCAAGCATTCAAGCCACAGGGCTCAGAGGACCTATGGTGAATAGCAGGGTTGCCAAGCTATTTGTTATCCTTTTTGCCTGATCTAAAAATAGAAGCAGAAACTCCTATGCTGTTGCAGAATTTGCCATTTTTTTCCTAGATTTTTCAAGATATTTGCCTTCTTAGGGGTTATATGAAGCATGCTTTGTTAAACTTGAGTGCAAACTATTTTACTCCATTTCCGGTGGCCAACATTGAATTTTAACTGGCAAGCCTGACATCGGGTGAAGGTGCTTGAAACTGCCTGCAAGCTTTCAAGCACAGCTGAAACTGTTGCTTGGCCCAAACTCCTCTTCAAGCTGCAGCTTGTGTCCACAGACCATATAATGGCTAGACCTCGCTTTGTGCGAGAAAAAGGTGGAAAACTTTGCTTCATCAGCTGGTACATAACACTACACCCTAAAATGGTGGGAATTTCGAACTTTTCAAAAAAATTCCAGCGTGGCCAAATCTTGAACAAACTCAACGTACCGTATGTACTTTGTTCTCGACGCGAGCGAGCGTCGTTACTTATGAGCACGCGGTCGCCCTGAGATTTTGAAGCTAACGCAGCTGGGCCAAGTGGTGTCACTTTTCTCTCGCCGACGGAACGGGCCAATGCGACATCTAGTCATTATATGATCTGTGCTTGTGTCCCATCAGTATACTAAACTTCTCTAAGGGCAAGATTTACGAACCCTCAAGTAAAAAATGGCAGAACTGCCAACTCGAAATCCATTTTTATAGCTACCAATGGAACTCAAACTCGATTTAGTTCGAGTGTTGCCATATTAGTCCTTGTTTAGGTCTTTGGTCAAAAAGTTTATTACAACTCGCTTATTTTGATGACGATTAAACTTCGCGTAAAAAGTGGCAACACTTCCAACTCGAAACCCATCACTACTCCCAATCTCATGCAGAGTAGAGATCATCAGGGTGTCCAAAAGAGAAAGGGGTTGACTCTTTCCACTTTTTCATACAATCTCATGTCTAAAACTTCATATATTTGTTGGGGCCCCTCTTTCCTAGTCGTATAAAACATTCAATATGTTAATCTTCATTTAGAAGCCATGAACTGGACATCTTTTGGGGCCTGAAAGCTTCCAAGACAAGCCACATCTAGTCACGTTGGCGCAAGGGGTTGATTTACCAATCAGAACTTGGGTCCTGAGGAACCCTCTAATCAGAGAAGACCTTCGATTCCAGACCTTTGCCTTTCTTTGTATATAAAGCCTTTATCTATAACTATCGATGGAACTCGAACTCGAACTAGTTTGAGTGTTGTCAAATTGGTCCCTGTTTAGGCCTTTTCAAAAAGTTCTATACATCCTGCCCTTTTTAGCACCAAAAACTTCCGAGTCAAAACTGGCAGCACTCCTGGTTCGAAACACATCACTAGAGTTTAACCTGTCCGTGTAGTTCCACCCTTATGCGTTAAAAACTTCAGTCTAAATTTGGTCACCGACCCTGTACTTGCACGTGTCAAAAGACGCCGCTCATTAATTAGGCAAGAACCACTGTACTAGAGGACGAATTTCAGAGCAGTGTCCATGACGTCATCAATCCACCTTGCGTTGGATCATCACTGATCCGTCATTAATTCTAGGTTGAGAGAAGTTTAACATTCATTTGCGAGGAAAAGAGAAGTCAGTAAGGGACGCCACTCAAACATGTTGTTACAATCGGTTCATTTCTTTTCATAAGCAAAGCTCATTACATTGGATTTTGAAAATCGATTTGAAACTTTAAAGTTATTGAAATATTTACGTGAATCAATTATCTATTATAATATTGTTTCATTTGCCCATGGCAACCCTGGTTTAGTTTGAGAATTCCCCATATGGTGTCAGTGTTTGTTCGTTTGACAGGGTGACCACTCGAACGAAAGGTTCAATGAGAGGGGTAACATTTCTTATCTTGTTTAAAACTGAAATTGTGTTCCTTTTGTCTTCTTTTAACTCAATATTTTAAGCCAGTATTTAAAAGTGGTCTTTGAACTATTCTTGGAAAGGCTTGTTCAATGTTGGAGTCACTCTCTAAACCTTGTGGATTTACTGATCATTCTGGTCATCTTGCCATCTCCAAGTGTCACATTGTAGTGTTTTAGTGCACAGAGAGATCCAGTCAAGCTGATTGAGGAAGATAATTTGTATGGGTCGTGTGTCGCCCCACGTAATCCAAGACCATCGTATTCTCCATTGATGAGAACTACTCAAAGTCAATTGTGTCACTTATTTTTTTGTTCAGCATGCTTTTGAGCCTTTGATCTCTGTCAGATCATTCAATGGATAGATGGATGGACAAGAACTGGATCGTAGGATCTATAAAAAGGTTCAGGGAATATTGGTCTTCTCTGGTCACTACTGCAAACTTTGGTGTGGTGATTCAACATGAAAATGAATGGGAAAAAGCAATGGAAACATCACAAGTTAGACAAGAACAAGCACGTGGAATTGAAGTGGCAACCCTTAGATACAGAGACAGACTACTTTTGGCTGAAGTCCTTCAACTTTGAGAAAGATCAACTATGAGAAGACCAGTCCACACAAGACATCAACGGTTAACCAACCACAAGAGAGCACCTTCATGGCTAGATTGGACTACATCCACGAAGATGCTAAAATTTGCTGATGATTTGAAGATTATTGGGATTATCTTGCAACCTCAAGACGAGAAATGAGTCCAAAGTGAGCTCAGCAGAAGATTGGGCCTCGAATAATGGAATGACCTTCAATGTGGATAAGTGTGAGATGATGAGGTTTGGAAAGAGGCCAAAAACCACTCCCAAGGATATCCTGAAAGGCCAGGAACTTGAGAGCGTAGACATGGAAACAGATCTTGGTGTCATATTCGATCAGAACATAAAATTCCGTGAACACTGCTGATATCGTCATGCGGGCGAGTAGAATGATGGGTCTTGTGCAACGCACTTTCACCATGAGGGACAAGAACATTTTAACTAGACTGTACAAAGTGTAGTTAGACTTATACTTAAGTATAACATGACTTTTTGCACTCCTTGAAATGTTATAAAATACAACCATTCACTTGAACACACATCCTTTCTCTGGTTATTTGCCATTGTTAAAATGTTGTTAGTTCCGCCATTCACTCAAAAACAAATGTTATTAGTAAAATAATCAAAATTCATTTAATCAAAGGCAGTCATCGCATGTCCTAAATTCCCGGTGTTGGCCCTAAGCTGGAGGTCCTTCGACCTTGAAATGAATCCTTCGTAGAGTCATCCTTGAATTAGGTAAGCTCTGTAAACATCTGCTGGGCCTGTTTGTCTACTCCGTAGTACCGTCGTGGCCTCTGGTGTCTCATTGCTTCACTAAAATTCTACGATCGCATCTCATTCTCGACCGTTTGTTGCGGAGCAACTGACCGTTTGAATTATTTGATCGAGCGCAGAACAGGAAAGAACAGAATCACCAGAAAAGGGCGGCGCAACACTACGGAGCACAAAATCAACAACCTAATCTTTTTTGTCCTCTATGACTCTTTTTAAGTTATGTATAGTCCGAGAAGAAAAGGTTAAAACGTAAATAATTGTCATATAAAGTATGGGTTTTTTATTTGAGTGTGAATGATGGCTAGAAAGAAGATAAAGGAGATACATATATATTCCATTCAGACATTCACAGCCGATAGACTTCTCAATTCTTGTTTCAGTCGGTTGATTTGAAGAAGCTTCACACTTTCAGGCAATGAAGAGCTTTTAAGGACAGCCTTCATTTGACAGGTCAGCTCAGGTACTGAGATGGAACAATTGTGACATTCAACGAGTGATTGTCCAACATTGACACGTATTGATGCATTGTTAGGAGGGTGAGTATCAACGCTCTTTGGATTGCATTCTTGAGATGGGTGGGGAAAAAACACCTTGAGCAGGTCATGGCCTTTTTGGAAATTTGATGGTTCGGGGTTATTTGTAATTTCAGTTGTCAAATTGGATAGAGCGGCCCTTATCACAGTGAATATGATTTTGTCGTCACCAAAAGCTGACTTTAATTCGTCCCAAGTTGGAACCTTGGTTACTGAGCAAGTACTCAAGGCACTTGAGATGCATGTTTCTGTTTTCCAATGAAAGAGATCGTTCAAGATCCCCAAAAACTTGTAGTGTAGCCAATGGTAGAAGTCTAATCTGTTTAAAACAACACTTAAATTTCTTAAGGGATAAGAGTTCGTCCTATTTCTGAAATGATCAACCAAAGCAGACGTGTTTGTGACGGGCTTGAAGCGATGCTCAGCTTGGCTTTTAATAGACTTTACAATGTCTTTCATATGTCTTCTGATGGCATCAATCGACTCGATCAGATTTGACGGATCACTTAAAGCTGTAGCCAGGCAATATTTCCGCTTAAACCCTCGCAGGTATTGGTTGTCTGGAACAATGAAGTTGTAAGCCAGCACCAAGCTTGAGGTTCGTTTCTCACTGAAGACAAAGAAGGAATCTTTGCCCGTCTTGTCATTTTTGGTCTGACCAAAGGACTCGACGCTGAAACATCGTTTGGCAATACTTTCTAAACTGGAGCGTACCATTTCATCAGGATGGTCGTCAATATTACCACTAGCAAATATTGTCCGATTTTTGGGATCTTCACTCATCAAAAATCTCTTTTGTTTGGGCAAAGAACGACATCCCTCACAGGACTTCGATTCTTGAAGTGCTGGCCTTGTCAAAAGATCCCGACGTTGATGTGCGTTCCAACCATGGGAACAGAAACTGATTTTTGGCCCATGAGTATCACAGAAAGTACAAAGTGCCACAACGGCTCCTCTCATGATGCTGAACTATTTTGAACTGATTCCATGTGTCAATTGTTCTCTCTCACTCTTGTATTGTTTTACAGTTAATCGTTGGAGTTTGCTTCAAAGTGGATCAGGGGCAGCACGAAGAACCGAAACAACACATGCTGATTATTGTCATGTGAGTCAAGGGTTTCTGTGTCACGAGTTTTCTGAAAAAAAAGCTCAACGAATAACAAGCTTTCTAAAGAAACTAGACGGAAACGTCATGAAGGAACAGCGCGGGGCTGTCTGAGACAGAACCTTACCCTCCTTACGATACTCCCTGTGGGAACATCCACCTTTGAATCGGCCATTAATGTTCTTCTGCACCTATGAAAGAGCGCGGGATAAATGGTGTTGCGCCCTCTGTCCACATGCTTTCTCAACCCTCCATCCGTAATCTGACCTGGACTTGCGGATTCGATTCGTACTAGCAAGGAGGCCCTTGTACTTTTTGCTACATAATATTAAGCACGGAAAAAAGTGTGAATTTTCGACCGAGGTACTTTGTCTGCCATTAAACCTTGAGAATTGAGAAAATGCAACCGAACTCGAATTAAAAAAGAACATTTTGAAACCCAAAATGTGGCTTGCGTGATAATCCTATGGTAGACAAAAATGGCTTGGTCTTGAATCAAAAATCGATAAAGAAGCATGATCATATATAGTGCACAATTAAAAGAGCAAAGAGTGAGAATGTTTGCTATTGTTTCATTGGTTTGATTATTGTTTCATTTCATTGTTTATTCTAGATATAAAAAACTTATCACAAAATTAAAAATCATCGTTAAACCAATACTTTGAAGAGACGTGTCCCCAAAGGACAAACAAAATAGGCGATATTCATTTGAAATGTCAGAAAAATGGCATTTTTGTGGAAAAAACAAAAATGGGAAAACCCAATTAACGGGAATCACATATTTTCCCGAACCGTAATGATAAGTTCCGCTCTGCTTCAGAAATTCACGGGGAAGTCATGCGCTCGTTACCTCATCGCTACGATCTGTTTTGTACTAAGGTACACAACAAATAGCATCCTATAATTCGTTTTACGCGTTCAATGGCCTTTCAAAAATTAATGGCCGTTTTGTAAATTTGGGTTTGAAATTGCATTTTGTGTAAAAAAGTAGTGTTGGGCCGAAAAGGCTCTTAACCGAAACCAAAAGTTTCGGTCGAAAGACGGCTTGAACGAAATCAAAAGCAGTGACTGGAAAATTATATTTATGGAAAACTAACTTTGAAATTAAAATTCACTATGTGTTTGACGTTAGATAATCCCAAATCTCAACCAAAAAATCCCCAAAAATGAGCTTCAACCGAACCAAAAAAATTTAGACTCTTGTATGGTGGTTACATTGAATTTTCAGAACATTTACAAAATATTTAAAACAAACACACTAGATTTTCCAATTTTTCCGTTTCTCTCCCATCTTCTGTAAGCTGCCACTCTATCTTGTACAATGTGTTCAAAATGACAGATTCGTTCGAGATGTTGGAACACTATACTTCCTGTGAAGTCATTAAATTTATCATTCTCACTCTCTCTCAAAGAGTTCAAGCACATCCTCCAAACCATTTTCCTAGAATTCGAGGTTGCCCTTGCATTCAAGTCGAGTTCCGCCGATTTCGCGATTGGTCATGGAAAGTGGTCTGATGGGATTCCCATGCCATGATTGGCCCACACTTAACTGCATGCGGTAGCTACGAAAGCGAGCGAGTCAAAGAACAACGAGCTGGACTGTCTCAACTCAACCCGAGACCGCAGAAGAACGTTTGTTTCTAAATTAACATGTAGCTTTGTCAGCCGTTCGTCTACCTCTCATTTAACACAAATTCTTCAGAAATACATTGATTGTAATTATTCATGTAAGCCGTGGTCTGGTGCCTCTTGGAACGTCACATGCTGACTGACACATCATTCAAGTAAACAAAGGCTGTGAGTGGACGCTCGGCATTAGTTCGGAATTCGATCTGATATTTGATTAACAGAAAACGTCCTTCCGTTCGTGGTCGAACTAACAACGTATCAACATGGTAAGAGATATCAAGATCAACATATCAAGTCAATCCTTGGTTATGCAATCAATCGCGTTCAAGTTTTTAGCGTATGGCTAATGGCCGTTTGAGAGGGTCGCCTCCATATTGTTTGTACGCAAACTCAGTGATATATTGACGCATTTTCCCCTCACTTCACACTCACTCACTCCCCTGTTCTTAGGATGTTCTCAATGGGCGCAGACGTTTTTTTCGTGGGCTTTTTTATGCAATGAACTAGGACAAGTGTAACGTATGCCAGCCTTGTACTCTCTGCAACGCATAAAGCATCATCCTTCTTGATCTACTATTCTACGTCTGTTTTTCTTACACCGGCCGGGAGTAAATTCTCTAGAACTAGATTTCTAAGTCAGAATTTTACAACTGAACTTGGCAAGGAGTCAATGTTGGCTGCTGTTCCTACGAGGTGGGGTGATTGTCTATGTCCTTAGATTATAAAGTATCTGAATGATCAATTCTCTTTTAACGACTTGTAAGGTAAGCCTCTGTATCAATAGCTAAATAATTTGGTTTGAAAACATAATTTAAACCGCTAGGTTCCGATCCACCTCACAGGCAACCACGATTTGCCAATCTAAAGACTCGCGTGTCAATGACCTTATTTTCCAGCACTACTAAGGATTTCAAGCATTCTTAAAATTGCTGAAGAAGGAAATCTTTTTTCGTTGAATATGGTGTGTCAGTAACATGATAATTCATTAAAAATATCGCCGTTTGATTAATATAAAAACAAAATGCTAAAGCTGAAAGGCGAAAGAAAAAGGCTCAAAGCGAAGAGATCTAAACAATGATCGCACGAGGGGTGATTTTTAACTTATTTGAGCTTCAAGTGGTTAAATTGCAGCGAATCTCATGCGGAAATCATTATAATTAGTGTTCTTTGGTAAATTTTATAGTAAGACTTGCAAACTGCTTTAAGTGAGCTCTACCACGACCAAAAAGATCATCAATCGGAGAAAAAAAAAATTTTAAAAAAAAATATTGATATCAAACTTAGGCAAACATATTATTCGCATTCTTGACTTTTTTTTTTCCTAAAAAAAATTTAAAAAAACACACATTTTTTACATTCGAGCATCCAAAGGTCAAGGAAGGAAAATCCAAAAGAATTTTGGCCACCAGTGTAAAAAGATTAGGCCGAGGAAACGAAAATTTGTGCTTTTCCTCAGCTCAAGTTATTCTCTCCAATCGTGTGAAAGCTAGTATAGTAATAGAGGAACTTTCATACGAGGGATATCCAGACTAGAGGTAGACTGAGCTTGCGACTCATTTAAATGCACGATTTTTTGATTTATGAAAAAGTATTGAATTGAAGATTTATCTCTTGTGAGCAGATGTTCTTTTACAAATTTTGTAATCAGACAAACTTGTTTGATGCTTTGATTTAATTAGACAAGGTCTGTTTTTTTAGGTATATAACTTTTCCCTGGACATAAACTTATATAACACTATTAAAGTAAAGTTGTTCCCCATTGAATTGTCTGGGTCCAAAAAGCGCCAAGATGTCTTTGGGTATTTTGATCCAAACCTAAAATGCCATTCGAAAAACCGTGTAAAGAACCATTCTGAGACCATACATCACTTTGCTTTTAGAAAAGGTGGATGATGTGATGGTTGATTTCGCTGGTCAGTCTAAATCAAACCTCTGTCCTAAAAAAGGTCCTCAAAAAGCCGTAGATGCGTTGATCACTCACGAAATCATCTATTCATGATGTCAAGTTTTAGGTGCAGTTACGCGACATGATTTATATCGAAGTTCGAGACAAACTTTGAAGTCACAGGCACAATTTTTCCGTTGTTTTGTAAGGAGGTCTCTGCAAGAGGTTGCCAGGTTGTACAGCTATGATGTGGAAGTTCGTCTTGAACTTCGATATAAAATGTGTCGTTTAACGGCATTTTTAGCCTATGCGTCAGAGATAGGGACGAGCTTTTGGTGAAATTAAGAACTTAATCTATTTAAAAGTGCTGTTAATCTTGAAACCATACTTCTCTTGAAAGGGTTAATCAAATTGATTTTGCAATGAGCATTTTACTTTTTCTGGAGAGAGGAGCGATTTTATCCCCACAAGAAAATGCTGAAGGGTTTAAAGCAGGGGTTCTGAAACTTTTTTAAACCTCCCCTTTGCGCTTCTTGAGAAGCCCAGGGGTTGCTATAACACTAAGGGGACATTCTACTCAACAGTGCCGCTTAGTTTGACTCAGTAAATTCACTTTCAATGGGAAAAATAGAAGAAAGTTGGGCACTTGTAACCTTTGAAAGTGCTGATGAAACTCCGGCGTTAATCAAGGACCTCTGGGTAAACACATTACAACATCATGATATTGTCGAGAATCCAGTTTAGACCAGACAAGATCATGAACCACTGCACATCGGCTTGAATCATCCTTGACTAGATCCAACTTTAAATATCTCCCTTTTCTATTGCACTTTTTAGCATTGCTTCTCTACAAATAAAATGTCCTTGAGACAAGGGAACTATTGGCATTATCCTTTCCCATATATTTTCTGAAGTATGACCCAATAACCTTGTATCATTTGAACTAGGGACCCCCTTGTTTGAACCTTCCTCAACGGTTGAAGTGTTCTTGATTCCTGTTTTTTTATTGTTTCACTTTCGCTCCTTAGAACTTTACTCCTTCAATTCCTTTATGGGAAGGAGGAAAAGGATGCAAAAAATACCGAACCGGAATGTGAACCCCTTCTGGCCCAACAACAAGTTTTGCACAAAGATAAAGAATATACATTGACGTTGACATTTGACGTGAAATCATTCGCGCAATTATTTGAGATATGAAAATTTACACTTCGTAAAAGTAATGGAACCAAGTGAAGATCAGAACTCGTTGCCCACCTGAGAATTTATCGCGGTTATTCATTCCATGGGGCAAATTTTTACTTGGTTACTAAGGTGAAATAAACAGGTCTTGGAGGAAGATTTTGAACAAAGCTCAACTTAAACTGTTTGTTCATTGATGAAAAATATTTTTAGATTCCCTCGTTACAATTACATTCCCCAGCATTAAAATTGAAAAAGAGGTCACATGAGTTATATAGGTAAATCTGATTCTCCATCCTTTTTATTGTCAAATGTACATAGGCGAAAACACCTTGCTTAGAACATGGATTTTTCATTTTTTTTTCTCAAGACTTGTACAATATAACTATTTGACAATGCTTTGTTGTTATTCCTTCGAGCTTAAAATAACGTCCTGCCTCATTTTGCAAATCAATCAAATCACTTTCCAAGCAAATCCCTTGCGAATTTTCCTCTAACCTTGCTAAAAGTGAAATTCTCCTTACATTTATGTCTTGGTTTCCAGACGTCTGGATACATTTAAGTTGTCTGAAGACTCTAAGGCTCTCTCTTCGTATGTTCAATGGGCAACAAAGTGCAAAGAAATGCAGTACACTAAGGTTTTAGCTGCACATAGCAACCTGTTTTTTTTCAACTCTTTTGCCTTGTTCAAACACTGATGTACCCGTACCGCCATTTTTGCATCACTCATGCCTTCTTCATAGAATGTACGTTAGCAAAACGCTATCACGTTCAGTGATCGTGCTTTGCGATCCATAGGATTTTTTTCTGACTCTTCGTGGTCTCTGCTCAGAAGGTACTATGAAATCACCCAGAGTACATTCGAGGGGCAGGAGCTGTATTTCGGCAACGATTCGGGTTGCTTGCTTGGCGAGGAAGTGGCGTGATCTCGTCTCCTTTCTCTTTGCCTTTTCATGAAGTACTATGAAGCATGTGTCAGAGGGAGAAAGAGCGGCGTTGACAACAAATGTGTGTGGCTATGAACTAGTGCTGAGAAAGAAGGTTCGGAGGACAGACACTTCAGCATAATCTTTACGGTTCAGACTAGATGAGGCTAACGTTCATAAATTCGAACCTCACTTGGTCTCAAGGGTTCAACCACGACATACACTGATCCACATTGTCATTCTATAGATATCTTGTGCTACTACAATTCCACAAAGTGGAGTCCCTCCAATGGTAAACCGAGAGTAATGTTCGCCAGAAAGATGAGGATCGGACCGGTGACCAGAAACATCACCAAACTGCTGGACATGAAGTCCATGCAGAAGTTGGACGAGCTCTCCCACTTCAACCCATCGCCATTGAGTCTCCGGCAGTTCGTTGAGTTTGGGAAGATCGCTTCGGAAGCCGATTCGTTTGACTTCTTGAGGCGGGAGGTGCCAGTGAGAATGGCCAATGTCATGAAAGAAATCAACCTCCTACCCTCTGTCTTGCTACAAATGCCGTCTGTTCTTCTAATTCAGGTAAGATTTTGTATGATACAATTGTAAATTTAATGTTTACCTGATAGGATCATTTTTGATTGATTGATGTAATGACATTTTGATTCACTTGTTTCCAGGAATGGTATGCCCGAAGCTTTATGGAGTTATGTGCCTTTGATGGCCTCCCTGGTGAACGAGAAACATTAGGAAAATTTGTCAATAATCTGGCTGAAATCCAGCGTCGCCACGTGAACGTTGTTCAGACCTTGGCTCAAGGTGTGTTGGAACTTCGGGAATCCCACAGCATCGACAGCCACACCGAAAATAGCATTCAATACTTTCTTGATCGCTTCTACATGTCACGAATTAGTACCCGAATGCTCACCAATCAACATCTGGTTCTGTTCGGCAAAGAAGATGAAAAAGCAGGGGCTCCACCCCCGGTCGTTCAGCCCAACCGGATTGGAGTTATTGATACCGATTGTAAGATCAAAGGACTTGTTGAACAAGCGTTTCAGAACGCAGCGTTTCTCTGCGAAGAGTACTACTTTGCGGCTCCTGACATTGACATCACTTTAAAGAACGCCGTGGCTCCTGGCCAACCAATCCAGATTTGCTACCCTCCGCAGCATCTCTATCACATCCTCTTTGAACTCTTTAAGAATGCCATGAGAGCCACTGTAGAGAGTCATAAGAAAGGCCAGACGGAGTTGCCTGACGTGGAGGTCCTTATCGCTCAAGGAGAAAATGATGTATGCATTAAGATCAGCGACCAGGGTGGTGGCATCTCTAGAAGGGTTAGTGATAATCTCTTCACATACCTTTATTCAACAGCACCTCGTCCTTCGATGAATGCCACCAAAGCGCCTCTTGCTGGTTATGGATATGGTCTGCCTTTGTCCCGCTTGTATGCTAGATACTTTCACGGAGACTTAATTTTGAATTCCTTCGATGGCTATGGGACCGATGCCGTAGTTTATTTGAAATCCAATATCGACGAATCCACGGAGCTCTTGCCCGTGTTTAACAAGACCTCGTCGAAGCAATACAAGACTTCCACTCCTACAGCAGATTGGACCAATCCGGCTTCAACCATGAACCGATTGTACCATCCATATCAACACTATCAAACCAAGGTTTCCTCCACTTAATGTGAATTTTCGATTGTAGTCAGTCAAGGCGTGAGGCGAGCCGTTTACTTCGAATGAATTTCCAATGCTAAGAGTCTTGAGCATTGTGTCATTAACCACTACGAGATGACATCTGCCTTTACAATGATCAGTCAGTTAAAAGGTCCATCATAATGAGAATATACACAAGGAATCTCTTCCGACTATCGTTGGCCATTTATTGGGTAAATTCTTGCCCACTTTATTTCTCTGATGCTTTTTGAAAGCTGCGAGTTCAATTTTGAAGTAGAAGCAATACAACACTGTCGCTTTGACTTTGATTTAATACGTAAAATTTCCTCCTGGGGGAACCGGTGTCGAAGATCCACTACTACCGCCACCCCAATCTCCTCCTGCTGGCGACATCATCCCACTCGTGGCCGCAGCTTTGGCCGCGTACATGTTGGCTTCTTCTTGAGCTTTGACAATGTTCTTTTTGTAACGAATTCTTTTATTTCCAAACCAATTGTTCACCTGAAACGTGAAATAGCAAGTATTAATTGCCAACCATGTTTGCGCTTTAATGCAACAAATTGCCCGATACTAACCTGCGAGACAGTAATATTGCACTTTTTCGCGAGTTCCTCCTTGGCTTCTTCAGACGGGTAAGGATTTGAGAGGTGTGAATAGAAATACTCGTTCAGGATTTCTGAAGCTTGTTTGCTAAAGTTTCTTCTTTTCCGTCGAGCATCTAGGAAGCGCGATCGGAGAATCATAACCGCCTCGCAAGTACTTTGCTTTAGTTGCACCTTTTGAGAGAAATAAAGCTCCTTAGCTAATTCTTGACAATTGAAATACAAAAGTTTATCACTCACCTGAATGGAATTGAACTTTTTGTGAATGATTTGCACCATTCTCTCAATCTCTTTGGGCGTGATGGGTCTGGTACGCGATTGTTCCCGCAGCAAGTTCATAACATGAGTGGTAAATTCGTTGCAAGCTTGGTCATATTTTTCTAACTCTTGATGGTAAATATTTCGAATTTGCGAGAGCTTATTCCTGTAATCTGAATGTTCGATGGTTGCCTCGTTGCTACTTGCCGCTGCTGCGGATGCGTTGGCAGCGGCATTTGCCCCGCCCCCTTTTTCGGGGCCTTTAAAGTAAAAACAATGTCCTTTTAAACACGGGCTTTGAAAACGGATTCAGATCAACTGTCTTACCCGCTACGCCTTCTGCGATTAACATGTTATCAAGTCTCATCAGTTGCGGATCTGGCGGATCATCATCCTGGACGTTGCGCAGACTCAGGACGGTTTTCTCTTTGATTTCACACAAAACGGAGAAGAGTGCAGGCTTCATTCGGTGACAATTCAGTGTGTGTTTTCGAGCCTAATCGGAAAGATATAAGCTGTTTAACACGGATGATCTATAAACAATTTGACAATCCGGGAAAAATGCTTTGATTTTTTGGGAAAAAAAATCTATATGCAAACGAGCGCTCAGACTGAAAACCACGGTCACACATTAGTTTCAATGTCACGTTGGTTATAATTACTCAAATGTTATTTGCAAACCAGCCCATTGAATTGTACGGTCAGTCTCACTTCAATCACTCTTCCCCTTGCACCCGCAAACAAATGTGAACCTGTGCCTCGTCTAGTGATTGATCCGTGATGGTCATGATTTGGTCCAGGATGGTACCAATATCAGCATGGCCTCGAGCACCTTCGTTGGAACCATCGCCTCCCATGCTTGAAGTACTCCCATTTCCACCATTGGAACTGGGATTTCCACTGCCATTCGAGAGTTGTAGCTGATCTTGTCCTCCATTGCCATGCATTTGCATAGCGTTCAGGTCGAGCCCAAATCCCATTCCATGCTGATAATGATGCATCGTGTCCGCGGAACAAATTCGCTCCAGCACCAATCACAAAAGATTAGAGGACTTTGGTCCAATTAACACCGTGAAACAATGACCAAGCAATAAGGTGCCGTCAGAGCACATTAAGGAACATAAAAAGGTGCTTGCCGAGCACCATAAAATTGCTTCACTACTACTCCTTTCTTCACTGGTTTACATCTTTGGTGCTGCTAGAATCAGAAAAAGAATTGAGGGGAAGTTGGTAGTGGTGGTGATGGTTGTAGTAAGGATGGTTTTGGTACTGGAAGTGGCAGTGGTTGCGGAACAGAGGGAGAAGCAGTGCACTATATTCTGACTACTAAATCTAGTACTGTTCCAACTGTTGTAACAAGCACGGGTGGAGAAGTTGAAGAAGAGGAAAAAGTCGAAGCAGCATTCTCAACGAGAACGAACGAAAAGGAGGAAGAAGAGGAGGAGGAGGATAAGTAGAAGAAGTAGCAGGAGGCGAAGTTCCCCTGGCCTGGATGCCAGCTTGCCTGCAGTCTTTCTTGCTTGTCCCTACTTCCTTCCCCAATTCTTTAGGGTGTGTTGACCGACAAGCAAATCGTCTTCTTCTTTCTCTGGCTGTTCTGCTACCCACTGTTTGCAGTATCCACCCCAGCAGCCGCCGGCTTCCGAGCTCAAGGAATACTTCTGCTACTGGGGGAAAAAGAGGTAGGGAAAAGACAAACTCCGGAGAACTCCTCAACATGAAGGAAAAGCAAGGAGAAACGTACTGGGTCGCCCGCTTCGACCGTAGGTTCGTTTTAATGAAGACGTTGTTTCATTCGTCTTTGGCTTGCACCACTGCCAAATCCCCCACAAACTCAGACTCAAAATGCCTCCTCGTTCTCGCACTCGCTCAAGACGTGCCCGTGTCAAAATTTCTTGGCTCCCATCCCAACCCCCCAGGTTAGGTGTTAGCGCACGCAAAGGCCTAAATTTCAATTAATATAAATGATCTGGATGCCATGTTTACGTAAAAGGCTTAGATAAAATTTCAAAATGCAAATTGCACCAACACTGCAGTTGTCTGGGATTTTTTAAAACCTCCATTCTATTCATAATAATTCAAGAAGCACTGAATTCCTCGAGTGAGAGGCTAGTGATGATAATTGATACCCAAAAGGATCAAACACAGATCATATAATGACTAGATGTCGCATTGGCCCGTTCCGTCGGCGAGAGAAAAGGGACACCACTTGGCCTAGCTGCGCTAGCTTCAAAATCTCAGGGCGACCGCGTGCTCAGAAGTATCGACGCTCGCTCGCGTCGAGAACAAAGTACGTACGGTACGTTGAGTTTGTTCAAGATTTGGCCACGCTGGCAAAATTTTGAAAAGTTCGAAATTCCCACCATTTTAGGGTGTAGTGTTATGTACCAGCTGATGAAGCAAAGTTGTCCACCTTTTTCTCGCGCGAAGCGAGGTCTAGCCATTATATGGTCTGTGGGATCAAATCATTAGCGTTCTTCTAAACATGAGACCTTGCTTGAATTGAGTGGACCACGTATGCAAATTTCCATTTGAATCAAATGTCGGAGTGAAAAGTTATGCTTTCTCAAACTTATGTACTGAACAGAGCACAAAATTAATGAGCTCGCCCTTTCGTGGTAAACTATACCAGATTCGAATTTCGAGATTCGAAAGAGCAAATCTTTTGACTCCGACGTTCAATTGACTTTGTTGAGCGAGATACCAAGCTTTCTGAATGCTTTCCAAAAAGAAAAACTGTGTTCTTTGGTAGGCCACAACCGCCTGAGTAAAATTCCAAGTTCAAGAGGAATTCAGGCGCACTAGGGTTTTTGCATTTGATTCTAAAAATCCATTTGAGGCATTTGTAATCCATCTTGAGTTGCTCCTCTGTTAGAAACACAGAAATATCCTTTAAGAAAATTTGTAATATTTTTTTGATTATTTTTGGGCAGAACTTGGTCACACTTGCAAATTCGTTCGAATGCAACTCAGAGCGCCAAAATGCCATCATCTTATCGAAGCAGAAACCCGATAGAACAGGTCACACAATTGATCTAATTGGACGCATGATGTTTGCCACACTAAAAATGAATATTATTTGACAAAAATGATAATCATTGTGTGTGTCATTCTTTTTTTCTGTTTGGCCCATACTAATTTCAAAGGAGTGTGAGATTTTGTTCTATCGTTTCTGACCACCCTTATCTGGAGTATCACGAATTTTGGAGTTTTTCAAACAAACATTAAGCACAAGCTTCTCAATGTTCACTTAACGACGACGTGTGCTTCAATATTTGAAATTACGAAAAGGTCCGAAAGAATATGTGCCCCGTGCTCTTGCGGGGCAGTTTTAATTACATATTGAGTTCCACATAATTTCATCAAAATACGTTCAAATGTTTGAGAATTTTTTTGTGTAAAGAGTGCTTGGGAACTTGTCTTCCAAATGGATTGTGTTGCTCAGCATGTCATTGAAACTTTGCTTTGGAAAAATGATTCCAACTTTGCTAGATTACCCATCTGATTAATTAACGGTACATATGCGTTTGGAATTGCATTCATCACTGAAACTTGCAGGACAAATCAACCTTTAATGTCTAAATTTGACCTTATTATTGGAGAAGAATTGAAAGACACATTTGCCCAAGATTCAAAGTGTTTAAATCTTGTCGTGGACCAAGGAATAGACCACAGAACTACGGTTTGAGTAATCTTTCACCAAGGCAATCATAGGATCACGGACCCGTGATGCTATTGTATTCGGGACCAGTCCCGAAACCATCATCTCCATTCAACAAAAGCCATTCATAATGCTTGCAAAAGATCAATCTATTCCAGTGCGTTAAATATGAACAATTTGGGGGCTTTGTGTTTGCCTAGTTGTTGTCAATCAGTCTTCACCTAAGCTTTTAAAGAGTGTTCCAAAGCCCCAAATTAAGCCTAAAAGTTGCTACCTGTGTTTCGAAAACCTGGATCACGTTTACTCACAAATGCAAAGCGACATGATGAATGGGAAGAATATTGTGGCTCTATTTAATCGAGCGTGTATGGCGCATTTCAAGACAGACTTGATTCCAAACACATTGTCATATTTCAGAATTCAATATCGTATGGGGGAATTTAAAATGAAGAAATAATCCAATCCAACAAAAAAAAAAATTTCTTTGCGGAATGTACAAAATGGTTCTTGCGACATTTAACATTCTGCTGTTTCAGTCAATTTTTTGTTATTATCATTGTCAGCAAATGAATATTTAGGAATATTATCATTGTATTCCAAGAGTCCATACAATACGAAATTCGGTTTTTGAAATTTGTGTAATGTTGCGGCGAATCCAGGAACTTTGGCAAATGAAAGATATCTCTAAATAGAGAAGTAACTAGATTCATGCAGCATTTTCAAGAAGCTTAGATTATTTATTAATCACTAGATAGCGTGCAAGCTTTAGCCAGGCTGATTTGGCACGCGGGGCGGAATGCGTTGAATTTATGAGGAAAATGTCGTCCTAACAACTGTTGAGCGGACAGTTAGTGTGACCAAACATGCTACCAACTTTTTTAAACTCGTTCTTGAAGCCACAATTTATTTTTGGTCCATAAATGTAATAGATTAACCCTACATAACGCAAAAGTTTAAAGATGTGTTCTTCCTAACACACGTCAGCATTGAAAAGATTTGAAGCGGAAGGCTGTTAGCAATGACTGGCATTATGATGAATCATTTACCTGGATCACAGAAAGTTCGGAGGAATTTTTTTCAAATTCCTGTAACACTGAAAATTGACATCCTTTTTTGAATTTTTTATCTCATGTCTTCAAGCTTTCTTGAAACCAACAAGGCATAGAAATTGCCTTAGTGTGGCCAAATGTAGACATTATGACGTTATGCGACATTCAAGTTTTTCGAAAGATTTCCAAATTATGGAACGATCTTTTGGTAAGCTGAAAAGTTTAGGAAATAAAGACACAGTTTTACCCAAGTGTTCACTTTTTGTTTTGCTTAATCATGGACACTGTTGGTTGCCTCCGACTTTCTGTATTGGACTACAGAAATGTTTTGAAGCTGTTGCCACGTAGTCAGACTGAATTCTTAGGCAGCCATAATTCGGACGTTTAGGCTGCTGTTTTCAGCAGATGATTTTCGTAAACAAATCTTTGTTTACTGGTACCCTCCGAACTCGTGTAACCTTAAAAGGCAGGCTTTTGACCATTCCGACGTCTAATAAACCTTTATTAAGCCTAAAGAAACATCAGTGAAACTTAAAAAAACAAAGAATGGAACGTGTTATTGGTTGTGAAAATAAAAATAATGGTCGACGGTCGATTGGGAACTGAATACGGATCGCGGCCGTTGCGATAAATCGGTTCAAGCCGTCACACGAGATTTAACATCAAATTCCTAATTGGATGTGTTCCATCTGGGAAACAAACTTCGTCTCGAAAGGATTTGGAAGACGCACCACCGGTACCGAAATCAGGGTCAAAAGTGGACTTTTGAAATACATTCAAGAACGAGATATCGTTTTTGCCGGCAAAGGATCTCCACACATTCAGACCAAAATTAGAGAGCATGGTGAAACGTTGGTGATGTCCCCTTTTATAACAGGAGTGCAATTTACCAAGGGTGAAAACAACGATGGACACCAAATTGCTGAAGTTCGTGTTCTAGTGGAGAGAGCAATTTAACGGATGAAGCGATCCAAGGCTCTGCATTTTATGCCATGCAAAATGTTGAACTATAAAAACAAAATTCTTTTTGTCTTTGCCGATATTGGTAACCTTCCACCTAATTTGATTGACGATGCTGCCCAAGAAGTCGACGAATGAAAATACAAAGTAGTGGTACATACAAGGCATTAAAAGCGTTTATTCTCAATATAACAAAAAAACACGTAAATTGGCCTTCCACTCAAAAAACTGAAGCTGATCGCAGATGTGAGTTTATCCTGACAATGGTTTTGGTTGCGCAACGGGGCTTAAACAACAAAACAAACGATCAGGAATACGGGATTTAAAAATACGACATTTTTCATAGCATGTAACTCATGAGGGTAGTCTGTGAAATGCGAAAACCCTTGTTCTTCCAATCTTGGTTTTCGCATTCCACAGACCACCTTTTCATCCATGTGCTGATCAGCACATGGATGATAGTACCTTTGGATAATAAATGTCTAAGTATTCTAACCTATTGGAAATAGGAATGAACTTACAACGTGTTTGTGGTTTGGTAGTCTCTACTCGACTGACTCGCCGGAAGAGGAAGCTTTATTGATCGTAAGGCATAGATAGGTTGGATGAATAAGATAACCTAGCTAACCATAGATGTAGAATCGACCTCCTCCGTATTCCTCCGATAGCTTCACAGACATCAATTTGCGACACATAGTTAATAGCTCCGGAACAATATTTTGCCCCGTGAAGCTGACAAAGAATTACTTTCAACAGCTTGGACCATTCTACAATGGTTTAATCATTCTAAGCCTCTTTTCGACACACATTTTTTCCATCTAGCGGTAGGAATGTGAACTAAAAATACATCATTCTTCGCTCAAAATCAGGGTGACCAATTTCGAGAAGTTATAAAAGATCAAAACTTGGCTGTTTCTCTCAAACTTTGAACAATAGTCCCAGATAACTTGTTAAACAGCGCCATCATCAATTGTAAATGTCATTTTGACGTTCTAAACGGGTCTACAATGTAAATTTTCTGGCGAAGATGAATTGGGGAAAGAAAATTGGGCTCCCTGCTAGAAGTCTGTCAAAGGCCGTCCCCTTCAATCGCGACTGGAGAGCTTTATGATCCCAAGTCCGTTGATCCCGGTTAACACCCAATGATACGAACTTCCTCATGGTTGTCAGAGAAGTGGATTGTGCGTTCTCTTATCTTGTTTAGCAATATACTCGTGGGTCTCAAAACTCTCAAAGCCAAATGAATGGGCGTGCCATTGCCATTTTGAGACGTTAGATCTTCTTGTCAATTTGAGGGTTTCCCTTGAGAATCCTTGAGACACCCGTGATAATCATCCTGATAAGAGTAACGGACAAAGATACAAGCTTGCCCGAGAATCGAATCTAAATCAGAGCACGGATTTCACCCCGGAAAGAGACGTTTGGGAAGGAAGGAAGCTCCGCTCACTCCGGATTGATCAGGAATCAATGATGAACCAAGAAGAAAAGTTAAAAGTAACAACGTCTGCATGCAACCACCAATGAAGAGGAACAAGAAGCTGTTGAAAGATTCAACCCCCATCGCATCACTTTCCAACAAAAAAGTTTGTTCTAGGCCCAACTATATATTTGGTACATCTGTGGTTGAAATAAAGTTGTTGCCAATTGTGTATGGTTTATTACAGACATATTTATACACAAATATGGTTGCTAGGTGGCAAGCAACAATAAGAAATTTCAAATGACCTTCATTAAAAACAGGAAAAAGACAAATGAGGCACTATCAATGAAACTACGGACAAGTGTTGGCTGCTCGCCTTTTGTCTAAGGGATATATCTTCGGTTTTGGAATGGTGTAACCGTTGTCTGTCAATTCATGGCAGGACGAGAGATACGATGGAACCCCAATGAGGTTGAGCCGAAGGGTTTGAAGCTGGAATATCACATCATTAGAATCGTCCTTCAATGTTGTCGAATTTCCAAACGTCTCAGTTTCCTCCGTTTCCTTTTGTGTTCCTCCAAAATCGTAGTTGCCCGACGAGCGAGAGGTATTGCTTTCGTTTTCCTAGAAGAATAACAGAGTTCGTAAATTGTGCTTTTGCAAACTTAATGGCCTCTGAATGCTATTGGCAAAAGGCCAAATCTATTTAGTAAGAACAATGATAATAATTAAAAAGATGAGTTAAGCCATGGCGGCTTATTGCGTATATAATTACAAAAGAAAGGAATGTAATTGTGGTAGAGTTTTACTACATGGCCAAATTTTGAATTTGAAGCAACAAAGGATGCTAAATTGTCGGGACCTTTGGAGAAGTAAACTCAGAGTTCTTTGCTTTAGAATAGCAATATCATGTAGTAATTTGAAAGGATATTGTTTATGGAGCAGCTTCGAGTAGACATTTGGATTTTATTTGAGGATAATGGGAGTTTTTTTTTCATAAAGCGAAGTTGCAAAATTGCGTCCAAAAACCATCATCATGAGCAATTCATACCAAAAAAGCCTAGGAATGTTCAACTGTCTCTCAAATTGAATGTGACTTTGCCATTTTTATGAAGATGTGCTTAATAAACAATTTCTCCAAAAGGCTCCTATTTTTTGACGAGGTCTTGAATTCAATTAGCAATAAAAGAAGAGATTCGCCGTCAACTTGTTCTTCATGAAGTTCTTGTTATCTAGTCATCAAATTGCAGCAAGGCCATTATTCTATTATCAGGGCCTTCCACATTCATCCCTTAAGTGGGTTCAATTAAAGGTTCAATTGAAAGGTTCATGGGAATGAGTTTTGGAGAAGAAAGAGAATTGAGCCTAAAATTAACCTAGCACTAAAAAACAAGCAAAGAAATCACATCCGACATTAAGACTTCCTTTTATCAGCAATTTGTGTAACATATTTATCCAACAACATCATCAAACCTAATCATGGGATTAAAACAAAAAATGATTGCTGTTTATGCGATTCGTTGACTTCATGAAAAGAACTTCATGAAAATAAATCATGAGGAACATGTTGACAGTGAATCGCCTCCTTTATTGCTAATTGAATTCAAGACCCCGTCAAAAATAAAGCCACTTTGAGAAATGTTTAAAAACAAAAGTTCTAGATGAAAATATGATTAGAATTATTTGTAATCATTGATATATCATTCAAAGCCCCTGATTCTACCTTGCCGGGTTTTAAATGGAAAATCCTGTATTAATACTTTTCTGAAAGTACAAGCTGAAGTTCTAAATATGATTTTTAAATTTCATCATTCTCTTTCGAAGCAACTAAAACAATGAAAGATTAAAAGCGACTAAGCACTGCCCTTTGCACATGCATTGCTCAGGGTAGTTGTAACGAAATTGTAAAGTTGTGAACGTACATACAATGATTCGTGCCTCCTTTTGCAAAAGTAACGAAAAACGGTGCCATTACATTTCAAAAATGCTGTACTTGTGACACAAAACTTTCAAATTTGTTACCAAAAGTACTTATTCCTATTTTTAGTTTTACGGTGGACTTGCTGAAGTAACTTTTAGGCCAAACTTTAAAGTACAAGTATTGGTGCAATTTTTCATTTGGCTTTACAAGCGTCTTGGGAGGTCTTTCCAAGAGTTTGCACATCTACGAAGTCAGACTCCTCTTGAACTAATTTTCCCATCATGTCGATCAATACCTTGTTATTTTTCTTAGTTGTATTAAGACAGGGAGGATTTTCACAATAAGGGCAAAATGACAAATTCGATCGCGTTTTGATCAGTGATGGTGGACCGACAAAGCTTTCGGCCGAAAATTCAAATCAGTTATACTGTACACTTAAGCAAGATTTTCACAAAAACATATTTCATAACTCTTTAGAAAACACTTTGTTTTTCGTTCATCGTCTATAATAACATGTAGTAATTCTTATGAAATATCAAGTCTCCATCTTTACCCAAACCTTAAGCCCCAATGGAGGCCATCGTAAGGGTTACGAGACAAACGGCACAAATTCCAGAGGAATGAGTGAAAATTAAAGTCATAGAATCCGGCGTGTTATCGTGCGAACTATGCAATCATTAGGTTTGATGAAAGAAAAATATCAAACAACGGTTGACTGTGAGTCTTTTGAAATATCTCTTTTTCATTATGTATTATTATTAATCAACAGACATTTTTCTTACAAAAAAGGGATTTCTACCCACAGCGTGGCAAGAAACAACCCCGTTTGTGAAAGCAATGATGCGACTGATACGTTAGTGCTACGATCATTGTCTTGGACAAGAAATCCAAGCCAATCATGAACATCAAAACTGAACAACACAAAAAAATGAAAAATTACTCACCCAGTTAATCTTGTTTGATCCATTCCGTGAAGTTCCAATCCCGGGTTTTGGATTTGTGGAAAGGTCTTGTTTATGGAACTCTTGAAAATGACATTCGCTTGCAGTCCGGACTTCAAATCTAGATACGGAGTCGAACATCCAATGCGTCAATATTTTGGATGACTTGGACAAACAGGTGGCCTCAGTTGGAACAACGGTGGACTCTGCAATTAATTGGCTTTTTTCAGTGCGAGTGGTCAGATTTTGCAATCTGATTCTCCTGCTTTAAAGAGCAGCATAGGCTTAGTAACACCTTGTGCTTTCAAGAAGAATCCCAAATTCGCAAGTTTAGGTCCAGCACTTCTTGCTCTTCAACGCAGTTCATGATGAACCTCATCAAAGTGTCGATATCACCTGGTACCCGACCTGATCCTCCTTATGAAAGAGAGAGAGGCAATGATCACTTTATCATCATTACTATTATCATCATCATCTTTTTGTTATCAATAAGCAGCATATGAACGTACCTGACCTGAACATGTTTGTATGGCCGGTCCCATTACCATTAGAGCTTGGAATTTTGAAGCTGGTGCAACAAAGTATGATATGCCCGAACTCCAGCATTTGAGACCAAGATATCACCATCGTCATTAACGCCGGCCAATCGATGAATGCAGCCACTCTTTCATACGGATCCAGAGAGAAAGAGAGTGCCACCACCCATCAATGGCAATGATCACGACAATGTCCTCATGACATTGGCAGATCCATTTTTGAGGCAACAATTAATATGAACCACCAATGATCATTTCTACCGATAAACAGACAGACACCGGGCTTGTCTTTATCTCACCATGAACAGTGAGCTAAAAGAATACGGCTTATTAAGAGTGAGGAGATGGGTTGCCGACCCCGACCGTTGCATTTCAAGACAGCCGCAGATGGATCGCAGTGTAACTTCACCGCCCGGTTCTATTTGATTGATCAACATTGGGCAGGGAGCCCAACTTTTTTTCTCGACTCATCTTCGCCAGAAAATTGACATTGAAAACCCATTTAGAACGACAAAATGACATTTACAATTGATGATGGCCCTGTTAACATGTTATCTGGGATTATTGTTCAAAGTTTGAGAGAAACAGCCAAGTTTTGATCTTTTATAACTTCTCGAAATTGGTCACCCTGATTTTGAGCGAAGAATGATGTATTTTTAGTTCACATTCCTACCGCTAGATGGAAAAAAATGTGTGTCGAAAAGAGGCTTAGATTTTATCATTCCCCGAATTTTCATATGAACGTTACATGGATTGAAAATCCACGTACATAGAAGCCACTGTGCATAAACAAATCCAAGTGGACGGCAAAGTCAATCAGGGTTGCCAAAAAATGCTAGACACGCCATTACTATTGGCACAATTTTCTATGAATTATTATGTTTGGAATGTGTACATGTTTTAAAAATGTGCACTGAAACCATTCTAGTCAACTCACTTGTGATACCACAATATAATTTGTCTATTGTAACGTTTTTTAACATTTGACATGTCACTGCACCGTTTATTTGAGAACACATATATATATTTTTTTATAGTATTTTTTACAACCTGACATGACCTTGAGTCGCAATAAACATATTATTAAAATTTGATTTGCCAAGAGAGTGATATTATCTCCTAAACTAATATTTTATGGAGGTTTTTGATATCCTATTTCAAGTCACTGAAATTCTAATGATTTTAGTAATGAATTTGCCTTACAAAACAAACAAAAAATTTGCAAACAACTTTAAACATGCCTTGATATTTCTTCCAGATTCTTTGCATTTAAGGCAGGATTGTGAACAATTTTTTAAACACTTTTCCTGACCAACCCACTATACAAGGGTTGTATAGATCTGCCAACAGTAACTCATTGGTAGACCAAATATCATATAAACATTAATTGTAGAAATTATATCAATGATTAACTCTCTTTACAGGGAATCCCATTCCTTGTAGCAGTATTTAAATATCCCCTCCCCCCCCCCAAAATATGAAATGGTAATAACAAATGAAACCATATTTGAACAAATTTTTTGCTGAATGTATAATAAATCATAAACCCACAGAGATATTTTATTGGCCTTGTGGTCAATACTTGACATATGCTTCTATGCTCACAACCATTTTGGGATAGTAAAATCCCCTAAAAAGAGGGGCACATCATCCTTTTGGCACCTCTAACACACTTCCAAACTGGCAACACTACCATACCAGGTATATAGCTCCCCATGACATCATAACTCATTTTCCATTTGCAGATACATAATGTTGCCAAGTTTAAGCATGGGTTAGGAGTTGAAATAGGTTTAGTCTTAATCTACCTACAATGAAGATTATGGAGAGAACTTGCTTAATTATTGAATGAATAAAACAAAAATATTTTTGCAATATGATTTCTGAAAGAAAAATGTGTTTCTACTAACTGCCATGTGTGTAGCATATTTTAGCAACCCTGATTGACTTTACCCTTCACTGAGGTTTGTTTATGTACATCGGCTCCTATGTATGTGGATTTTCAATCCATGTAACGTTCATAGAATTTTCAAATCTCATGGCAACAATCTCGTTCCTGATGGATCAAGGAAAGCTACGTATCACTCATGCAGATCCGAACAAATGCAGGCCCTGCAAGCACGGGGTCTCGATGCTCATAAATTTGGACTTCACAGTGGTAGAATTGGGAGTACTGTAATTTTGCGAGACGCAAATTTTGCAATGTCAGATATTGCTCAGCGAGTAGGACGGTCCCCTTCAAGCCTATCAGTGTATCGGTATTCCCAGAAAGCCCACAAAACCTTTCAAGCGATGAGCGCAGCTCTTTCATTGTAAAATGAAAAGTGCCAGTCCGATGTGTTTTTATTTTATTTTTTATTTATTTTAGTTATTCTTTTCACTGTGGGTTGATTGTTCCTGATGATGCCGTTTTCAGAAAACCGGCACTAATGTGGGTGCACCAAGAACAGCATCCGCAAATATCTCTCTTTCTGTAACTGTAGTTAGAGCTAAAGCTGTACTTTTTCATCTTAAAAGAATGTGTTATGTCAAGGTAAGTTTACGAGGTATTTTATTTCTTATAGATAGGAAAAGCTAGGAATAGCTAATAAGATAAGTATCTTTTATTGCGATTAGTAATAAAGAGAAGAGAATGTTGGAATGTTGTTGAGCAAACAAAAGAAGCTTTTGAAGCTCAAAACATATAATTTGTTATTTACCATGCCAGCACATTTATTTACCACTTCAGCACATTTTGTCATATGTTCTGGGATGGAAAGTAAAATTTGCTGAAGTGACAAATCCAAATGGCAAGGAAAATTGAAAAACTGCAAATTATTGCAAAACAATTTAATTTGCGTGTCTCTGACAAAGCGTTTTGATTGACACTCCTGATCGGTTGTTTTGAATATGGTGGTGGCTTACTTAATTTTCTGTTTTCTTATTTTTTCGTACTGATAGCTGTTTGAGTAAAATTTCTTATCAGCTGGTTCAAAACTAGTTAAGTCTTATTGAGAGCAAACGTGTTGAAAAAGGTGTTGTTTTCAACTTTATCAACCCAAAGCATGACTCCAACCCAATGATTAAGTTCAACTAAGCTAAGTTTATCAATGAAAGGTTGATACATGATATATCTGACCTAGAATAAATGCATAATAAAGAAACGGGAATCTGGCGTTTTTTTTGGCGTTTTTGACTGTTTTTGTCAAAGTGTTTTTTGTCAGGTGTTCCACAAGGTTCAATTTTAGGTCCATTCCTGTTTATTCTCTTTATTGCTCCTCTTCAGAAGTTTAATACAATATGCCGATGACAAAAAAACGACCTACAGGAAGTTTAAATTTAAGGCAATTTTTGAACATCAGGTTAGGAAGCATTTGGAACCCATAAATTGGTCAAAATGGCAAACCAACTAACTAAGATCAAGGGCTTGTTGTGCGTTGAGGTTCAGAGAATTATCACGAGATGGTGCTGTTCCACGCGTCAACTTGGAAAAATCAGAGCGAGTCATATACATAACTTTTGAAGTCGCTCATGTTTGAAATCAAGATGATATGATCTTAAAAGTTATTGTATCGTGTAGAGGGAATCATCCCCTCCCAAATCCACATATTTTGGGCTGATGAAGTTGATTTGAACTCAAATTATGGGATTCGGAAGATTCTCGTTGCCCGTCTAGGTTGAGAGATGTGAGTTTATCCTGACAATGGTTTTGGTTGCGCAACGGGGCTTAAACAACAAAACAAACGATCAGGAATACGGGATTTAAAAATACGACATTTTTCATAGCATGTAACTCATTAGGGTAGTCTGTGAAATGCGAAAACCCTTGTTCTTCCAATCTTGGTTTTCGCATTCCACAGACCACCTTTGCGACTTGGATGCTTTGAAAACTGCCGGATTTTATAATCCCGGATTCTTGATCCTTTGTTTTGTTATTTAAGCCCCGTTGCGCAACCAAAACTTGAAACTTGAACCTTGTGGAACACCTGACAAAAAACACTTTGACAAAAAACAGTCAAAAACGCCAGAAAAAACGCCAGATTCCCGTTTCTTTATTATGCATTTATTCTAGGTCAGATATATCATGTATCAACCTTTCATTGATAAACTTAGCTTAGTTGAACTTAATCATTGGGTTGGAGTCATGCTTTGGGTTGATAAAGTTGAAAACAACACCTTTTTCAACACGTTTGCTCTCAATAAGACTTAACTAGTTTTGAACCAGCTGATAAGAAATTTTACTCAAACAGCTATCAGTACGAATAAATAAGAAAACAGAAAATTAAGTAAGCCACCACCATATTCAAAACAACCGATCAGGAGTGTCAATCAAAACGCTTTGTCAGAGACACGCAAATTAAATTGTTTTGCAATAATTTGCAGTTTTTCAATTTTCCTTGCCATTTGGATTTGTCACTTCAGCAAATTTTACTTTCCATCCCAGAACATATAACAAAATGTGCTGAAGTGGTAAATAAATGTGCTGGCATGGTAAATAACAAATTATATGTTTTGAGCTTCAAAAGCTTCTTTTGTTTGCTCAACAACATTCCAACATTCTCTTCTCTTTATTACTAATCGCAATAAAAGATACTTATCTTATTAGCTATTCCTAGCTTTTCCTATCTATAAGAAATAAAATACCTCGTAAACTTACCTTGACATAACACATTCTTTTAAGATGAAAAAGTACAGCTTTAGCTCTAACTACAGTTACAGAAAGAGAGATATTTGCGGATGCTGTTCTTGGTGCACCCACATTAGTGCCGGTTTTCTGAAAACGGCATCATCAGGAACAATCAACCCACAGTGAAAAGAATAACTAAAATAAATAAAAAATAAAATAAAAACACATCGGACTGGCACTTTTCATTTTACAATGAAAGAGCTGCGCTCATCGCTTGAAAGGTTTTGTGGGCTTTCTGGGAATACCGATACACTGATAGGCTTGAAGGGGACCGTCCTACTCGCTGAGCAATATCTGACATTGCAAAATTTGCGTCTCGCAAAATTACAGTACTCCCAATTCTACCACTGTGAAGTCCAAATTTATGAGCATCGAGACCCCGTGCTTGCAGGGCCTGCATTTGTTCGGATCTGCATGAGTGATACGTAGCTTTCCTTGATCCATCAGGAACGAGATTGTTGCCATGAGATTTGAAAATTCGGGGAATGATAAAACCATTGTAGCATGGTCCAAGCTGTTGAAAGTAATTCTTTGTCAGCTTCACGGGGCAAAATATTGTTCCGGAGCTATTAACTATGACTCGATGCCCTTGTTTGGCTTGGTCGTTTTTCCTCTTCGGAAAAAATATTTCCATAAAATCTTCGGAAACCTTAAAATGCGGCATGGTCAGCTGAACTCCATCCTGAAAGATTAAGAGCCAATCAGTCATGGTTTTCCAAAATGGGATGATCAGAATTCCGGTGGCTTTGTCTTGGACAATTTTGAGAATTGTCGCTCCTGTCGCGGACATGTATAAGGTTGCTTCAAGTGAGCGTTTTAAATCATTCCGCGGGCGGCAAAACAGGGCCGTTGGCTGTGCTGAGCTGCTCAGCCCATTTTGGCGAATCCAAGTTTTTCCCATTTTAACGTGCATTTGATGATTCTAGGTCCCTGGAAACGATCTTAATTTTACGTTTTGATCCCTCTGCTTTCACTTGGTTGAAAATATGCCCAATTTGTTTGCTTGAAAATGATACAGAAAAGATTAGATCTTAACAGAAAGAAGCGTTAAAAAATATTGCATTTCTCTATATGTTAAGTATTTTGAAATATTGAAATGATTCTTTGGAACCCACTGAATAAATCCGCATCTTAATATTAGTGTTTGGATCAATGTTAAGTCCTATTTTTGCAATAGCACAAGGCCTGCTTACTTGCTTTTAAATCAATCACCCTAATATTATTTTTTGCATATTATTGACCCAATTCCAGCCAAGATATCCTTAAGTGAAATACCGATCGTTTCCAAGGACCTAGAATCATCAAATGCTCGTCAAAATGGGAAAAACTTGGATTCGCCAAAATGGGCTGAGCAGCACAGCACAGCCAACGGCCCTGTTTTGCCGCCCGCGGAATGATTTAAAACGCTCACTTGGAGCAACCTTGTGCATGTCTAATGGGACATAATTTGAAAAAGGGCATATAGGTTTGGTGATAATTTCAAAAATTTATCGCTAGCGGCAAAAAGCCATGGATGGCCCAGCGAATTCGGTTACGAAAGAAGGAGGTCGCTTTTCATATCTGCTTTTTGAGCGATACCATTCACTAGATTTCCCATTTGAAAGGCTTGAGATCGACATTGAATAAATGGACACTACAAGAAATCAAAAAAAAGACAATAATAAGCTCACAATATTGAGAATTGAGCGCTTTAAGCCCATTTTTTCTCGGAAAGCGAGGACACTCCGCCTGGTCCAAGTGTTGCCAAACCTTTAAGTGGAAGGAAACTTTCATTCCATGTCTTTGCTGATGCTCATGAACTGAACTGAACTGGTCGTTGGTAAGGCCTTGGTTCTATAGTTTCTTGACTCGATCAATGGAAGGCTTTTTCAATTTTACGTCATAGCGTACTTTTGAACGTCAAGACATATCGCCATTTAGCTACTTGGCGTTTTATCCTATTCTGAATGGCAAGCCTCTTTGTTTGGTTCCGTCTAGTTTAATTCATTGGATCGTGCGTGACATCATCACCATCATGTTCTTCTTGACTGATTTGGAACCTTGCCTGCCTCCCATATTATGGTCTCGCCATGCGTAGTGCCAGGATGCACACCCTCCGTGGCACCAATCAGTTCCAAGCTCAAGATGTCATCTATGACCGATGCTTCAAAGCGAATTTAGGTTGAAAGAGTGGTTGGTTGGGCGAAAACCTGTGAACTTTTACGAAGTGCTCTTCTCAATAATTACGTGTTGATTGGTGGAAGAATCATTTATGTGTGTTTTGCTCTGTGTAATTTTTAGTCAAATATTGTCTTGATGGATTAAACAACTATCCCATTTCTCCTTTAATCTATTGTGTTGGTGAAGTCAAAGTTCACATTTTGTGCTTACCATCTTGGATATGGATTTATTGATGAGGCTTCGGTAAAAGGATTTTTAATCTGACTAAATAAAGAGTTGTAAGAAAATAAGTTCCTTGTCACGATCAATTTCAGTTGCAATTAAGTTAAAAGATCTTCTAGAATTTCCGAAATCAAGTTTTTATTTGACAAGGTTAGTTGGCGAGAGATTTTGGAACATGTGGCTCAGCACCAAGCTGACATTAGCAAAAATTGTCTTGACAGATTTGGGGTCAGATCTGAGTTATGAGTTTAGTCTACTTTCCTCCTGAAGGACCTGAATAAGATATAGGCCGATTTGGGGGTAGTTTGGGCCATACGATTGAAACCAAGCCGTTTCTGAATCACTTTTCAGATACCGTTTTCACCAACTTTCTTTGCGTTGTTCAAAAAAGCCTTGCATTTTTCTGCTTAGTTGCGGTTTTTTACTACCGCAACAAGGAACTGGATTTCAGGTAAAGAAATAATTCGTAAATATTATTTAAACAATTCACGTTTACAAAGATTTGGTTTACTAAAGACTTTGTCAACAATAATGAGTTACATAGGTGGTATTCATAATAACCCTTTATTTACAAGACAAACCTAAGTACTTTTGATACTCAAAGTTGAGAGGCACAATATTCGCGGAAAAAAAACAAAATAAAATTCGAGCACTCCGGGGATCACTTCTTCTTTGAAGAAGATTTTGTCAAAGACGATCTCTTCGATGAGAAGATCCTGTTTTGTGTACACGATGAAGCAACATGTCTTCCCTTGAGTGATGCCCAATAGTCCTTGAATTTGATAGTAATAATCTTGAGTTCTTTTCAAGGTTTTCCCAGCAGACAAGAAGCTGAAAGTTTTGCAAGGACTTATTTGCTCATTTCTTCTATTGTATGGGCATCTAACTTCAACCAAGGACCTGTATTTTTCAATTCCTCTGTCTGGCAAAGCCCCTAGGAAATGGAATTTGAGATGAATTACGAGATCCATGGGTTTCACACAAACATTTCGGGGAGTTTTAAAGGCCTTGATGGCTTCCACCCCATGTGTGGAACCATAACTCATGGCGTTGTTGGAGATTTGGTTCCCACCAAAGATAGATCGGCACTGGACTGGGGGGTGCATAACAAAACCCTAAATGCGTCCATTTGTGCGTAAACGCATCTCGAAAAAAGGCGCTGTCGGATGCTATTATTGAGGCAAAATTCTCAGCTCGGAAATTGATGTCTGCTGCAAATAAATCGAAGGTGAATTGAGTTTGGGCTAGTTGCTCCAAGTAACGAAAAGTTGCATCATCTATCCCGTAATCATCCAAATCGAGTGACCGACTGAAATCATCCGCCAACTGTTTTCTCGGGTCAGTTCTTGGTCGCCATATCACTTGCAAATCCACTTTTAATGCACGGGCTGTGTTATAGATTTTTAACGCCATTTCTTGCAGACTTGGGGTATTAGATCCCTTACGCGTAATTTTTTCAACATTCTTGGAATCTGTCCAATGCACAACTCTTTTGCTTCGTATTTCGCATTCCTGTTGTTGGAACAATAAAAGCAAGCCTGACAATTCACGCCAAGTACTGCTAGAACCACGTACGTTCCGTTGGTGTAAATGCTTTCAATCACATGCGGAATCTGCAACGGCCTTGATGATGATTGTGTGTGGTACCTTGCTGACATATTATTCGCACAACTGCGACCGCAGAACTTGATGCATCAGATGCGGTTTTAATAACTGAGGTGGCTATCTTTTTGTGCTCTCCACTCATAGACTGACCTTCAAGATCGGCGTAATTTTGGGCCAGGAAAAGCAACTCTTCACGTAAACTATTGATGATTATCTTATCCTGCCAGGTATATGCGGTTGCAATGGCTCGTAACCCAGCTCGAGTTAATAAAAGAAGCTGCGGACCCGTGGCTAAAAGAGTGGATAAAATTTTGCCGTACACTTGCGCTACTCTTTAATCGGCCACACGCTTGTTAAAGCCATGTTGGCACACATGGTCATTATTAGTCTTCGTTTTCGTTCCGGAACTCCGGCACAAGGACAGTGAGATGTTGGCAATCCAAAACGAGCCCAAGGATTCTCCCTTTTGCGTGGGACCTTTCGATTTCTCTGAATTCTCGATCCAACCTGCTTGCTTCCAAACTGATCTTGCTAGATTCAAATTCTTCTGACATTGTTCACGGGATTGACCGAATACAATCATATCATCAATATAGATATAGCATTGAACTCCTTGCGAACGCAGGTAAGCTATGATGGGTTTTTGCAATTTTGTAAATGTACGAACCAACGGGGATAAACCAAGAAAAGTTATTAACCAAACGTAGAATTTCGAGACGCCATCTTTTCCTGTCCATTCAAAACATAAATATTTTTGATGAGGTTCGTACACTTTGACGTGATAGTAGCCAGATGACAAATCTAGCACGCCGAACCAATGCCCTGTTTGGATACTTCCAATAATTCTCTGAAGATTATCCAGCTTGACTGCTTGTTTTTTCAAGTACGGATTGAGTTGCTTGGACGGATCCACGATTAGTCTCCTCTTGCGCCCAATTGGGGCGACTACTTGAAGAGGCAAAACTAAATAACTTCTTTTCTCCATTCGCCTGAGACTGTCGAAATGACAGGTTTCGTGTCTACGACACTTCATAGTTCCTAGGAACTAATTGGTCCGTGTACCCGGAAACACAACTGTTCATTGTTTTCCGTGTAGGTCGACTGAAAAGGTCACGTTCAACAAGCTCCCGAATTTATCTTTATTAATTCCTCAAGTTGAGTTCGAACTCGCGTTCTACGTCGGACTCTACTCTACTCTTGCTCCTCTAAATCTGCCACATACATCGGAAGAGCCACGATATGACGGATCAATCGGATTTCCACGGATTTCCTTCACAGGAGGGAACAAATAAAGCGATGGCGGCAAGGGACCCATTACATCACGAACATTCACCCGAAACACAAGATCCCACCCCAAAATCCGGGGATGAAAATGGATTCCTTTCAACACGGGACCAACTCGGTCCGGATCCTCATGTTCTCGAAGCCCGCACGAACACGTCGAATGTCGGTGTTCCTAGCGAGCCGGCGCACGTTTCTTCCACAGATGAGGACGTGGATGCGGGAGGCAACGTCGCGCAACATCAATTTTGGGGCGATTCCGTCAAAGGAAAAGGGCACTTCCGTGGGAAAACGATTAAGCGACAATTGAAAGTGTCGGAGGTCGCGAAGAAATCCAAACGTAATCCCAAACTTAAAAAATCGAAACGGACCACAAACTATGCTCCGTCCTCGTCGTCCTCTTCTTCGTCTTCTTCATCGGACACAGAGTCGTCGTCAAGTGACGAGATGACTACTCCGAAAAACCGATCCAAAGAGACCCCGGAAAAAGAAGAGAAAAACAAAAAGAAATCGATCGATGAAGGCCGACCCCATCCATTGTTTTATGCTATTGGCAAAAAACTCTCTTCCGATCCCACAGGAAATGAGGACGAGTCCAACCCAGCAGGTTAGTTATAAATTATAGAATCGATTCATAAGTTGGAGTTGAGGAAAGAGAACACTACTAAGAAATAGAAAACGATGACAAAGCAGAGTCACTCGGTTTTTAGTCTTTCGGACAAATTGACTTCTTCAAGTGATGTTTAAAGTCCAAGGATGGATTAGTTCGACCAAATGAGGTTAAAGTCCTAGAACAAAATAGTTCGATCTCTGAGGTTCAAGTCCTGAACAGAAATACTGATCAAATAAGGTTGAAGTCCTTAAACAAGTGAAAGGGATTTATCAACAATCCACGTTCCACAAGGTTAAAGTCCTGTGAGCTCAGACGTTTTTCTAAAATGGGCTTGTCCCTGGAAGAGGAAACTAAAAGAACATTGGATCGTTCGTCTCGGACAAGTAATCTGCGTCTGATTAGCTTACCATTGTGGCATATTAGGAAGCGGTCATTTCATGACCTGTTCCATTTTTCCAGGATCGGTGCAGCGCGCCATTACGTACGTTAATGGGCGCTCGCGGAAATTGAGAAAGACAAATTTCCCCACGGCCCGAGTGGCGCAACACAACAGTCTGGTCTGGTTGTTTCTCACACGAGCCAAGAAGTCATTACAATCCGGCTTTTTTGGGTTGGATAGCGAGTCAAGATTGAAGAAACTGTTCGGGAATAACCACACCACCGGAATTACCGTTCACAAGGCAATGAAAAAATTGGATAAGGAAGCGTCCAAGGTATCATCGATTATAAGTTCATTGGACGAGGTGATAAAAGCAGCCAACCACGAAATAACGATGGCAAGAGTCTGCGAAGAAGACGGTTTTTCAATGGTCCAAGATTTTGAAGGGGACGAACTGTTCGATAAGGAGGATCGAAAACGGGTGGAAAAATTAAAGAAGAAGAATAAACATCCAACCCCGGAGTCAAAGTTGTTCCCGAGTAGCTCCAATAAAATGGACAATCGCAAAGGCTTCCCACGCCCGTCATTTTACACTCAACGGCACGGGCCGTCCTTGCCAGCAACGTATGGGCCTATCGAAAAATACGGCTATACGCGGGGGCGTGGCAGGGGGCGAAATAGTCCAGTGAAATCTGGGACTTGCCACAATTGTGGAAAGCTTGGACACTGGCAACGAGAATGTGGGAAACCAGCAACCCAGTAAATGATATGAACTTTGATTTTTGTTTTGTTTTTTAAAAAGTAGAATTGAAGAATCAAACCGTGAATTATTGTTGTCTTTCGTTGTTTTCCATTGATTAGATGCCATTACTCCCAAGCTTCCGGTCGATTGCGTATCAGCTCCAGAATTTCAAAACTGTAGTGAAGACAGCTCTGTGGCTGGGAACATACACAAACCAGAGTTCCGTAAATTTTGGATCGACACGTTAAAAGTAAGCAAATTCCTCCAAGACTTTCTTCATTTTGGTTACAAAATGCCCCTATTTCGATACCCACTTAGCATTCATCTTAAAAACAATCTATCGGCCAGAATACCCGCAAACAGGGAATTTGTGGAGGAATCGCTCAGGAACGGACTTCGAGATAAATTGTTTGTCGAAGTGAACGAAAAGCCACACCTACTTTTACCGATACAGGTCGTCGAGCGTGCCGGAAAGAAAAAACGGATTGTCATTGATGCTTCACGCACTTTGAATAATCACATTCGGAAACGTAAAGTAACCCTAGACCATCTTCATAAAATTGCCGACTGTTTTCCAAAAAATTGGTGGATGGCCTCAATGGACGTGTCGTCGGGCTATTACCATGTAAGCGTGGCACCCGAACACCAAACATTGTTAGGCATGCAATGGACCTGGTCTAACGGGCAAACCAAGTACTACAGATGGCAAGTCGCTTTCCTAGGTATCTCGGATTTAGTTTATTTCTTCACCAAAATAATGATGCCCATAAAGGTCTATTTACACGCTCACGGCATTGCAAGCTTCATATATATTGATGATTGTCTGGTCTTGGGCTGTTCTGAGGAAGATTGCAAAGCAAAATTCGAATTTGCACGCATGACTTGGAAAAAGGCAGGATGGACCGAAAATAGAAGCAAAGCTATGGAACCCACACAAATAGGAACGTTCCTTGGACTCAATATTAATTTAAAAGAACAAAAGTTTTTCTTTCCATCTGAAAAATTGACGCAGGTGGAAGAAATGATACAACACGTCATTGATTCGCGAACGCTACACATTCGTGAGTTAGCAAAGCTATATGGGCTGATCGTATCAGGGCTGCTTTCATTCGGACCAATAATTCACCTTCTGTGTAGAGATGGTTACCAGTGCTTGGCTCAAGCACCCTCGTGGGAATGTAGACTGAACCCTGCATCGATTATTCCAGAATTAATTTATCTGAAGCAAAACCTCCGGATGTTAAATGGTTATCCGATGCAAAAGCATGAATTGCAAATCACTTCATCAATGAAATTAATTGCATCGGACGCGAGTGACAAAGGGTATGCCGTAATAGACCTCACTTGTCCGAAAGACTTATCCCATCAAGAACACAAAGGACCATGCGGGAAAAAATTGTCGGGCCGAATTTTCACTAACTGGGAACAAGGTCGCAGTTCAACTTTCAGGGAGCTCTTGGCTCTGTCTGATTTTTACAAAGCGTTCTCAAACCAATTACGCGGAACAGCCATTATACATCTCACCGACAATCAAGTGGTTACGTACGTAATGCAAAAAGGTTCCAACAAAACAGATTTGCAAAAAATGGCGATCGCTATTTACAAAGCTTGTAAAAATCAGGACATTCATCTTCAAGTGGTTTGGAAAAGGCGTTCGGACCCACGTTTACAACTCGCTGATGAATGGTCCAGGGCGTTCGATATTGAATCGTGGGGACCCACCAAAAATGAATTCGACAAATTCTGCAAATATTATCCTCCCTTCACTTTCGACTTGTTTGCGTCGGAGGAAAATTTCAAATGCCAACAATTTGCATCAAGCATCTTTTCCCCGTCAAGCTCAGCACGAAATGCATTCACGCTCAATTGGTCGAAACTAGGTTTTTGTTGGACCTGCCCACCAACTCGATTACTTAGAGCTACGCTCATGCAAATTGTTTCTTGCAAATCGCACGGATTAATTTTTGCCCCATATTGGCCTTCGCTACATTGCTGGGCACTGTTTGCCGAGGATGGTGTCCATCTTAACAATCTGTTCTCCTCCGTACGCTTCCTATTTCCATTCCTAGAAAAGGGCCCATTCGTCACAAATGAAATATTTTCGGGGAAAACAAAATTCCCTATGATGCTTTTGAGATACGGAGGGGACGCCAAAAAACCATTCTCGTCGTTACAATTGCCAAGTCATTGTGTGTCAAACGGTTGCAATCTATGTTTCAGGAAAATGGCAAAACCGTAATAGTGTTGCATCTGTCACCAAAACTCGGAACCTTGTTTCGTCGTATCAAATTTTTACCCCAAAATGCTCAAGTGTGTTAGGACAGTCGTCAATATCAAAAGCAGGGCCTGTACCGGGACCGTTTCAAAAAATCCAGAAAAAACGGCCAGATCTGACACAGACTTTATTTGATCTGAAAAAGGATTCAAAATGTCCAAGTACTTGGAAAAATTATTCTTCTGCCTTTGCCCGTTTCGATCAATGGTGCGCAAATCATGATCTGGCATCCATCCCAGCTCATACAGACACCATCCTCTACTTCCTCGCTGATCTCGCCGAATCATCACATTCGGTCGCTGCAGTTCAAACCGCCTGTGCTGCAATTGGCGCATTCCATACTCAACAGGGATTCTGTTCGCCCTGTCGGGCTCCCGACTTGAAACCACTTCTTACGGGTATCAAAAACCGTTATGGGAAGCCCCCAATCCAGCGACATTTACTCACAAAAAACCAATATCGGCAATTTCTGCAACTTTGTCTTGGTCCCTCCCTCTCAATGGGGACTCTTTACGATTTCCGAACAGCGTGGACCGAGCTTATCATCTTGCATACGAGTGCACGGTGGGGCGACCTCAGAAGATTAACAATCCGAAACTTCAAGATCTCGACAGAGAAAATGCAAATTAGTTTTCCTAAACGGAAAAATGACCAACAAGGGCAGGGGCACACTATAATCGTGAAACTTAGAGACTCTCAGTTCTGTCCCGTTAAGATCACAAAACGCTACTTCAGCCTTCTGGATCATGTCGCTAAACGAACTTACCAGGGTTATGTTGTGCCAACAATCATAGGCGTGGGGGCTAATATGACAGTTCGAGAAAATTCTCCGGCGTCCTACAAAAGTTGTCGAGACAAACAGAAAGCAGTTCTGGCACAAATGAATCTCAATGCCTCCCAGTTTGGCCTCCACTCGGGGCGCATAAGTAGCAGCGTATTGCTCAAAGATGCCGGTTTCGCTCAATCCGATATCGCCGCCAGAATAGGCTGGTCCTATAACTCTCGCATGCCCCAACATTATACCAAAAATGCAAAAACGATTACGGATTCCATGGACGCGAGTCTAGCCTTATAACAGTAATAAATTGAAAACACTTTTATCTTGCCTCTAAGGGTTCCTTAGCCTTGGTTACTACACCAGGTCTTAGAATTACAGCCTTTTGCTGACCTTCAAGACCATCACACGGCTCGCCTATTCGTTCTCGTACACTTTATTCATATCTTGTTTCCACGCAGGTCGTTCATATTCAAGGTACATCCCTTCAGGTAAGAGTTTACCGTTATTTCGCAAGCGAAGGTGAATAGAAAAGATATTTTTCTTAAACGTAGTTAAGAAAAGTGGTTTTTCTGTCACCACTTTGACAGCTCCTACTTCGAGATGATTAGCTATTGTGCCGTTACTAAATTCGGAAGTGCTGAGCGCTCTAGCAGACAAGTTATTTGGGAGCCAAGAATCTGGTGGTAACGACTCGAACGGCAACTTGTAGCCTTCTTCGAGAATTGTTAAAATAAGTGGCGGAACTTGCAATGTAATAGCCCAAAACGCCCTAAACTCGGGGCGATGGATGCGACCTGGCACTCTTCTATCAATGGTGGAGTCCTCTGCCACTAACAGAGATTCTTCTTGATTGCACCAATCTGGCGGCTCATCCCCCAAAAATGTATCTGAAAACGCAACAAAACTTTGTGCATCTTTATTTTATTTTAACGTTTTTGCAAAGCAATCATGGCAAATACTAGAGATCTTGCACACCCAATAACATTATCACACCAACATCTCATTTGTTGGGGCAAGTGCTGACCCAATGGTCTGGAGCTTTACAATAAGAACACGGATGCTTGGCCGACGAGCCCGATTTCGTAGTACAACGAGAACGCATGTCGGCACGCTTGCTTCCTGAGAAATTGGAGGTGGAAGTTGACGAAGTAAAAGCATTAAACGGGGTACGCAAACCTTTGTAACGTAACTGCGACACTTTCCCGCGGGAACCCTTGCCGGTGTTCCCTCGAATTCGTGAATCCGATTCCGCTTTCTTGCTTTCTTTTTTGACATAATCTAAGTGTTTCTTAAAGTCCACATCGAAGTCCGCTGATCCTTCAAATGCAGACACGGTAACGAAACCTTCTTTTTCCACAACTCGCGCTATCTGACATTCGTGATTCCAGACATTCCTTGACAAGCGATTTGAATTTCTTATGTTCAATGCGCGCTTCTTTGATCCAATTCGACGCACCTTGCACATCCACGACCGACACTCCATCTAAAGTTTCCAAATCAAGAATGCGCTGGCGGCTATCCCGCATTGATAGGTTTAGATCGCTCGAGCTCAAATCTCCATAATTTGAGTCAGTTGAAGTGACAATAGCCCGTTATGCCATCCAACTCGAAATGTAGGAAACATTCTTTAAGTTTCTCGTTTTCTCTCTCACAACGTCTCGATTGTGGGTTATCATTTCTGGAAACAAATATTTCCGTTAAGATCCATTTTTGTCGATATTGGGCTCAAAGCCGCCGTATTTTAACGTATATTTCTCTATAACACTTTGTTCGTCTTTTTTATCTGGTTTTACGTCTACTGCTCAGGTTTCTCTGATGATCCTGTAGCCAAGTATATTCTCGCCCATAATCTTTTCATATTGGGAGAAATGTCGTGTTGGTCTAAATCTTACCACCACCTGACATATAGTAAAGTTTATCTTTGGCCTACAGCTATCTGACAATGGGAGCAAACTCTATTGCTTTGTTTTGATCTTTGATCTATCTGTCAATGAATCAAAACTTATTGCTTAACCTTACTCAAATGACAAGGGGATCAAACTCCATCGCTTAACTTTTATCCATCTGACGACGGAAGCAAAATCTATTGCTTAGGCCTATCTTTCAATGGGTGCAAACGTGGCCTAACCCTATCGATATATGGCAGCACAATATTGCTTGGCCAGTTATCAACGTAATAGTGTTGCAAAACTTTATTGCTTGGCCTATAATCATCGACGTATGGTTGCAAACTCTCTTGCTTGGCCTGTAATCATCGAAATATGGTCGCAAATTCTATTGTTTAGCTGTAACCATCGAAATATTGTTGCAAACTCTATTGCTTGGTTGCAACTATGTGACTTGACCTGTAACCGTCGAAAATATGGTTGCAAACTCTATTGCTTAGCCTTAACTCTTTCAGGACAATTGGGTGTTGTAACACCCAAACCCGTTACTTGTTTCCTGTTCTTTCGTCCTGAAAGAGTTAAACCATCGAGAATATGGTTGCAAACTCTATTGCTTGGCCTGAAACCATCGCAGTATAGTTGCAAACTCTATTGCTTGGCCTGAAACCATCGCAGTATAGTTGCAAACTCTATTGCTTGGCCTGAAACCATCGAAGTATGGTTGCAAACTCTATTGCTTGGCCTTAACCCTTTCAGGACAATTGGGTGTTGTAACACCCAAACGCGTTACTTGTTTCCTGTTCTTTCGTCCTGAAAGAGTTAAACCATCGAAGTATGGTTGTAAACTCTATTGCTTGGCCTGAAACCATCGCAGTATAGTTGCAAACTCTATTGCTTGGCCTGAAACCATCGAAGTATGGTTGCAAAATCTATTGCTTGTAAAATAAATGTAGAGAAAATATAAGGACTGTCAAGAATAAGCAATTTCCATTGCCCGATATGATTTTTTAGCGCTGAACTAAAAAGTTTGTTCACTTATATTTCCGCCATTGCCAATTTTTAAGCAATATATATGGATTTTTAATCAAAACTTCAAAAATGCCCATATATTGCTCCAAAAACTCCTTACAAATTTAAGTATTTCTTTTAAATATTTGGTTGTGATTTAAATATTTGTTTAAATATTTCGATGTTTTTCTTAAATGGTATTTAAATGTTTGGCCTTCAAAATTAAATATTTTCGGCAGCTCTATTCATAACTATTCATGACAAAGCCACTTTTTGGCAATTTTGTCTGTGTACACCAATCTACCCAACATGTGTAAAATATGATGGATTTTTGTTGGAGGGGCACTTGACACCAAATGGATTTAACGATAGAGTTTTCAATTTTCCCCTATAGGCATCGCATTTTTACGTATAAGATGGTAGTTTTGGTTGCAAATGTTTGATTTTGGTATAAATGCTGTTTGCAGACATTTTGGAATCTTCGATTCATTTTGGATTAACCCTATTGTGATTAACAAACCCATTCATTTTGCATATTTTTTTTTGGCCAAAATGATATAGAAATACTTAGTTTTTCCTCAAAACAGTTTCCTCAAAGTATTAGAAAAATGAGTGAAATTGGAGGAATAGTATGAAAAGAATATAATTCCGGGCCCTAGTAGTAAGCTATTCCAACCAGGAAAGCTATCAGATTCTTACTTTTCATTTGGTTCAAAGGTTACCAAATAGGGTCAATGTAATTGATAAAACTTTGGATGATTTTTTGACCCCAAATACTATTATGAACTACTGGTGTCGGTGTCGTCATTGGTGTCAGTGTCGACACCGCTGGTGTCGATGGGAAACTTCGACACTGGTGTCGGTGTCAGTGTCGGTGTCAACCTTCCGGTGTCGGTGTCGATGTCAAAATTGCCGGTGTCACCCATCCCTAATTTGTAAACGCAATTATTAGGAAATAGATCGGCTGATCTATTTCCGGGGATGAGCACGGCGTGCGAGCATTGCATGCCATCAACTGTTTGCTCAACGCAAACTGGTTTGTCATCTATACATAGCTTTCTAAGAAAAGTTCTCATTATATAGAAGCTACTTTTTGTTCTTTGGCTGAAACAGCAGGCACCAATAAAAAAGGTGGTATAGAAAGAAATTGTCACATAAGTCAAGGACATCTTTAGATATGGACAAATGTCGCAGCTTTTTGTTATGACTATCCTTGGTCACAGCTACTAAGGCACGCTGCCAATTCAGCCTGATTTTACCAACAGCCTCTAAGGACAGTTTTTGGTTGTGTTGGAAACAGTTGGAAAGCAGATGAGCAGCTTCCTCCTTTTTTTGAGCATGATCAAACCGGGATCAAACTGGAACTCGAAGATCGAAAAAAGTGCTTTTGATTAAGGGGAGAGGAAATACAAATATCCTTCGAAATATGTTTAAAGCAAGTTTTCAGTGGCAGTTTTAGTTATTGCTAAGTTTTAAAGTTGAAATTTGACCAACAAGATCCAGAAAATGAATACCATTTCTTATTTGAGCATACTTTAAGCCCACTTGATCATCACCCTGGGTGACCAAGACTAGTCATAACAAAGCTTCGACCTCAATCCATTATTTTTCGAAATCCTTGCATAAGTCAAAAGCTGGTCACACATTTTTTTTTTCAACTTTGAACTCTCTTGAGGAGTGAACCAAATAGCGCTGAATCGTGCTGGAATCAGCGTAACAAATTGTGTTTCAACTAATCTTAAACTCCAATTTAAATACGCCAAATTTCCGATTTTCAAATAAGAACCGCCAGAAACCTGTCAAAATGTTCGTGCCCGCCAAAGTAAAAAATCCTTCCGCCAAACTATGGGGTAAACAACCAAAATACCGCCAGATTTTCTGTCCCGCCAAAAAAAGATCTCGCCGCCAAACGAGGCCTCAAACCGCCAGATACACCAAAATCTGGCGCCCCATACCGCCATCTGGCAGCCCTGCCTTGGCCTAGCGTCTCAACCTTGGCCTAAACTCTGAGTTTGGCGAATCCTAAACTCGACTGATGACACCTAACCACGTTCCTACTTTACTTCGTGCTCATGAGAAACCAATCCCCGGCATTTCCACTTCGACCTCCACACCCTTCACTTTAGCACATTGACCACTTACCTTACCGGCTTCCCGCACCATCCTCCAGGATGTGAACTATCTTTCAGAAAATAATATATTCATAAACTTACCTTTATGTATCATCTTTTCTAAATATATCCATTTTATATCGTTTTGGCAACCACATACTACGGGTTTGGGAATTCTTTAGAGTTGATTGAGCAAAAGGCCATGATCTACCTTATCAAAGACCTTGGCAAAGTCAAGATAGACTAAATCAACAAAACTCGCTCGCTTGGCTTTCAAGCCCGTCAATAATCTTAATCTGCTCAATATGGTCAACCGTGTTACTGTGCTGAAATGAGCTCGAAGCCCATGCTGTCCAGAAGGAATCATTTAATGAAAGTTCGAGCGATCGTTCTTTAGAGATTTTCGAAAAAAGCCAAAAAGAGGAACGATTTTGTTTTGAGAAAGTAGCATGCATGAACAATTTCTTTTCCGTTTCAGGCTCTCAAAAAAGTTGACACTGATTTGAATGCGTTTGTTTGATTCATTCAACACTAATCAAAATCTTTTCAATGGAGGCAAAGCCGTCAAATTCTCAAGTGATCAAAATGACACCTCGCGGAGTAAGCAAATCATAATTTTAAACTGAATGACTAATTGTATGGTAATAATGGAAAAATTGCAGGCTCTTGCAATGAAGGAAAAAGTAGCCATCGAAAAGCAGCCATTATTGGAAAGCAGCCATTGGAAAGCAGCCATTGGGCACTGATTATGCCCATTTATCAAAACACGCTTCTTAAAAACTTGGACCAAATTGAAAAATTCCTTATAGTAAAACCTGCACCAACAATCCAGTGAGATCGGATTAGGAATTACTTCGTTTTGAAGGATGAATCAAAGATAATAGTTAAAGCATTTATTTGCTTCCCATCAGTAATTGTTGCGCTTGTCTCTTATGGTGATTGACACTGCCTCAAGCCGCCATAGTTGAAAATACCGTGGGATCGCGGTGGTGTGGTATTACTAGGAGGAGAGTGTTGCGGCAAGAGCAGATAAGACGGCTAGCAGACAGGATGTGAATTCAAATGTTTGTGAATATTTTTGAAAACCCAAAAAGGAAATTCAGATTAAACGAGCACTAATGTTTTGGACTCATTCTCATCATTCTACTGCAACTTAGTATGATAATTATCAATGCATAATTCTTAAATACTAAAGTTTCTCTTCAAGTCCATTGTGAGCCTTTTCCTGTAGACACTTCAGTCAGGTATCAGGATTTTGTCATTTGAGCTAAATGAGTGAAGTATTGAATCAGACGAATTCTTTTTTTTGCACGCTGCTTTTGGTGCCCAGTTTTTAAAGAACTAGAGGGGTTGTTAATGAAAAGATAGAAGATAAGGTGCATTTTTTAAAGTGACAACTTTGTTATAAGGTGGCCCACACAGTTCAACACCTTCTTGGATTATTCTAAAGCTTAAATGATGCGATCAATCTCAGCTTGAAGGTGGATTGAAAATCACTAGTACCATGATTGATCATATATGAATGCATAAAGGCAAGGTGCTCTGCTACTTTTTGAATTCAAAAAAGTGATTTTAGCGTCTATCTCAGCAAAGCTAGTTTTCCATCAAGTCCTTAAATTATTGGTGTATAGGAAGTAGAGACCAAACCTCAAAAGTTTAAAAAGTGTTATTTGTACTGCATAATTTTACGTATAAATGTCTAACAATTTAACATCACATTAGTCATTAATGATATGGCATTCTGTTTCAAAATTTTATTCTCTTTGTTCCAACTTCTGCTAGGATTTCGCCACCCTTTTTTTGGCGGGAAAAAAGTTCGGAAGATGTCTACTTATGATGAGCATGAAAGTGAGAAAAAACTAAGATTTATGCACGTTTAATGCTTGAGTGCCTTTCTCATCTGCACAACTTGAAGATGGAGTGGCAAATCATGACATTTTCCGAAAATAAGCATGTTCTATTGCTTCTACCGAAATTTTGTTAAATGAATTTATAGGGGCTCTTCCAAACCAGAATCATGATCTTGAATCAGGAACGCCTGTCTTCGAATATGGCCCCTAACTGTCTTCCGATCTGGGAGATGACATCATACTGTCATCTATATTGTCAACAGGGGAGAGCATAGATTACCTAAACTAAACTTAACTGAACCAAACCTAACCTGACTTAACTTAACCTAATCTTACCTAAAAATATGGAAATCAACCCCTTTTTACTCAAAAATGTTTCTACCAAAAAACCCTCATGGAGGTGCAAACCCCAGCTTGTGGATGGGAAAGACTGTGCGCCAGCTCTGAGCTACCACAATATGATGACAACTCATTCAGTATTTTAGATTTCTGTAGTGCTGCAGATGAGTTATCTTCCAGATCAGAAGACTCAATATCAAAAAAAAAGCTTCAATATGTCTTGGAATATACAGATGCCCAGAAGAGACATGTTCTTGTGGCAACTAAACATAAAAGGAAATAATTTGTTTAATTGCATGTTTCCAATTTGTTCTAGTGTTTTGTATGTACTCTCTAAACTCTTCAACACACATAATCCGTGCCCTCGGTCTTAAATGCAACATATTTCGAAAATCTGACCCTTGAAAATACAGGCAATATTTTGGCAAGCCTAGACTGGTAACAGCAGCAGGTCTGTAAATTGATACGGTAATCTCTCCCACCATTTAAGAATTCTCTGCCAAGGTGAGCCCTCCCTAGGGTCGTTTCAGAATATGCGTCAGTACAACACGCGTCCTCGGGTGAGCAGTCCTTCAGCAAGAGTCAACCGAGTCCAACTCGTTCCGGTCCGAGTTTTGATCTCGGTTCTGTGCTCGTTCGTTCTTATCTGGCCAGAGTCTGCCCATCAGCCGGAGTTAGCATAGCTGTTGAATTGTTCCAGCGTGGCAGTGCACCAAAAGAAAGACATTGATTGGTCTGCGTGCGTGCGTCCGAGCGTGCGTGCGTGCGTGCCTGCCTGCCGTTCGGAAACCTCGCAGAGTGGACGGAACTCCATCCAAGGAAGAAACAAGGCGAGAAAGAGGGAAAGAGACGCCAAGAGCTCCTCGGGTGACTCTTTCTCTTGGAACTCCCGAAAATCGACGGGATCAACAAAACACCAACCCACAAGAACTCTTCGCCACATTCATTCAGGTAATATTCACATCTTTTTCAATAAATCTCAAGCCAATCTGTGACATACCAAGGACCTCAATTCTCCACAAACCGGCAAATTGTTCATCAGAAAAGACGACGCAATAACATGATGAAAACCTGCTCTTGCTCCGCGTTCCTACGTGTGTGCGTGCAGTTGTGCCTGTGTAGAAGTAGTCTAGTACAAAAAGATAAGGCAGCAAGCACATCAAGCCCAACCACGTCCAAGGAAGCATCGTGATATGGTTGATTGGGCTGATGGGCCGCTGCCCATCATCATCCCACCCACCGGCCTCGTGATTGCCATGAACTGTACCAGCGAGAACGGCGGTGATCGAGAGAAGAGAAGAGAAGAGCACCGCTGACTAAGCACTAAGCACCTAACGGCACCACCTTGAGTGAGTGCTCCAGTCCAGCTGTTTAGCTTCTCTTCTCTTGGGCCTCGACTTCCGCATCCCACATTTGTGCCCTTGTGCAACTGGGACCACGTTGCTGTTGCTCTGCTGGATGACGATGATCATGATGGTTAGGTCGATGGTGGTGCAGAGGTAGTCAGTCCATCACCGTGCCATTGTATCAGGGGGATGATTGTCCACATTGGTTCAGATCCTCTCCCAAACGCACTTGGAACGTGCTTGACCTCCTGACCGGCCTGACCACCCACCAGCTGTTCTTCTGGAATTAGGTCAGTTATGGCTCCCGCCCACAACAGTCCCTTTTCGCTTTATGGTTGGGGGGCCAACAATTACGGACAATTGGGAATGGGGCGCACGTTCGAGCAATGTGAAACACCCACGCCAGTGGGCGTGGATTGGCCCTCAGGAGGAAGCGTGGCCAAGATTGTAGGCGGGGGTGGGCATACATTTATTCTGACCAATGATGGATCGCTATGGGGCGCGGGATGGAATAATAAAGGCCAATTGGGCCTCCAAGACCGCCATGATAGAAGAGGCTTCTCGCGAATTTGTGTTGATACCCCACTAAAGGATATTGCTTGCGGGTGGGACTTTAGCTTGGCGTTGACCGTAGATGGCCGAGTTCTGGCATGCGGCTCCAATGCCTTTGGACAATTGGGATTCGTCACCAATATGATGACGACCTTCACTTTGATTCCGCCATTGAGCGACATCAAGTCTGTGGTTGCAGGCATGCGTCATAGTTTATTTCTTCGCCGAGATGGGACAGTTTGGGGATGTGGAAGTAACCGGAAAGGACAATTAGGACAAGCCGAACCTTTGGGTATTCCAGTTCCCCAATTAATACCCACTTTGGGACTGGACATTGTGAATATTCACGCTGGCCAAAATCATTCCATTTTCAATACAACTGATGGGGTATATGGCTGCGGAGAAAATAAACATGGACAATTAGGCCATCGGACGGCCGATCAAAGTTCAAGTGTGGCTGAGATCACTCGTGAGAAATATGTGAAGTTGTCGGTGGGCTGGACCCACGTTCTTGCCCTGAAAGAAGACAAAACGTTGCACACCTGGGGCAGAAATACATATGAACAATTGGGGCGGAGTTTGGATCAAAATGTGGCCATTTTGCCCAACGTGGAGGACATCAGCGCCGGCTACGAGCATAATCTTGCCTTGACCACAGAGGGAACACTCTTGGCCTGGGGATGGAATGAGCATGGCAACTGTGGTGACGGGTCCATTCAAAATGTCCCTCGACCTAAAGCTATAACTGTGCCCCTCCTAGAAGTTCATCATTTTGTGGCACTCTCTGGGCACAGTTTTGCTTACGGTCAAAAAATTGCCGATGTGTAAATTACTGACTCACTAAGTACGCGATGTTGTATTTTGACCCTCTTTGCGAGACTGTATTCATTCATTTCAAGCAACGATAGGACGTACTTGTTTGCTGCCGCTTTATCTCATGTCTTATCTTCTTTGCCTTTTTTGTTTCAGATTCATAAAAACCAAGAATAGAACGTTAAATAGAAATCCAATATGTCAACCACTTTGCCATACGCACTGCTAGGCAACCTTACCGGGAAAACATGGCAAAATTGGACCTATCCCGATGACGAGGAAATGGGTACCGTCAGTTTATCGACCAGTCCCATTCCATCCGGATCCACCAGCCCATCCCATTCTCCCCAACCCCCGTCCTCCTCAACCAGTGAAGAGTTCAAGCAGCACGAGGATGTGATGAAGCTACCCAAGAAGGATATGCACATATTCGGCCTATGTCCGGTGTCAGATGAGTTCACGTTGGTCCAATGTTCAAATTGTAGCCAATACGTGAAGATAGAAGCCTTTGAATGTCACTTTCGACAAAGGCATGACCGTGATAGAAAACCTCCCGTTACCTTTGCCTCACTCTTGGCTTCCACCAATTCATCAATATCAACTGCATCTCATAGGCTAAGGTCATCCGGGGGCTCTTCCAAATTCGTACCCGATATTAAAGAAGAGTCCAACTCAATGTCATCATCCGCATGTAGCAGTCAGGCGACCACTCCTAGTCTCGCGCCTTCTCGTGTGGACACACCAATGAATGTGTGTAACGTCAAAACAGAAATACCCGACGAATCCATGTCTGATGATTTGAAGCTGCCCGAAGACATTTCGTCTCAGATCGACGAGATGATGGCATCTTCTTTTTCCTCTGAACCTCGTTTGTCCATGGAGGAAGCCGATAGCACCACGAACAATGTCATTAGCATTCCTGATACGGATCAGTTACCACATTCGCTCTCGAACGATCTAATGGCCATGGTGGAATCGGGAGGAATGGATCCCGTCAAGGAGGAAATGGACTGTTCGAACCAAGCTGCGGGGGGATCTATGACTAGCATCACGGGTCTGAGCAGCAACAACTCCAACTCATCTGGCGGAATGCAAATTAGTCCATCGGTGATCAAAGTTCAGGGAACGCCCAATCCCACTCCGCCGTCAACTCCCCATCAGAAGGTCAGTCCAGGGAAAGAGAAGCGAAAGCCCCAAAGAGAATATCACCCTGATAAGCATTGTGGAGTTTGGGATAATGATGGAAAACGTCATTGCACCCGCGCTCTCACCTGCAAATCCCATTCAGTCCTGCTCAAGAGGAAGATTCCCGGCCGTAGCAAATCTTTTGATGAGCTCGTTGCCGAACATAAGGCTGTGAAAGAGGCTCAAGCCGCACAAGCAGCGGCAGCAGCCGCTCAAGTGCGTGTCATCCAACCTCCTAATTCATCCTCGTTAGTCTCGCAATCCATATCACTCCTGCAGCCGCAACCTCAGCTGTCGGCCAACTCGTTGGGCGATACCGTCTTAGGCCAGTTGCCGATCGATCCCAATACTATCGACCCCTCTCGGTTCCAATCCCAAACCATAAGTGGGATCCGTCCGAATGTCACACTCAGTGGGACCACCAAAGTTCCCAATCAAACCGCATCTCCGCCAACAACGGCTTGGTCTTTGGGCTCTCCCGGTCTTTCCAAGCGCGGAATTGTTGGTCGGGAAACGGATGAAAATCTACATTACACCACTGATCACCCCAAACCTTTGGCCGTTTGCACCTTTGGAGCCCGTCGAGTCGGTGGGATCTTGGTGGCTGATCGAAGTCAATACTTGACGAGAAAGATTGTGCGCGTGGCTATTTCTGCCGGTGGTTACCATAGGATTCGACCCACGAATCGCATTAACGAACTCAAATTCCACTCAAGCGGCCAACTCAAGCAGCCAAGGACCCTCATTCAGGCTGCTTTGCCGCAACGCATAATTCAACAGCAACAACAACACCTTCAACTCCAACTTCAGCAACAATCAAGCCCAAATAGCTATCAAGTAAGCTACACTCTATCGCCGGCTGCCAACTCGCCCGCCCGAACTAGCTTGGCAGGGGTCAAGCGCACGGTGTCCGGGGCCCCCATCATACAGACCTTTGGTCAAAGCAATCTGGCTGGACCAGGGACGGGTCCTCGGATTGTCAACTTGGCCAATCTACCGAGTGGTGCCGCCCTCACGGCCACCACATCCGGTCCATTGGGAATCACTGCCCCCGTTCAGTCCGAGGGATCCTTTAAGACGGACGTTCAAGATTTTAAAGGCGGCATCAAGTTTGAATTGGGCCGCAAGATCAAGCATATTTTACCCAGTGGAGGCGAGATCTCCAAATAGGCTCTAATTTACTTTGTCCAGAATGGATCATTATTTAATCATAACTAATACCACATTTTGATATATTTTTCACTCTTCCCACTCACATCAACTTTTGATTGCATTTATCCCGTGCTCCTATTCAACTCCCAAGTACCTCCCCCTACTCCTCCTTTAACCCACAGCATCCTTTTTTTCCGTATGGAATGACCGTTGTGATGTCAAGGCGTGTCTCGTTCGTTTGTTATCTGGGTTCGTTGTTCTCGATCCTGTTGCTCCCGATCGTCTTCTGTGTAATACATTCAGATGAAACTCTATGTCGTTCCCACTTTACAAGAAGCCATTTTTCCATCAGTTCATAATAATTCAGTGATAAATATTGAACCAAAAAAAATACATGTTACGTTATTGTAATAGTCTCGCCATTTCATTTCTCAATAGCCTGACCTCTCTTGGAACATCATGCACGCGGCTCTGGTGAACTAGATAAGATCAAATTTATTGGTTCAAGGGCATCTTTTTTTCATCTTCTACCAGACTAAAGGACTAAGCTCAAGCTTAGGTAGCCACGCCTCAATGGTGATTTTCTTCCATATTTTCAATCCTCTTTCGCCATTCGTCGTAATCCTGATCGTGAGGCCACAAGGATGGCTTATCCGGATTGACCACCAAATTCAAGTGGGGCACGTAAGTCAGAGCCTCCTCGCAATTCATCTCCTCAATGGGCATCATGGCGTTCCACTTGGCCAACTCCTCGTTGATGCCTTGGATGCGGGTCTTGGATTGGGCCACAAATTTCTCGTATTCGGCCTTTTGTTCCACGGCCTGCGATTCGATTGTGGCCGTCAACGTGTCCTTGGGGTAAGGGACCTTCAAGGCTTCGTATTTCTTCTGGAAATCCTCCACCATAGCTATGCCAATGCAACAAACAAAGAGAGGTTAGACATTGAAAACAACAAGTTCATACATATCAATGATGGCCATACAACTCACCTGCCGAGACTCGGGCCTTGTAGATGGCAAAGTCGATCTTGGGCAGGGATTCGGGGAGTGAGGCGATTTTCCGCACATAGTTGTCCTGCTTGTTCTTGAGGGCGGCGAATGCGGGTTTCTGGGCTTGCGGGATCTTCTTGGCAAACTCGGCCCAATCTACAGAGGAAGCGGTAATACGACGAGCAGCCATTTTGATGAGCGACTGATCACCCCACACAATCGTCAAGAACAGACGTACACACACTACGAAATGGCCAGACTGTGACCAATGGGCGCTTGAGTCCGTCGAGGGACAACGAGCTAACAGGTGAAGGATTAAAGCTAATAGATCAATTTCATGCAACAAATGGATTTCAAATGAAGTTTTAATCAGATTAAACAGAAACTATGGGCTCAATTGTATAATGATAGTTTTTGAAAAAGAATTATAATGTTGATGGTGGAGTAGGGAACATTGGTCATCCGGTCACCTTCATTTCTCAATGACTTCTTTCCCCATGGGGTAATGATGCTGCCATGAAAATATAACCATAATCAAAACCACAAAAGCTATTCTTTTTGCTCCTTTAAACAACCCGGTCATTCAGATCATGCTAATTTATATGGTCTAAATACGTTTTGATTATAACACACCTTTTCAATTCCATGTGTGATTCCTCTCAAATTTCTCATGGTTCCCGTATTATGCCGTAATCCTAAATTCTACCGACTCATCCAATCCTCACTGAAAATCAAGCCTAGACAAACTAACTTTCGCGTTCGTTCTCTTGCGATCATCTATCCGTGTTCCCCTTCGCTTTGGAACAAGATCCTATCGCTCGATATGGCCTTTCCCATGGACCCGTTTGTTTGTCCCCCGTTGTGGACGGGAGGTCCGGATCCTAGCGGTTATTATGCCTTTCCGCAAGTCCAACCTCGCATGAATGCCTCTTCGGCAGGCATGGCTCGCGTTGGCATCGGATCCTCGGGAATCAATCCGCAAAAGCATTCCCAATATCCCATCACCACGGGTGAGATTCTCATGGCCTTGCTTTGAATGAATTCGGGTGGTGCCTCTATTTGTATGAAGGAAGGACGAGGAATTTGATATTTATAAGATGTAGGGAAAGAAACATTTTGTCGAAATTTCGAAGACACCGGAATTGAGTTGGGTGGAAAGTCAGATTATTTTTGCAGTCATTAAATACATTATTTAGATACTTTTTGGTGCTGGCACTGGGTATCTTTGAAGGAAAAGAACGCCTTAATTTGTATAAACGGCTGTAAGAGAATCTGTGGTCACGGCAGCTTCAGTGACAGCTTTGTCAACACATAGCCTAATGGGCAAGCCCATCCACCGATCTGTGAGCTCATCCAAACGTCGTCAAACAAGGTAGAGAACGGTGGACTGGAAGTAGAAGAAGTACTTAGATGTCTGGTAAGCCTGAGGTGCAAGAGGGGAGAAGTACGAGGAGAAGCGGCAAGCGCATGGTTGCCCTGAACGGCATCAAACGACGTAGAGAAGGGTTGGCATAGAAGAACAAGAAAGAAGTGCGAGGAGAAGTGGCAAGCGCATGGTTGCCTTGAACGGCGTCAAACGACGTAGAGAACGGTTGACATAGAAGAACAAGAAAGAAGTGCGAGGGGAAGCGCCAGCAGCAATGAAGGACTCACGACTAAGAGAGAGTGTGCAACTAAAGAGATGGCAGGTTTGGAAGCAACAAAAGCTGGCTTGCCCTGATCTGAGACTTCAAAGTGTTTCTCTCAAGCCACCTAAGTAGTTCTCTTGTCTACTCCCGTAGCCCAAGGAGCGAGCTCGGGGTTAGCCCTTAGTGGCTCCAAAGGTGATTGAAGTAGAGATGCCTCTAGCTATCCCTCTCTCCTTACGCACAAAAGCTGCCGTGACCACAGATTCTCTGACAGCCGTTTATACTTGATTTGAGATGCTCCCTTGAGATGAGAAAGTCAAGTTGGGACGCTTGGGCTAAGGCTAATCAATTTTCAGATTTCTTCGATAAACAGATGGGTTTTGACGTTGGGTGACTGAATTACAATAAACTTGAGAAGACAAATTAACGTCCTTGTAAATGAGATCTTGGAATCTGGTACAGTAACCCATTAAAAGAAGACATTTTGGGCTGATGTAGGACCAAATTTTAATAGTATAATAAATATGAGGTGGAATGAAAATAACCTACCCATAAACAGCAAGAAATTTGATATTGCTCGGTTACCAGTTAAGGGTCACTAAGGCAGCAGTCTTGAACCTTTTGTCTTTAAACAAAGGTTCTAGAAGGAAAAGGGTCGTTCAATTCCTTTAAACATAAAGTTCCTTTATTTGTCTTTAGGCACATCCGTGTTTGGCGTGAAATACAAGGATGGAGTGGTGATGGCCGCTGATACCTTGGGTTCATATGGATCTCTGGCCAGATTTCCCGACCTTCGGCGCATCATTCGCGTCAATGAGCACACGGTGGTGGCCTGCTCTGGCGATTATGCGGACTTCCAATTCCTCCAAGAGATCATCCAACAAAAGCAAATCGACGAGGACATCAACGGTGGTGGTGTCACCATGAAGCCGGAAGCCTTACATTGCTGGCTCACTCGGTTCTTGTACAATAAGCGATCCAAGTTCGACCCGTTGTGGACCACTGTAATTGTAGGTGGTATGCAGGACGATAAGCCCTTCTTGGGCTATTGCAACTACATCGGAGTGGCCTTCAAAGACGATTTGATGGCTACTGGGATCGGCATGGACGTAGCTGTCCCCATCATGAGGTAAAGGGCGAACTTGACCAAAGATTGCTAGAGTTTACAAGATGATAAAAACAGGCTAAGGCCTGTTATTATTAGAAAGAGGCATAAAAACGATTCTCTTTTCCCCCTCTGTTGTAAATGTAGGATGGCTCAGCACGGTGTGTTTTTTAAGCAGGGATGTCATTTTTGAATTCCGTTTGAAAGAATTTAGAGACTTGTTTTGAAGTTGAAAGTACTGCGGCATATTCAATTGAATTCCAGGAATTAGTTCATGAGCAAAAAAAAACGACTCAATGCCACTTAGAACATACTTAATAAGTACCATATTATAACGGTAAATAGACTTGACCATGGTCGACACCCGCAATATTTAAATATCCATGTACTGTACATGCTAATGCAATCTTTGAAAACCGAGTCTTCTTCGTTTTCATAGGGAAGTTTTGGATAAGACGGGAGTCAATGAGCTCACCCTGGAGGAAGCCAAGGATTTGATTCGCCAATGTGTGCGTGTGTGCTTTTTGCGCGATTGCCGATCCTCGTCCCGTTTCAACATGGCCGTGGTTAACAAGGATGGATCCGTGGTTGAAGAACCCACGGTGGTCGATACGAACTGGGACATTGCCAAGACCATTAAAGGTTACGAGTAATCTTCATTGATATATGATTTTTACGAATAAACAATGTTTCAATCTTGTAAAATGATTCACGTTCTCTCTTCCCTTCTTGATGTTAAATAGTTATGTTTCAGCTCAGAAAAAATATATAATAAGATGCACTGTGGGATTGATGTCGGTCGAAAATGATTAACGAGTTCGAGATGTGGCTGAAAGCTATTCCCACAATTAAGAGCAAGAGGTTGACAATTCACCTTGAAAACACAATTACTATTGCCTTCTGATACGCTCCCTATAAAATGTTGGCTCAGCCCAGAATTCTTGGGGGAGACAGGGAGTCATCTGCCGAATGTTTTTTGCTTTGACACAAAGGGAAAAGTAAAAATCATCTTGGCACCCTCTTCATTAGTAGCATACCGACAATTGGGCATTACCATCGTGGTAAGTGCTGACAGATGCCCGCTTTAGTCGACATAACCATTGGAACTAATCATCGTTTGTCAGCTCATCTGCCATTCGATCATCTTTATTGAACTCAAACCCGCTTCGAACTTGAACTCGAGAAGATGAAGGATATTCGCCATAGAATTACTGTAAGCCACGTCCGAAAAAAATAGGTGTCACGATTAGAGATTTGAAGAGGACCAGAGGCTGGTTGGATCTACCACGAAACCCTGTTGCCCAAGAGTTCCAATGAGACCCAAAATTGATTCTATTCGGCCGACATCTGGTTGCAGAATTTCGGTGTGTTACTTTTTTGAATGAGAACGGAGTCTCATCGGAAATATGTTACTTCACATTCATCACAATCATGATGAGGAAATCAGCGTTGAGTTACAGTAACATTTATTATATTGCTTTCCAAGGGTTTACACCACGACCTTGAAAAGAGTAGAACTACGAAATCCAAGTTGTTGAAATGCTCACGTACATTTCAATGGGCAATTCCGAGTGTCATGAAGAAGCTCTTTTTGCAAGTGATTCAAATGTTCATCCCCACATTGACACGTTCACACCATACCAATTATCCTATCTCTCTTCTGACTTGGGCTTATTGGGGGACATTTGGGTGACTGAGTCAAAGGTGTATCATTTGGCAAGACAAATGAATGCCTGAGCATAGTCAAGGTCTGACAACGTGCTTATTTTTAGAGGGATAATTGCGGTTGCTTGCAGATCGTTGGTATCCTTCACACACACAAAAAGACCAATAAGCTCAAATGATTTCCTTATTTTCTTAAAAACAACCAACATCCTGTTTCAGCGTAGAAAACATTAACGCTCTTTAAAGGATGTACGAGGACTAGTAGGACAAGCGACGCCTAGCAATGACAAGCTCAAGCACTAAATGAACATTATCCAGATTGAGTCAAGATAACAAGTTAAAACGCTTTATTGCCATTTATGTGGTGCGATTAGTTGCGAGCAAGATTTCCCTTTCCACTCACATGAACCAAACATATTATTAGGATATATCACTTTCCCACGATCAACATGGACCCAGAAACACTCCCTTTTGTACTTGTCTATGGCTGGACCGATTGATGATCGAGCTCGTTTCACGATTGCACACAACGAATCATCCTTGAACTTGTGGAACTGCTTTGAACGGAGGAGATTTCAACGGTGCTTTGGGGACAAGTTCGAATCGATCGATCCATGTCAAGTGCAAGACGAGAATGAATTAGTGCTTCTGATGAGTATAGCCATTGTTGAAGCAAGCACAACTCGATGGCAACTTGAACGTTTCCATGGCAAACGGGAAATAATAATCATACGGATTATAGGTTAGAAACCGATGGTAGATGAACTTCTGCAAGCACTTGGTCTCGTAACACTCCGGAATGAGAGAGCACTGATGTCCAGGAGTGGTACACTCCTCGACTCGAGCCGTTTGACTCAAAGTCTCGTAATGAGCCTTCACCTCATTGACCACGATCCGCCATTGTCCATTGGTATTCATAGCACGCAACGGCATCACATAACCCGTGCTCGAAGGACACAGATAGGTCTCGTCGTGAATGTGCTTGATCCGATCCACCGAGTTATCCGTGTTGGCAATCACATCCTTGTACAACGAAGCCACCGCCGCATAATGATACTCAATGGCATGTTGGATCTCACGGGCGGGATATTCGTAGTCGGTTAAGCACCAGGATTTGGTCGTGTTCTTGGAGCAAGCGGGTGGAGCATAGTTGGCCTCGTAAGAGTGAGGTGTGGGGGACTGAGGGGAACGGGGATGATGGGGCCCGTAAGGTACGGGGGTGGGTCCATAACCGGGGGCAGGCGAATACCCATAACCCGGGTACGGAGAAGGCGTGACTCCGTAAGGGGGAATGGGCGAGCTCGAATGGAATGGCGTGGGCGTGTAGGCGGGTAAAAGGGGTGGAGAGGCATAATGGTGATGGCTTTGCACATGATGATGGTGAGAAGTCGACGAGGCCGAAGAGGCCAGAGCTGCCAATTTATGCGGTTGAGGCGGGTTATGGTCATATCCTGCGGGTTTGATTGTGGTACCAGATATCACAGAGGCGAAGACTGAAGGAAGGATCTAAAAGGAAACCAGAAGACAAGATCGATTAATATTAACCACGGTAAAGGAGAAAATGCACACTGGAGGTTAAATTATGCTTTAAGGGTATATTTAAGATAGAGACTAATTTAAGAGCGCTGAAGTTGTACTTGAAAATTGTCCTTGAGTAGGTTCCGTCCTTACAACACACAAATAAACATCGAAAATTTCGTGCGAGAACTCAATATATGCTATGCATTTGCTTCAAAGTCAAGCCTCAACAAGGACAGGGATTTTTTAAATCGACGTCGGGCAAAAAAAAGTTGTAAAAAGAACATCAACACCAAGCACAACTCAATGTGACGCACTGCTTGCATTCCTTGAGAAGATCAAGCCAATCATGGCCATTGACAGTTCACAAAACGATTTGGGAAAATGATGATGATAATAATAATGGTCAGTCGGTAGTTTAGTTTAGATCTCTCGTCAACTACCAAAGTTTCCTTCAAAACATTCAAATCACATCAGAAAATGTCAAGAGCAATGTCAATCCCAGTTTATTTTTCTCGGAAGTAGGTGCAAAAACCACGCTAATTTCGTGTTTCAAGCTGTTTACAGTTTCCCATGTTTACATGTACTACAAGAAACAAGACCGAGTGAAAAATACACACAAGGAGCACTTTAGGACTAACTTCGGACATAATGAATGAAAGATTGCACGGGTGTCGACTTTGAATTCATCTCTTTTCAGAAATCCATGCCACCATCTGACTGATTAAATCTTGCTGTCTGGTTGCACATGCTTGTCTTATGTGGGAGAATGCGTATGTAATGTTCTGAACTGTACCATTTTTTTTACTAACTCTCGTAGTAGGTAAACTAAACACTAGTACCTAGCTGGCTGCGTCTCGGAAAAGCTAGAATTCGTACTCATTTCCCCTTCATTTTTTTTTAAAAATAAAGTTAGCATCCGTTCTTTTCTTAGTTGCGTGTGCATGGACAAAACAGCTAAATAACTATCTATCCCTTCTCGACCGCTAAATTGATGGTTGCGATCAAGTCTTTTTCTGCATATGGGCCTCGTCCTTGTTGGCAGATGACTCGTTTTAGCCCCAGGAGTATCTTGTAACTAGACAGGAGCTAATGATGGTACTCGGCGTTCATTTCATCAAATGAATGATGAAAATTGGACTTTACGTTTCAATTATTCATTTCTCATTTGCTTGCCCCTAAAGAAATCGTGATAGGAGAAAACATCTCAACGCTTTAAATAAAACTTTCCAGATTCGAAATGCGCACTATCCAAACAATCACGATGAGAGCTCTAATAGCTTTTATGAACTTATTTAAGTGAATTTTGGTAGAACAAATAATATGACTTGCTTTAGCAATACGGCTGAAAAGAGACATTCAAAAGCAAAGTTCTCGCTTACCAATAATAACAGAATCTTGGCCATGATGTTTTGATTTATCTTGGTGTCTATGTCCTATGATGAAACGTGTGTGTTGAAAGGGAAATCACACACCGCAAACTAACGCCGATCCAATCTTAATAGGACAGAGGTAAAGAAAAAAGCCTCACGAGAACGCGATCTTCTCCTTTCGCGCATCTCACAAACAAGCCCTTCCCTCCTTTGGCCGTAAATGGACGAGTTCACAAGGGATCATTCTCCTGCTAGTACCGATAATATGATATCGATGCACGTAGTGAAACCACCAAAATGCTCGTCCTTACGAGGGCTTGACGTATTCTCAAGCAAGTGCAGTATGTAGTATGTACTCGGACAGACAGTAGGCGATATGAATCTTCAAGATCTGTCGAATGTTTTTCACTGGAAATCAATTAATCATCTTCTGCTAATGTTAAATGCAATGTTTTTTTGGGGGTATTTCTTTATTGCTGTTCTTGTTTTGATAAAAGTGCAAAACAAGTATGCTTGAGATGTTTCATTCGTAGTTCTAATAGGGTTTGCTAATCCTTTTTGAAGGACAAAGATTCCTAAAGGGAATTACTAAATAAACTGGAATGTCATATCATAGGTAACAGCCTCATTCATGCTTTTAATAAGAACCGAATTCAAATTTGAAAGCCGAACCATTTAGCTTTTCAATTATTTTGGGAGAAAATGGTACGATCTAATTATTTCGTGTTTTTTTTTTTTGGAAATTTTCAAGGATCTTCACAAATAAATGTTTTCTTTTCTAATGAACTTTTAAAGGCAAGCTTTTAACCACTTTTTCTAAAAGAAGTACATTCATATCTCAAAAAAACCTTTGCAGTTGAAAATAGGCTTTGAAACAAGGTCTGTGCGTGGAATGATGAAAAAAAGCGTTGAGCAACCAAATACAAAAACGACTATTAATGTAATATAAACATTGGTTACACGGGTCCTTCCTTTGTTGATAAAGGAAGAAATATGTTGCTTTATTTTGAATAGAGTCTCACGATTCAAAACGTGGAGTGTACACAGGATTAAGAGACCCTGTCCATGTAGTAACTTCTTTCGCTTTTTATGCAAGTCCTATCAGTGTTTGGTATTTCTTTTTCATTTCATTCTAGAGCCACTTATTCTAACTTCAAAAGTTGTGTTCTTGTAATGCACGAAAATTGCATTGGTTTGTCCAAGAAGCACGGAAATTATGGAGTGGGACCGGCTAGCAATGAGAATTATGATTTCCAGCAGAAACGAACCATTTGCGTTCTTCTACAAATGAGACCTGGCTTGCATTGAGAAGAACACGTATTTCAAATTTCAGCCCAACCGAATGCCAGAGTAAAAAGTTATGCCTTCTCAAACTTATGAAGTAAAGAGAGCATAGAATGAATGAACTCGCCCTTTTGTGGGAAAACGATTACCACAAAAGAGCTAGTTCATTCATTCTCGGTAGGATTTGCACTGAACTTTGAGTGAGCATAACTTTTGTCTCCGACGTTCGATTGAGCTGAAAATTGAAATACGTATTCTTGTCAACACATGCTAGGTCTCATTAGCAGAAGAACGTAATTGAATTGTTCTTACTGGAAATCATTATTCTCATTGCGAGCCTCCCACTCCATGATTCCAGTGCTTCTTGGTTTGTCACAACGGTGTCCAAAAGTCCACATGTCTAAAACCTTTTTGAATTCCTGAAATTGGTCTAAAATCGGGTTTTAGGTGATTGGGTGAAAATCAGAGCGATTTCATTGATTCTCTTGTCTTCTCCTTTTCCCTTTTTCTCCTTCCTCATATGTAGAGGGTGACTAATTTTGAAACTGAAGTTGACATTTTAAACTTGTAATAACTTTAAAATGAGGCAAAAATCACGATGTCATTAAAATTTAAGACTGTTTTTTGAGACAATAATTAACAACTTAATGTTAACTGCTACCAATTTCAAATCACTGGGGATGTGCGAGAGGCATTCAAACTTAGCAAAGTGAAGAGCATATTTTCGGAATTTCTTTACCTCTACACCCCAAGAAATGCTATAAATACACCCCAAGAAATGCTATAAATGCCGCTGGAGGTCGCTTTTTTCGACTCTCAATAGCCAGCAGTGTGGTGAGGTATCATCTTACTGCAAGATTGAACAACTTGCTTCCGTGTGATTTTTAATTAAAGGCTTATCTCTAGAGCGGCCAAAAATATCTAATTTTCAAGGCCAAATTTTTGAATAATATTTAAGGAAAAAAAACATCAAAATATTTGAGAAAATATTTAAAAAGCACCCAAATATTTAAAAAATATTTAAATTTGTAAGTATTCAGGGGAAATAAATTGGTATTTTTAGAGCTTCTTCTGTCTTCAAAATCCAAATTTTTGATGAAAAATTTGCAACGACGAAAATCCAGGTAGACAAATCTTTGGTGGAAACCATTCATACTATGTAGTGAAAATTGGTTATTCTTGACAGTCTTCATTTTTACCCTAGATTTAATCAAAATGTTATTGGCCAAGATTTGGTTGAACATTCAACCCAGAGTTTACCGAATTTTCTTTTGGTTGGAGCTGTGCTTTTCTTTTCTAGATTCAAATCCGTTAATGTAATTTTCAAGGCCAAATCGACCAAATATTTCTTTCCCATGCAGAACACTTTCACAATTTAGCTGTTGACTATTCACCTCAAAAATTGGCTTAATAATTAAAAAAGGGAGATTTTGAAAATATTGTTTTGGGAAGGTCAGATTGTTTGCCAATATTTCAAAAGATATGCGGAAATCATGAGGATTCTTGATATAATTAAAAGAAACAAAGGGAATTTTCCTTTAGTTTCGGAAGAAAAAGCCCAAATATTTAAAAAGTGTACGGTAAATATTTAAATTAAATATTTTTATATTTAATTAAATATTTTCGGCCGCTCTACTTATCTCTTATTTTTCTGGCAGCATACAGTATTGCACTTGGAGACACGAGAGTTTTGGGACTCCTTTTGTGGTCAAATAGTAAACAGACGCTCAAAACACCAAATTAATCCCAAGTATATGGTATTACTTTCTGGTGTAATACAAGAACTACTAGCATTCACTCATTAATCGAAATGATTGCTCAAATATGCAACCAGGTTAGTGGGACACAGGTACCAGCTTTACTGTTGTCTCGTTCGTTTGATATCGTGACATTGACGCTCAAAAAGAGTTGGCTTTCAGCGAGACCTGAAATCGTTTGACCTCCCCGACTTCATTTCACAAATACGTACAACCTGCAGGAAGGTAATCCCACGCAAGGCGTCGGTCAAGGTGAAATGATCGGCAACCATTTTATCCTGTCTGAACCGAAACTGGATTTCTTCTTTTCTTGACCTCTGATTGAGCTCAAGAGGTAAAGTTTGTGCAGACATTTCGGACTAACTGCTCATTTCCCGTGAGCATGTCTTTGAATCAACATGTCCTCCGTTTGGGGATCCTTGTCCTTTTTGGGACCTTAGTGACCTCTAAGAGCATCGAAGTGACAAACAAAGTCAAAAAGAATGAAGAAACCAAGTTCAGTTACATGAACTACAAGGTGGTTGATGTCACTCCCAAAAATCAAAACCAATTGGAAGACCTTCGAAAACTCGAGTCCATCAATGTAGTTGGCGTGGACTTTTGGGCAGAACCTGCAAAAGTGGATGAAACCATCAGTTTGTCTGTGGAACCCACTGCCTACAAAACTTTGGAGAGTTTTCTAGACCAACGAGATATCCAACACAACACAAAAGTGACCAACCTTCAAGAGCTGATCGATGATGAAATGAAGAGCATCCTCAAAGAAGATTTGGACGATTTCGGCTACCGTGATCCCAGCCTTTCCTACTATGATAGCAAGAGCTTCAATCGTTTGAACCAGATCACGACTCATCTCCGCGAGATTCAAAAACAGGACGACACCCAATCTATGAGCATTTCCTCGATCGGAACAACTTTTGAAGGACGGCCCATTGAGATGGTCACTTTGTCAATGTCCCAGGGATCAGGAAAAGCAAAACCCATCATGTGGATTGATTGCGGAATCCACAGTCGAGAATGGGTGACGCCTTCATTTTGCATTCACACGATCAAAGAGCTTCTTGCTGAAGGAGAAGCTGGACTTTTGAGGAAATTTGACTTTTTCATCGTACCCGTGGCTAATCCAGATGGCTATGTTTATTCCTGGGATGTCAATCGAATGTGGCGAAAGAATCGACGAACCCAAGCAGCCATGATGCTTAAAAGTGGAGAAGGCGAGGTGTCAGTGGAAATTCAAAGGCAGAGATCATTGGACGTCATTGATTACAAACAGAACGAAGAGTTGGGCATTGACACTGGGTTTCTGGACACAAATACTGAGTCGAATTACACCCAAGATAGCGTTACATTGAAGCAATTCTGGCCGGGATCAGTGTTTCCAAGTTTTCCTCAATCTCCTGGCATTCCTTCTTGGACACCTGGGACACCTGAATCCCAGTGGTCCCAATCGGTTGAATCGAACCCTAAATGCACGGGAGTCGATCCTAATCGTAATTTTGATGCAGCCTGGGCACAAATAGGATCGTCTAACTCCATATGTGAGGATACTTTCCATGGTCCCAAACCATTCTCGGAAGCGGAAACAATAGCCGTTCGGGATATAATCCTGAACACCCAAAGAAGTGGGCGGGAATTTGCCTCCTTTGTATCGGTTCACGCTTACTCGCAATTTTGGATGTCACCCTATGGGTTCAAGAAAACTCGCTCAAGTGACTATCACGATCAATCCAGAGTTATGAAGAAGGCTGTGGAAGCTCTTAGGCAAGTTTATGGGACCAGCTTTACACATGGTCCAATTAATGAAGTGATTTATCAAGCGGCTGGGAGCAGCGTGGACTGGGCCTATGAAACGGCGGGTATTAAGTATTCCTACGCTTTGGAGTTGCGGGATGAAGGCCGATACGGATTTCTTCTCCCAGTTGATCAAATTGAACCTACGGTCACGGAAACATATGCTGGTTTGAAGGCCATGGGATGGGAGATTGCCAAGGAATATTAGTCTTGAGAGCATGCCGACGCAGCACCATTGTTGTGGTGATATTCTATGAATATTATCTTAAAAAACGACTGAATACAAATAATACCATCAAAACAATTTCAGTGTTCTTAAAATATTTAACCCACATCGATTGCTTTGAAAGGCACAAAAGTGGCATCGTTTTTCTTGTACGTGAAAGGGCCAGAAATTAGAACATAATCCAGGCCTGGATTGACCCTCAATCATATCATTCCTTCCAATGGGCAAATTCCTTCACCCAAAGGGCCCTTCGAATAGATTATTGTTGCATTATTGCAACGCGAATCAGTTTCTATACACATTCATTAACTATTCTAATTAATTTATAGTAGATTTCTTTTAGGACTGCCATAATGAAATGTTACAATTGCGACATGACAGAGCGCACGCATGATGCTCTTTAAAGCACGCTTGATTTGAAGATTCATAAAGTGCAATAATTAATAGTTACTTTTCCGGAAATTTTGCATAAACAATACATATTCCATTTTCCAGAGAAGACATCCTTTTTCCATTGGACTTCATACCGCCAGCATATACTGGAAACCATTGAACGAATCATGAAGCCTTCACGCATGGGTCTGAACCATTCCATTTCTACATATTGTATATTATGTATTATATGTTGTATAGATGCTCATCTCGTTTTGCCATAATGTACCTGGGGTTCTTAAAATGGCTTTTTCAGTTTTTATGATATTTCCCAAACAGTGAGGTAAGTTTCTAACCCAAGAAGCCACAGGAGCTACTTGATTTACACCATTTTTAAAAGAAAGGCGTAAATGAAAAGTCTTATCTCTGAACACCTTTTAACTTGACTGTTTTAGTACCTCAGTCAAAACAAATTTGAAGCACTTCTTAAATTGCAAAAATTCGAATTTGTTCCTTATGGTTTTCTGATTCAGAATAATACCTCTTTATGATTGGCAATTTCTACATACTGTAAATTTGACAAGCTAGTTTAAGTACCGTTTACCACCTTGCCTTTAACTAATTTAACCCTTCCTTGTATGACTATGTCGCCGATTAAACTCTGCTTCCTATTGTACTACATCTCATTCTATCTCTATTTACAACAACGAAATTGGAACTCACACCATCTAGGGAGGAGGCTATTGCATACTTAAATTAACTCAAATTTCTTATTCATGTGGACAACCAAACTATGTTCGTTTGAGTATCAAATCATCCCACAAATTGGTCTCACATATCTCATAAAGGAAAAAAAAAGACTCATTCCCCGGATTAAAATTGGCCTCCTATGCGTAACAGAACAATAACACTGTTCCGTTTGCGCCTTTCATACTGCACATTCACAAAAGCGCCTTGGCTCATAACTTTTCCAAAAACATATTACCAAATGAGAAAGCAATGTAATAACTTGGCATCAGTCTGTACTCGGTAGTTTACTGACCACACTCATTCCGCATGCTTACCGTGAGGAGAAATTTTCAAGTCGCTCAAAAGCAAACATTCGATCATTTTTTAGCACAATGTCTGATGATTTTGTTCAAAAAGTGTTTGACCTCATTAGTCTCGAACGTAATCCAAGATTGTGGCAGAGCTCCAATGACAATCTAACTCCAGCTAGGTTAGAATTGTTGTCCCAATTTGCACAAACGAGGTTTGAAACTCAACTTCAAAGGGCGAAATCACCCATTGCGAAAAATGGAACTCTGGCCTCGGCATGCTTCTCCAAGGCAAAACAGGAATCCTCCCAAACCAAGAAGTTGGCTCTTTTGAATCAAGCAGTACTCTTTGCTCAAAGTGAACAATTGGAAGAAATTTTGAAAGCCAGAATCCAATGTCTTCAAGACTCAGGACAAACTGAAGCACTAGCTGGCGACAAGTCTATAATGACTTCAATCGACAAGGACTGGAAATCAGACACAAAGAATACCCTTAATAAGAATGAATCGGACCATGACAAGGATCGACTGCATTTGGGCTTCAAGAATTCAGTTCAGATCGAAAATAGTCCCGAGCAAGGTCGATATCTGACGGCTACCAGAGATATCGAACCCGGCGAGTTAATTGGGGAAGATGCTCCGATATTCAAGATTTTGAATCAAGAGAGCGTCAAGCACTTTTGTTGGCATTGCCTCTCGCAACTGATCGCGCCCATTCCGTGCGAGGATTGTTCTGGCGTGGGATTCTGTTCTTTATCTTGCAAGTTAGAGGCCATATCGTCATATCATAAGTAAGAGAGTGTAACGTTCATTTTGGTTAAGCTTTTAATAAGAAAACTCTTCTTGTTCAAGATTTGAATGTGGCCAGACAGATTTGCTCTACAAGAGCAACATTGGAGTTTGGATTTTGGCTGTCAGAGCTCTGGGATCAATGCCTCAGCTTGTGACGGAGTCCAAGGAGGATCTCCCAACAGTTTGGCAGGATGTTCTCAACATGGAAAGTCACGAAGGATCTGATCAGTACTCTGCCCCTGAACTCATGAAGGAAGCATTGGTGGCAATTTTTCTCACGCGTTTCTTGGAGCAAGGCAATTTCTTTCAATCCTGCTTTTCGCTCAATCATCAAATCCCACCTGGTGATCTGAAGGTGGCTCTCATGATACACAAACTCATGCGAGTAATTCGATTTAATTGCCACGAAATCTTGTCCAAACCAGAGGGCAGAGGACCTAAGAAAATCGGCTTTGGGGTGAATCCATGTTTGGCCATGATTAATCATTCGTGCGACTCAAACTATGGACGAGTGTGGACCAGCAATCAACAAAGAGTAATGGCTTTTGCTACGAGACCCATAAAACGGGGACAACAAATTTGTGACGTTTACTCTGGTGTGTTTTCCAAGAGTCCCATACAAGAGCGACAAGAGGTTCACGATCGATATCATTTTCAATGCCGATGTCAACCATGTTTGGAGGATTGGCCTCTCCTTGAACACCTACCCCGCCATATTTACGACTTACCGAAAAACTGTTATCATGCTGCAGCAAATCCTCAAAAGTTAAAGAAGCTGTCATCTCTTTTAAAACAACTCAAGCAATGTCCAACACATATGCAAAAGTTAAAGGAATCCCTTGTGCTATCTTACGAATGTCTCAAACCACCGCATTGTATCCTCGTTCAACTCGAAGAATCGTTGCATTCAGCATTGTGGCAATAATGTTTTGATTCCGCAATAGGTCATTTATCTAATTTTTGTATTCTGACTTTGCCATTAGCTTATGAACTGTTGATAAGAGAATAAAGCTTTGCTTTCACGATGCATTTGTAAAGGCCGTCTTGTGAGTTCAATGTAATTACTTCCTTGATGCCTTGGAACTCGTAGACTCGCAAAGACCTCCAACCCATGCTCTTATGCATATCTCTTTCCAGTTTTTTCCTATTACGAGGATCTTCGACTGAGATCAGAAAGTTCTTCATCATTCGAAGAACTCGCTTGCTTCGACTGAAGACTCCTGAGCTCGCGTCAAAGTCAACCAAAGACATCTCAACTGTGTCTCGAAGAACGTCGTGGATGGGGATAACGAATTCCTCGGAAAACTCCCAATTCTCCGAGGCCTCTCCCATTGCCGAAGTGATCGGATCTCTTCCAGACGCTTGAATGATCATCATTGGTCGAAATGAGTGGCTCATTTGCACTTCATGCAATTGTATGACCAACACAGCTTGGCTCCAATTTGGGCAGATTTGACAAGTACCTGACCATGAGGAGAAGTTGCTCAAAATATCATGGAAAGGGAAATCCTTCAATCTGTGGATGGACAAAGAGACTTTGATCGTCCCATTTCCACCGCCATACAGACCAATCCAATGTTCTCCGTTGTTTCCTTGGGCTAAAACTGCGGTTAAATCTAAATTCATAAATCCAAGATCATCGTCCTCATGACAGAATCCCCAATCGAAGTCCTTGACCACGAATTTAAGTTCCTCATTATGTCGAAGATCCATGGTTGTAACAGGAAACTCGCATTGAAAGTTCCACTCGGGATTCAGTGATCTCCGAACTTTTTGAGAGACATGATAGTTGGTTCCAAGACGAACCACGCAATAAGGGTCTGCCAAACCCATCCAAGGACAAAGCAACGGACAATCACTGACCTTCAGGGATTTCCCCTTTTCGATCACCACACGAAGTAACGCAATGGGTCTTTGCTGAATTTGCAAATGATCGCAGAGAACTTTCGCATCTACCAACATGGGGAAGATCAGCTTTCTGGGTTGAATGATGAAGGATCCTAAAATGTGAAGTATCGGTTTGACAATTCGTTTCAAGAGGGTTAAATTCAACGCTTCAAGAAGGTATTGAAATTCCCAGTCGACGAGAGCTTGCTTCTTTAAGGATATTTCGAGTTGACCAACCACTTGAAAATCCTTTAGCATTGGTGAAAATGTGAAAACGAGCGGGGCCGAAAATCTGAAGCGTTTCAAGCCAAATTTCAATGATTGCCCAATCGTCATTTCCAGGTTTGGATGAAGGTCAAGCATCACGCCCAGGTCAATGGTTAGGGACTCATAACCATGATTTAAAAGATTGACCTCTGATTGGGCGCATCGAATGAAGGTAAGAATGGGAGGAATCTCTCCGAGATCAAAGTTGGTTAGATAAGCTTGGACGTTCAATTTTTTGAACAATGGCAATTTGTTCACCACGCCATGAAAGAGGTCCCGATCGACGATTTTGAACAATTCATTCTGGGCAAAGGGTCTCAAACTTTTGATCCAAAATCGCTCCAGAATATCATTGACCCACCCCACTGTTTCCGAATCTGGCTCGCAAGCAAAAGCTGGATTGGCATCCAAAGTATCTTCACAAGGTTTCGCATTTTGAGAAAAAATCATCTCTCGGAGCAGGAAAGAAATTCTTGACCAATCTTGGAGCAGAATCCACACGAAAACGATTGGAAGAATGCACCCAAAAAACGACTGTGACATAACAATCAAAATCAACGCACCCAAGTAAGGAAACCAAACAAAGTTTTGAATGGCGTAACGTGAGCAGTCGTTTGCTGCGCACAATATCTTCCAAAATTTCCATATCATTTGCCTTTGCATCGTCTTGAAACGAGGTTTAAACCCTTGCAAAATATGGGACTTGATGATTGGGAAACGAGTTGAATCTTTTTTATGAAACCCCAAATGTAACCATTAGTTTCAAAATACTGAAAACCGTTATTGTTTAGCGATCACTTCAAGGAACTTACTTGCTTTAATCGTCGTCGGAATCAGACAATCGAGTGTCATCATCATCATCATCGTCATCATCGTCGTCATCGGAAGAGTCGCCCAAGCTGAATGGTGTACCTTTCCCGTTATCATCTTGAGTTTGTTCCTCGTCGCGTTGTTGAGCAATGACCTCGTTGATGACTTTGGTGAGAATTTCTCTTAATGTTTGATCCGTGCCGGCAATAAACCAACCATTCTTCTCGTCACATTTGGGATTGGGTCCTGGTTTCAAGTTCGATTTGATCACGTCTTGAGCTTCTTCTAATTGCAGATCTTTGAATTGATAAAACATTTGCCGATAGGGCGGAATTCGACCTTTCCGAAAGATGTACACATCGGCTTTGGCATCTTTGTCAGCATCGGACATGTTGTTGTCCGGGCCATCGATAGGAACTGGAGGGGTTGCTTCTTTGCTCTTTCCATCCCCAGTCACGATATTGCTAAACGAATCACGATCAATCAAGGATGTTTTGGGTTTGGACCAATTCATGGCCTTGTAAGGCAACAAGTAATTTGCATAACTTCGCTTAGCCTTAACCCGATGTCGAGCTCCGGCTTGCAAACGAACCCGATAGTCCATCGTTTGGAATTGAGACGATTCCAACACCTTTCGTGGATCATATCCGAATCGGACCCATTGGTTCCGCCAAGGTCCCGTGGTAAAATAATAAGCAATAGCCGGTAAAATGTATTTCAGACGATCCGGCATGATGCCCGTGACGGCGTGCAAGGCATTTTTTGACCACACGGGTTGCTCTTCGAAGCGTTGAATCACCAAATCCTGATCACCGTGCGAAATGAACTTGACTTTGAGCTGATTAGCGGCAAAATCTCGAGCCTTTTTCGGCACCTCATCCATGTCATAAGTAATGAAAATCGCATGATGGGATCGTCTTTGGCGAGTGCGGCCAATAATATTGTAGGGCGTACCCAAGGATGTTTTATCCGCTGCGGCTTCACGTCTAAATTGATAATCCTGGGGAACATCCATGCGAGAAAAAGCCGCCGGCGGCAGAAACAAGGGCGATTCTTGGCTCAACCAGGCGGAATCGACGAGTTTATCAAAGAAGACACTCTCATATATCGACTCGTAGCCATTGCCATCGGGGGTCTTTTGCATGGGCAAGTACTGAAAGTCGCACAAATTACCAAACTTGAATTTGACATCCACACTTCCGATGACTTTGACGTCGTATTTGTATTCCGGAGACGGGTCTTGAGAATCCGAATCTGAGGGATTTATTTTCTTTTTCTTCTTCTTTTTCCAACGTTTCACCTTGAGAATCATGCCCGTATCGACGGATCGCTCGCCGCAAGTGGGCTTACAAGAGATATCATCGGGTCGAAATCGCAATTCCAATCGCCTGTTGGGCTCTTCCACCACTTCTGCAATGGTGTTCAGACCGCCCAAAGTGGCGATCATAGTGTCCACGTTCTTCACGATACCGGGATATTCCACGCAAATCAGCGAAGGCAAACCTTCTTCTGAAGGCTTCGGATCCATGTCAGCCATGACAAAAAGTGGGTGTGCCAACTGGGACGACAAACAAACTTGAAATGAATCCTAGGCGAAGGAAAGTGAGCTACTTAAAATCTGTGGTTCGAGCTCAAAATCATAACAATCCAGTCGTAAAACATAAAACGGGAAGAAGAAAGAGCTATACGAAAGGTTGCAAAAGTTATCACGATCCCATAAAAGTTGCCAAATTGGAACAATCAAAGATGAATAGTACAATTTCAAATGAAGACACAAGGAAAATAGTGCAATATTTGGCGATTGGGCTATTTATTGCACACTTCATGGGGATTTGAAAGTCTGTAGGGTTTTTGCTCTACAATTCTCTCCTTCGACCGCAAGTTGATCCATTTCTTTCACAAACCTCTCATTTTATGGTGTGCTCGTGAATGTGCTTTAACTCTAACATTTTGATAGCATATCCTAAAGAAGGAAAACCGTCAGTGGCGATATCACCATGGCCACATTAACTCCCACGCTATATTCCCCCATGAATTTTCCTTCGTCTGGACCCGTTTTCGATTTCGCCCTGACCCGTACTCCGGAAGAGATGGCTTTGTACGATCGATTCGGTGAAGATTATCAACAACGAGTGGAGACATTATCGCCGTGTTCGCAACTTCATCTTAAACGTCTCATCGCCTATGAAGTGCCCAACCATCCTCGAGTAATGTTCCGCAATCATGGCGATGTTGAAGGCTTGTTAGCTTGTTCAGAAGTCGATCTCCCGCCTACCCCGGGAATCGCATCCCCGTCGCCGCTCGCCACTCCCAAATCGCCTTATCGAATGACACCGCGATTGCTCAAACCCGAAAATTCGACCAAGCTTTTATCGCCCAATGTGTCGCGAGCTTGGGGCAGAAGTTCAAGTAAGAAGGCGGGAACCATTCCGCCCAATGTGTTACTAAATGTGAAGCCCATGGAAATGTTGTCCGCTATTAAAAGTCGGAAAGTAGTGAAGAAACTCCGGTTTGATGTAACGGCCAATCAAGTGCGGAAAATGTCCAAGTCATATTCGGATTGCTTGGAGCAAGTGGGTTGTTCCGCCTCTCATTTGCTACTGACACTGCCGCATGAGCCGGTGGGTTGAAAACCTTTGAATGTCTTTGATTTCCATCGTTTATTAAGAGTGAATTCTTGTTCCAGTTCTCGTCTAAACGTGTTCCACTTTCATACCGAGGACCCGGAAAAATCCGTCGGATCTCCAGATCTTTGACCGAGTTGTCGAGCATCTCCAACGACACGATCAATCAAACGACGGATGGCAACAATAACAATAGCTCAATTGGTAAAAAGGGTATCATGCTTACGAATGATGAAAACTGTCTTCCCAATGGAAGTATCGCTAATAGGAGGTTTAATACGCGTTCCAAGATCCCCAGGTTGAAGCCCAATTTTATGGAGCAATCGAAACAAACGAGTGGAGATCACCGAAATCATTGATGAAGTTGTGTAAGCAAGCCTTATTAATCGATGGATGACGCAATTATCTTCAAGATTTATTTAGATCACATTTGACTCGACAGTTCCGATTATGAGGCAGCATCTTGAAATAAATCACGAGTCTGTCAATATAGCTAATGGAGGTTTGAAAGATGTAGGGGAATGGTTCATCCTAGAGAGGCCAAAACGAATGTGGCACATGGCTTCGACCAATGAAGGCTTCAGATTGTGGCATTTTTGTCGAAAAACGTGCAGTTGAGCAAAAATCCGATCGATATCCGAACAAAACAAAGGCACTGTGAGCATTCGAATCACACCAGCCGATAATGGGCTGAGTGGATGCTTTTCGGAATCGTCACCAAACATGTGAACTTCAAACCAAAATGCCGTGGTATCAGTCGTGTTCTTCCAAGACAACATTTTGAGTAACTTGTCCTTCTCCTGCAGTTGATCGAGAATCGAGTCCTCTTGAGAAAAGAAAGGCGCCACCAAATGATCTCGTAGTAAAGGGCGATCCAGAAAATGAGGCATGATGAAATGGTCCAGGACCGTGATGACAGGAATAGTGTCTCTGAGAATCAGTTGCATTCCCACAAAGAGATCGCGAACAAAAGTGGCACATCGATTGCGAATGAGGAGAGCTTTAGCGGGCGTTATCTTGCACCTGGTCACATATTCTTTGAATTGGGGTCCGAGTTCCATTTTGGTAGTTTCTACGCTGTTGCCATTTCCGTGGACATCGATTTGCAACAACTCTTGAATGGTTTTGTCTTGGTGCTTCTCGTCCAAGACTAATGCCGCCAACGATAAAAAGAACTCTTCCGCTTGAAGAGCTATTTTGGAGTTTTGACTCACATTGGTCTTGAAAAGATTCTTAAAGCGGCTAATTTCCTGGAACAGCGGTTGAATTGTGGCTATGTATACCAATGTTGATGGCTCTGCCATGATGCAATGAATCATCTCGGAAGCATAGCAATTCTCTTCTTGGGCCACTTTCAGAAAATGAGCTTCAAGTGGTTTCCATGAAGTCACCAAGCTCGTGATGAAATCGACAATGATCGACCATTGCATTGGCCGGGGTGGAATTACTAAAAGAGGCTTTTTCTTCCTTTTAGCTCTCCCGTTCATTTGAGGAACTTCTGTCGAACTCACATCCATGGGGTCATTTTCATTCTTCATGGCTTGATTGTCATCGAGCTCGTCTTCATCTTCCCCCGTGATCACTTCGAGGTTATGAAATCCCAATTGATGAATCAAATCGGCGTACGCTAGTTGTCTTTCGTAATCCTTGGCAAACCAATTCCAGACCTCTCTGAGCAAGTAACCAATCTCTTTGGGAAAATTCTTCTTCACTGATTTGTCGATAGCTTGTGCTAAAGTTGAAAATGAGCACCGCCAATGAACCACATCCGGGCACTCCATTCGGAGGATTTCCAAAAAATCTTCTTGTTCTTCAAGTTCCCTCAAATCGTCTGATACCACGCCAAATAGCCGATGACGGTCCAGATTCCAATCGTGTAGTAAACGTAAAATTCCCGAGGCCAAGTGATTGACATCTTTGACGGTAACACACCCCAAATAGGTGTTCACAATCTCATTGTAATCGGCTGAACAATACCGAATCAGAACCGCCAATTGACCGCTCAAGGACACATGCCGGCTATCATCGAGTACCAAAATGTAGGGTACATCTCCCAAACTTCGTTTCAATTCACTCTTCATGTGAGGGGCAATCACACATTCGGTCAGAGTTCGACATTGCTCTCCACTCATGAGAAAGACCTGGTCGGAAAAGCTCGAGTTTAAAATGGAACAGATTTCATCCGTGCCTTGGAATTGAGTGTGGACGGCTGAGAACAGAGCAATCTTCCACTCTAATTCGCCTTTCTTGATCACAGTTTTCATCCACGGTTGAACAATGGACGCATTTCGCTCTTCCTCTTCTTGTTGCCGTTGAATGTGCTCGGCATTTTCCAGATGGCGTTTCGTGTTTCCGTGGATCTTCAATTGGTCCAGATTGGGCTCTAACACGATCTTGCACACCCGACAAATAGCATTGAGACCATTTCGGGTTTGACCCAACCAACCCATACATTCGGGCAAATCCTCCCACCATTTCAAGCACCGGTTGCGCGATAAATTAGGCATGGATTCGACGGCGATCTTCACGCTACTTGTCCCATTGGAGGTTTTCATGATTTTCTGGTGCTTAGCACTCTTGGCGTGGCGTCGAATGTCCGTCAGATGAGGTCGGATGATAACCTTACATTGGATGCAAAAGCCCCCTTGGGCATTGGGGGCTTCAGTAAGCCATCCTTTGCACAAGGGCAGTTTTTCCCAATCACTTCTATAATAACGAAGATGAAGGCCCATTGCCTTCTTGACTCCCGGATCCTCAAACGACATAATTAATACAAGTTGACCCTGAAATAAAATACATGTAAAGATTTAAATGTTAAAAGATTTCGCACGCCATGAGGAAATCTCGCCCAAATGCTCCCATTCGTGGTCACTTCCAAAACGGACCATGATGACTGGAAGCGTAATGTGGAACATTATCCAAACCAACCAGTGGGACTTCTCGTTCTGTATTCATCTGACTCTAATAATTAGGAGATTAAAAATAGTCTTACCTCGTTGATTTTCACGCGATTTGGGGCCAAAACAAGGATGTTGTAAGACCCTCTATTCAGGAGTGACCAGCTGGTTTGCTGACAATGGAGCCACAGTGCCAGCGAATTTGAGGCCCGAAAACCCAACGGAACATTTTCAGAAACTGCTACCGCAACTCTCCATTTCATAGGGCGTTTAAGGCTTGTGTTCCACTCCGTAGGGAAGACTTTCTCCTTGTGCTCTCTTGGAGGATCGATACAAAAAGCTCTCCTCTGTCGTGTCAACATGGAATTCCGATCTAAGGATTTTTTTTGCATCCTTTAACTAGAACTACTGTAGCATTAAAAGTGAACATGGACGGAGACGCAAAATACTTGAAACGCAAAGTCAAGGCCGGAAGTTTGGATGTACATCCCATTGAGAAGGCTTTAGTGGTAAACTATGAGTTGGAAGCCACCATTCTGGGGGAATTGGGGGATCCAATGTTGGGTGAACGGAAAGAATGTCAAAAGATCATTCGACTGAAGAGCTTGAATCAAGCTACGGATATCTCCGCTCTAGCCAAAGAGGTCCTTGGCAAGTGTAAACTCATACACCCGTCCAAAATAGCCGAAGTGGAGCAACTTTTATACTATCTACAGAATCGGAAGGAAAAGATTCCTCTAAATCGATCTGGATCCACCACAACTGACGACGATGATCCAAATATTCGAATCGGTTCGGCCTCATCTCATCGATATTCGCCGGTTTCTAGTCAGTTTGAGAATGAAATTGCCAACATCAACAACTTGGACGAGTACATTGAGCTTTTATATGAAGAAGGATTGGCCAAGATCAAGGGATCCCACATGATTCTTCAATTAGCACGTAATCCGGATAACCTCGAAGAGCTTTCTCAAAATGAGACTCTTTTGGGCGCCGTATCACGGGTATTACGGGAGGAATGGAAAGTGAGCATCGATCTCACTACCAACATCATCTACACTTTCTTCTGCTTCTCAACTTTCTCGCAATTTCATCCGGTGATTAGTCATTACAAGATCGGATCCTTGGTTATGGATATTGTCGAGTATGAGATCAATCGATATCAGCAATGGCTCGATGAAAAGAACCGGAAAAAGCGACGAGGAAGCAGTAATTCCGAGAGCGAAGAACTGGAAAAACGGTTCGAGACTTTCAAGGCCAAACAAGAGCAAACACTTCGGGTCTCGTTTTACTTGCTTCTCAACTTGGCTGAGGATATCAAAGTGGAAGAGAAGATGAGGAAGAAACGAATCATCTATCTCCTGGCCTCTGTCCTGAACCGTAGTAACGAGGAGCTTCTGATCCTGGTCATCTCGTTCCTAAAAAAGCTCTCTGTTTACATAGAAAATAATGAGGAGATGAAGCAATATAATGTAATTGAAAAAATTGTCCCATTGATCACGTCCGACAATTCAGACTTGGTTAATGCTGTGGCAAGATTGCTTCTTAACCTGTCTTTTGACCCGGAGCATCGCTCAAAAATGGTTCGAGTTGGAATGCTGCCTAAGTTGGTCCAACTCCTAAACGATGATCGGAATCAGAATCCAGTTTGTTGCGTCCTCTACCATCTTAGTATGGATGATAAAGTGAAGAGTATGTTCACTTACACGGACTGCATCCCAATTGTGATGCGTCTAATCCTTGAGACCACAGAAGAACAAGTGGACCTGGAGGTCATGGCCTTGGCCATCAATTTGGCCGCGAATAAGCGCAATGCCCAACTCATCTGTGAAGGTCATGGTTTGAGAGTGTTAATGCAACGAGCGTTTCACTACCAAGATGCTTTGATCATGAAAATGATTCGGAACATATCCCAACACGAGGGAATGACAAAGAACTTATTCATCGAATTCATTGGTGATATTGCCGATGCCGTCCAAAGAGCGAGTTCCGACGAATTTCGAGTCGAGTGTGTCGGAATTTTGGGCAACTTGACCATTCCCGACTTGGATTATGAACGGATGTTAACCGAGTACAACCTAATACCGTGGATGAAATCAAAGCTTTTACCCGGTAAAGGCGATGATGATCTCGTCCTTGAAATCGTGGTTCTTATGGGCACATGCGCCACAGATTCTTCGGCGGCTCAATTCTTGTGTAAATCCGGACTCATGAACTCGCTCATTGAACTACTCAAAGCAAAGCAAGAAGATGACGAGATAGTATTGCAGGTAACACAAATCAATCAATCAATATCATGTTCTGTTTCTTTCTCTTTTGTTTGGCGGAAATATCTGTGAAACGTATCACTATTTCAGGTGGTGTATCTGTTCCATCTGGTGTGTACTCACGAGAACACCAGAAACTTTGTCATTCAAGAAACAGATGCTGTGGCCTATCTCATTGATCTGATGCACGACAAGAATCCCCAAGTGCAAAAGGTATGCGATGCCACTCTAGATATCATCTCGCAGATCGATGAACAATGGGCCGAGCGTGTTCAGCGGGAAAAGTTTCAATTCCACAACGCCCAATGGCTGGAAGTCATTCAAGCGCAAACTGGAGTTCAAGATCACAATCCCATCGATGAGTTTGAGCAACTGGTTCAAGATTCGAAAGACCTCGATATCATGCCTGAGCCTTTGAGGCCAGATCACATGATTCAGGGAATGGCTGACCTTGACTTGTGGTCGTCCTCATCCGAATACCCAGACGAAGAAGAGAACGTGATCCCTGCTCTTGAAAAGAGTCGGCCATCTTCAGCCAGAAAAGGAAGACCACGAATTTAATCAGACAATAGAGAGCCTGATTAAGCAATAGACGAATCGAAAGTCGAAAATACACTATAAAGCCCACCCCAAAAAGCAAGACCACCCTTTTTACTCAAGTTACTTTTTCATTTGTGTCTCAGAGAAAGTTTTTCCGAGGTCATTTCAAGTTCAATTTGTGGGAATTTTTTGTGCTAGGCTATCTCTTCACGGCACTTTTTTGTTTTTCAAAAAAGGGAGCTCTCCTTTGCACAGATGGATGATTGATGGTGTTCGTCCTAAGCTGGTATGGTGTTTGTTTAGCTGACAAGAGTTCTTTTCAATTTTCCGAGCAGGAGCCTGGAATGGATCCAATTTTCATGTCGGCCCCATTATTATTGCCCCGGTCGTTCGTCGCCCTCGTTCGTTCGCTCATTCATTCTTACGTGCCCGGTGGAGACTTGGTCCTCGACTCCTTTTCCGGTTTCCTTGTTTCATCTCGTTCCAATTTGAAAGATCCAACAAGCACATTCTGGTGCTTGCTAGGGGTCGCAAACCGTGCGCACGTGGTAACAAGAAGAAATGGCACCATTAATCTTCTCCTGAGGCGCAGTGTTTATTTCCCGCCAAAATTCGTTTGGAAATCGCTGATGGTGGTTGTAGCTTAGCCCAAGCCTTTGGAGGAGAATGGAAGGGCAAGAAAGGAACGTGTGAAAAAGTGAATTCCAAGACCGACCTCTTCCCACTTATTGCCTTATCCCCTTCTGGCTCACTATTCTGTGTGACTGAACCAACTTGGGTGGCTGGCTGATCTTGAGTCGAGAGTGGAACGACAATATTTCTCAATTGAATTGCTCGCTCAGAATGGTAAAGCAAACTCGAGAACACCCTTACCGAAGTCCCACCAATTTCCAAGGGAGTTTTGGCCCATAAATCATGAGAAAAAGCCTGGGACAAATTTATTAGTATTCTGCGGGAACTTTCCACCCTCCTGATTGTATTCATTCATCGTTGATCTTGAGATCACATTGTTGCAAAAATAGCCTTTCTTGGCCATGTTCCCTTTAGCTTTAGCTATACCCACCCCACCAAAAGGTGAGCATAAACTTATTTGTTCCAACCTAAACCTCCCTTTTGCGGTTAGCGATCGGATTGTTCCAACGGGCACTATGGATAAAAACGTACATGAGTGCGCCGAGAGGTTCTTCAACATCAAGAATGAATGATTGGGGGGAAATTCTCATTAATATTCATAGAGTAGTATCATTACGTTTTCCCCTCGTCAAACCACAAAATTGGTCTCTGCCAGCGTAAAGAGCCACATTGCATTCGAGAAATGAGTTATAACAAGTTTCATTTCTTTATGCATAGTAAGTAACGTTTACTCCATCTCAGTCAGAAGCCGTTATTTTATTCATGGGTTCTCATGATTCTTGGGATCATCGTAGCTTTCGTTGGACATGCTTAGCATTTCCGTGCTCGGATAACCTATTAAAAGAAGATTACGTATATACCTGAATGAAATCAAAACACTGAGTTTTGAAACTCACCTATCGAAGAATTCCCACCCATCTTGGGACGTTTCTTGTCCTGCTTTAAAAAGTAATAGCACGAATAAACGCACTGAATCATGTAGATCACCAAAATGTGACAGAGTATGGCAAAAATAAGCTTGGGAACGTGAATTGTGTAGTATCGTCTGGGGTGTACCACTCGGAAAAGCACCACGATAAAGAATGAGACCATTTCAAGAACTGTGATGACGATCCAAGGAAAAATCAAAGTGGTCAAATTCTGAAAAAGAAATGCATTCATTCCGATTTCAGTTCGAAAATATTGATCGGTCACCTTATTGTGTTGTGAATCAACGCCATCGACCTATTCTTTTCAATGCATGATTCAGGTCATAAATCCAAAAATATCTAAAGCCGTCAATATATCAACACCATGATCAAGGATAAGGATTTTTTTTGTGTGTGTCAGATTTCTTTTATAATTTACGGAACCCAGAATAACCCCCCAGATTGGAATTCGGTAAAAAATGAAAAAATAGCACTTGAATCCGAGTACACATGGGGGCTTGAAAAAACTTGTCGAGACCAAAAATTGTCAAGGGATTTCATTGGAATAAAACAACATTAAAGCTAGGGTCAGAGAGTTGACGAAGTTTTTAGAAGTCAGTATTTTTTGATAAGCAGAATGTGTCACAAACGTTTCGTTCTAAGCACCAATATGAATAGTTTTAAAAAGTCTCTGACATGACGCGAGTCGCAATTTCTCTTTCCATTACTTGTTTTATTATGCTCTATAACAATTCTAGTCGAATATGATTTATTCCATTGCAACCTTACCTTTTTGAGTCCTCGAATCAATAAAAGAGATGCAATGAATATTGAAAGGCCTCCTAAAAGCACTGAAATGCAAAGTGGAAACATTTTAGGAATACTTTCGAAGTCTTTCTTTAGAAAGACCTCATCTCTTCTAAAAGTGTTCAAAAAAAGACTTACTTTCTAAAGCAACTTCATCGTGTTCATTCAAAAGGATTTGTTTCAATCTCGAATCAAGGTTTTCATAATTGTGGATGTAGTTGTGTGAATTGATAATTCGATACACTGCAACAAAACTGACAAACACCGATCCAAGCTGGAAAAAATGTTAATAAATTGCCTCATTCGAAAATTTGGTGAAGAAAATAACACTCACACACTGTCCATAGGCAAAACACAAACTTTGTTTAAATAGAGAGGTCCCACAAAGCCCAGATGTTAGTAAAAATCTGCTCATTTTCGTTTCCATTCCAAAACAACGTAAATCAAAAGAAGCAAATCAAACCGAATAACAGATAAGAACTACCGATGTGTCATTTATCCTTATCTCCATGCACGGTACTTAAAATTTCTGGGCAAGTGTCTGCTCCAATTCCAAGACTTCTAATAGTTTATTTTCGAAGTCTAAGTGTCATAACTATATATAAATATAAATGAAAATTTTATATGACAATGTATATTTTAAAGTAGCTCAAATAACTTAGTTACAAACCTTAGTTACAAATTGAAGCGAAATTTGATCAAAGAAAAGCTACAAAATATCATTTATTATTGTGACGTTGAAAATATAAACTTTATTTCTTGGCAATTCGAACAATGAAGTTCTCTTCTCTTCTTTATCGGGCTCCTTCATTGTTCAATCTTTTGCCCATTAGTCTTCAAGAGTCTTCATCAGAAATATATAGAAGCTGATCCTCTCATAGCGTGTAAGACAGGATTGAACAAATTTTTTAGACACTATTCCTGATCAACCCACTACTCAAGGGTTGTACAGATCTGCAACACTAATTCGTTGGTAAACCAAATATCATATAAACGTTGATTTTATATTTCATGTAGTAACGCTAATACTTGACTTTCTTTACAAGGAATCTCTTTCCTCGTAGCGGTAATAAAAAATCCGCAACACAACCAAAAAAAAATTTGTTCCAACACATAACCGGAGCATTCCATGACATAATTTGATGCAATTTGAAATCTTAAAGTAACGATAGTTTACCATCTGCTAAATAGATATTGATCAAATTTCGTATCAATTCATAACTTAAGACCTTTTTAAAATTTATTAATACTATGCCTCTTGAAAATAGGATGATTTTAGTGGTTTCAAGTGATTTAATATAGTTATTTGAGCAAATATACAATATACATCTTAACATAATATCTTCCTTACGCTACTCTGATATCGAAAAATATCCTTAGTCGTCTTGGAATTTGAGCAAACACTTTAATAGATCAAAGCTACCCACCGTGAATCGTTATCTCCAACAATTAAAGAGCCTGAATGTAGAAACGCGATGAATAAGAATAGGTAAAAACTACAGGGTGCGTATGGTATTTGTTGATCGACTTTGGTGGTGTTTTTGGGAATATCTGTTAGAGCTATAGGTTTGAAATTTTGTAAGCTCAAAGATGAGTCATATGTGAGTGTGTGGACGAAAAATGGCATCAAAAGAAGAATTGACAGTTCCAATTTGGTGGAAAAGACAAGAGGTCTTGTTAGAAATTCGCGCCGGATAGTACAATAAACAAAGCCTTGCTGTAGGACAGTTTTGGCTATTTCGTTGGACCGGACTTAATTTTGACCTCCTAACTCTTCGGATCTCAATCCATTGAATTTTTTCATATTGGGCGTGGTTAAAAGACATACCAACCGAACTCCATGCAACACCTCAGACGAATTGAAGCAAAAAAACGCCATGAATTTGCAAACTTGTCCAAGGACTTGTCAGCCAAGGTCTGCTCCCGATTCAGGCCCAGACTGGAAAGAGTTTTCATGAGAAAGGCGGTTTCTTTGACTAAAAAATTAGTATTTTCAACGCTGAATCCAAATATGTGCTTATTTCTCGAATCGGACCAAGATTTTTGAAATGGCAGCCTTTTCCCTGCAGAACTCCTGAAATCAACAAATACCATACGCTCCCTGTAGATGTGCAAGACTAAATAAACTAGTCTTGCACACCATTGACACTAAATTCCTATTATGGATGAATGTTTATTGCGACTCTTAGAGATGTCAATGCAAATAAAATATATTTCAAAAATATATGTATGGCATTAAACATGACAAACTGAGTTATCAAACAATAAAAGTGTAAAAACATATGCGTTTAAAGTTACGACATCACAGATGATTTGACTAGATTTGTTTTCAGTGTGCATGAAAGAAGTAAAGAGGGGATGCACAGACAGTACACATACAGTTGAGTAAAGGTAAATGATGAAACTCTCGGTTAATATAGTAGAGAGGGTGAGTCAGATTCACTGATGTCGAAAAATACAGAGGTCCGTGGTGATATTAGGCCGCATGTTAACGCAGCTAATTCAAAAAGCGAGAGTACACAAAATCAAGTCAGATTGACGTGCCTAGAGTATATACTCTCGACAGCTGTTGTGTTTGAAACACAGGAGCTAGGGTGAGTATATACTCAACAAACGTTAATCTGACTTGATTTTGGTGTACTCTCGCTTTTTGAATTAGCTGCGTTAACATGCGGCCTATTGAATTGGTCCTTTGTCAGTTCCCGTCGTTGGTGGAGTTAGGCAGGAAGCCGGACGAAGGTGCGTGACCGTCAATATTCCTAAGGGATGTCGGGCCATGGACAATAGAGTATTGTTAAGTGCTTGACCGGGAATGACAACATGTGTCCGCACATCGCCTCCGGAAAGGTCAGGTTCCTAGCACTGTTGGACTCTAACCTTGCCAGCCTGATGGTGAAGGGTTCATTTTCCTATGTGAAATGCGTCCATGCATTGTTGGCTTAATGGGTCGCGCAGAGATATCATTTGAGGAACTTGGTGTAGGTGGTATCGGTGGATTTGAGGGCGGAGATGGGAAGCCAAAAGTGTAGTAAAAAAGTCATAATGGCATGGCATAATGATCCAAGCCATCTTGGCGGTATATTCTATGCAATGACTTATTGGCCGATTGCGCGGGGGAGTCTTTGTGAGGTTAAGAGATAGTACTGGTAGCAATGTCATACCAATGTGTGTGGTAGGAATACTTGTGATGTCATATTTGGTATACAGGGTCGGCGGTCCAAGTGTGAATTTTGACGTTTTTAGTACATAACCGCTAATAGACTTATTTTTTGGGCCATCTTTAAAAGTGAGACATGTTGGAATCAAAGAGCCTTGCAAACAAGGCTCTTTGCCAACTGTCCCAAAGACTTCATCGCTTCATCGATGTCATGATCTTATTCATCCCCAAGGGCTCCTGCAGGGATATGCACAAAACAACTTCTATTCTTTAATACTTTGGGATTCTTAAACTGTAAATTTGAAAAAAAATCTATCAAAAACCGCAAGACTTATGATGGTCGAAGTAAAATAGATGGATTGTATTGTATAAAGTTTATTTTTAGACACAAGTTAGTGTTTGGACAGAATGCTATCTTAAAAAAAGACAATTATTAATTTACAGGAAGGGGGTGCTAAATGTCGCAATAGAGTGCTTAAAGACGGCGTTTAAACTGTGTCAGTGAATCTGCTTTCCTGATGTCAGTCGAGATGTTGTTCCAAGTTTGGACAAGTCTGTTTGAAGAAACAGGGCCTTTATTTCAGCTTGGTTGTAGGTACCGCCAATTTGTCATTTGTTTCAGACCGAGTTTGGAAAACCGATGTTGGGTACTTGAAGAATTCATCTTTGTCGAGGCAATCCATTGTTTACAATTTTGTACGTGTGAATCATGTCGAGGTATTGTCTCCTGTCACTTAAATTCATAAGTCCAGTCCCTTTTAGTCTTTTCTCGTAACTAATTTCACGGAATCCTGCGATCATGCGAAGCGCTCATCTTTGTCCGTTATCAAGCGAATCTTCGTCTTGTTTGGATGGAAGTACGCGTAATGCTCCAACTTTGTATGCAAAACTCCAGGTGAGGTAGTACAGGGATTCCTGGGTAGTACCAACTGTTTGTAGAGTCTTACGATGGTATCTTTCTCCCTGATGGAGAAACTTCTTCTGATTTGGCCAAGGATACTGTTGGCTTTTCGAATTGCTGAGGCGCATTGTAATCGACTTTTCCCATCATGTTGCGCTATAACACCTAGGTCTTTTTGATATTTACCTTTTTCTGTATGTTCACCATCAATGATAAAGTTGTTGGTTCATGCTGTTTCCACCTAATATTTTTCTGCTCAAAACTGTTTTGAAAGTTTGCAATTTGAGACTTTTAGCATTGGGCAATGTCATTTGACGAAGATTCTGCGAACAGTCCATTTGACGATTTTTTGTAGCCAAAGCATGGAGAGTCTCGTTTACTTTTCTCCATGGCACTTGAGTCGAAACCCCGCGTGTCCTCACATTATACTCGTATAGACCAAGGACCTCTGAAGATGTGGACAAACTTTGAGACTTTTAGTTATGACTTTCCTTGGTCACAGCTACCAGTGCACGCTGCCAATTCAGCCCAATTTTACCAACAGCCTAAAAGAACCGTTTTGGGTTGTTTCGGAAAGAGTTGGAAAGCAATTAAGCAGCTTCCTCATTTTTTAAATGGTGATCAAAGTTGAGTTCTAAGATGGAAAGAAGTACTTTTGATTAAGGGGGAGCAATCACAAACATGCTTTGAGATATCTTTGGAGCAAGTTTTTTTTGTTGAATTTATATTTATTGGTGAGTTTTAAATTTGAAATATGACTAACAAGATCCTGGCAACAAATACAACATACTGTTTTGAACATTTGTTGAGCTCACTTGATCATAACCACACATTAGTCTTCGTCGGGAATATGTAGGAGCTAATTCTCTTACAGCATTTAAGTCAGGATTGGACAGATTTTTAGATACTATTCCTGATCAACTGACAAACTATTCAAGGGTTGTACAGATCTGCCAACTAACTCGTTGGTAGACCAAATAACATACAAATGTTAATTTCATGCAATAACGCTAATGATTTACTTAATGTACAGGGAATCCCATTCCTTGTAGGTGTAATAAAAAATCCGCAAATCCGCATAACAACCAAAAAAGTATAAATACAAATTCAATTAAATTCAAATGTTTACAAACTGTTTGCATTTTTTTGCATTTTTCCATTTTTTGATTAATTTTCTTGCATTATTTGGTGTTTACATTTGCTTTTTTGTGAACCCCTGGTGATCGCTAAGCTTTTTGTGTAAACCTTCAGTAGCCTCAGTTGGTACGAAATTTAACGACAGATTTCATGGCAACACAATGAACGCAAGGAAAGACGCAAGGACGCAAGAAAGTCATACAGTCAAAAGTCTCCAAAGAACAGGAGCTTAACAAGGAACCCTAAGATTAGATTTGTATTGCTTAACCTTCTCTTGAAAAAATCATTTCCTTTTCCTAAAAATATCCAAAGAGCAGTTTTTACTTCAAGCCATTAATAATGTCACTTGCAACGACGTTGGGTGACACTGTGGAGAGCTGTTCTGACACATGATTTTGTCCTTTTCTTCTCCAAAACTCTATCTCATCGTCTAAAGAATCATTTTTGTGTAAATTTGGGAGAGTGGAGGGTGCAAGTTTGAAGAATGGCACAAACTTGGTTTCAAAGCAAGTGACAAACTGGTTTGCCTTGACAAACTCAGTGATGAAGCTGTCAGTAAAGGATATCATGATGGTTAATGAGTCACTCTACATTGACCATTTTTTCGTTCCATTTCTTGCTTATTTTTTAAAGTTTTGATTGATTTGACTAATTTGCAATCTACTGTCTCTTTTTGAAAGCATGCTTAGTTAAAAGTAAACAAGAAAAAGCACCTTTCAGGTTTTTATTCTTCAGCAAAAATATCATTGGTACACCGTTTGGTTTGAAAATTAAGTATCAGATTTTGTTACTTCCTTTGATGTTTGAAAAAGGTGGTCAAATTAGTTTGTTACAAATCACCTTGCATACTATTAAGAATGATCAAATCGACCAGAAAGCAGTTCTTGGAGAGACAGTTCTTTTTTGATTTTGTTACTTTTGTTCCATTTCCGAATAAACCCCTTTCACCTTAAAGATTGTTTTAGTTTCCAAAGAAGTCCCTTCAGGGAATATGAGAAACAAACCTCTTTCCAGATCAGTTCCACAACATCTAGGAAAGTGCCTGCCCCTTTAGAATGGTTTGTTCCCTTGGGAACTGCAAACTAATTACTTTGTTGAGACGTGCGATAGTGATAGATCGAAACTAATTTGCTTCTCAATTTGACTCACTCTAAAAACGTTCAGTAGCCAAAACCAATTCATAACACCATTAGCCAAGACATCTTCAAAAAATGAAAATTTTGTCATTTTGCCCAAATATATCTAAAACTAAAAGGATTAATATGCAGGGTAGGACCTTTTCTTTAAAGAATAAGAGCCTTTTTGGCCAAAATTTTGCCGAATAGGTTAAAACAAGGAAGTAGATTTTTTTGCCAAAAACTTACTTATTCAAAACCTATTTGACAAATTGGTTAGTTATTGTAATAAATCAGAATTCCAAAGTCACATTTAAAAATCCCATTTTTTTCAAAATTCCCAAGAAAATGAGCCAAATTCCCAAGTCAGATTTGAAAAATCCAATTTTTTTTTCAAAATTTCCAAATAATAATAATAGGTTTTATTTAAGAAGATCTAAAGTAAAATAGAATAATGCGTCTTCATAATCGTCTCTCCCAAATCCTACTGAAATATACAAAAAAAATCGTCTCTCCACCAACTAAAGTTTTAGGGAAAGAATGGCACCCCCAGCCAGCCACTTTCATTCACTTTAAATCTTCTTTCAATAGCCTGGAGTTGGATAAGATCACCCTAAATTGTCCTAAAAGAAGAGCGGCCCAATAACCCACGCAGAAATTGGGTGATTTTTAATCAAACTTGTAGATGACCTGTTTTGGAAGACAAGTCAATTGGTAGCTATTTGGAGCCCCATCTCCCAACATTCAAACCAGATTCTATCTGGAATTAGATTATTTGAAATTGAAATAAGCGGTCTCCTAATAAAGCAATGGTGAAGTGAAGTGACTCGTCCACCTCGAGATTTATTTTTTGAATCCTGAAACAAAAAATGTTCAAAAACATTTGTTTTGTCCATGCCTAGTAAATTTTTCATGGCAGTTAGGCTTTCTGCCATAAGGCAGCTAGAAGAATAACGAGCAAGATCGCTCTAAATGGAGAAGCATCTTTGCAAAATGAGATCAAACTGAGAGGCTTCGAGTATACTGTTGTCCGGCAACTATCAAAAAATATACAGCTAAGAAACTCCTGCCCGGCTCTGAAAAATTTAGAAAGAACAACATCTGGGTTGATTTGATTCAAATTTTTCACAGTCAATTCTATCCAGCCACTTTGCCCGTCGGTTCTGGAAATGTGCGAAATATGATGTCAGTAACCACGGACATCTAGAGATATCTCTAGAGGTCCATGCAGTAACTCATCGCCAAATTTGTTTTTTTGCTTTCGATGTTGCATTTTTATGTTTGAACTCTCCTCGATGATAATGATTTTTACGAAATGTTTTTGATCATGACTGCTAGGTTAGCGGAAATAAACGAATTTAGTCAAAACAAGACAAGGCCCCCAAATGATTCAAAGAGTAAGAGGATACACTTCCAATCACTGCTCGCTATCCTTTGTGGTCAAACTTTAAAATGGATTATTCTTGTTTTCTCAGTAGATGGTGTGATTTTAGTTGGAAAACTTTACCGCACACTTCGGTGACGAGGGAGAACGGAATGTGCTTGAACCAACTCCATGGTGGATAGAAAGGCCTGGAAAAAGATGTTGATGGGTTTGAAAGTAAAGTCGAATGCTTTCATTCATTTCCTGTTGTGCGCGTGCCGTTCAGATGCCATTCTCAACACCATTTCCTTTCATGATTCTTTCTTTCAATGTTTAAAGCAAGCTTGCCTTTTCAGCTGAAAAAGTGAAAATGCCTCAAATTGCACCAAGTCAATTTTCTGCCAATATGGCTAATTTTAGTTCAAAAGACTGAAAACTTATAATAAAAACTCAAACCAAGATCTAAGTTATAAATCATTGGTGGTTGTTGTTAGAAGCGTTTTCTTGCTATTTGTCTGTATTTAGCTGGAGCACTACTTTAAAAGTAGCAGCTCACACTTCCCAAGATTTACATGTATTTGAAGACAACGACCATCATACATCAGTTTTGGACAAACTAAAGCGCTTTAGATGTTGATGGAGGGACTCCAAATGGAATGAAAGGTGTTTTACCTGAATTTTGGCATGGATCAAACCTGAAATCCTTTTTTCTTGTTAGAGTATACCAAAATCAAGTCAGCTTGACGTTCGTCGAGTAAATTACTCGCACCAACTGCGGCGTTTCTAAACGAGCAACTACGTAGGGCGAGTATACTGGGTGCTTCAAAAGAGTCGGAACACCTAATTATATCGTCTACGTATAGCTCGTCATTGAAAGCATATATGAAGCTCACTTTCATTTAATATAATTGACCAAACTCTTGGCTTGAAGAGTCAGAAAAAGCAATTTCGCCCTACTTTAATTTTAATTAAGCGACGACAATTTTTCCTGAGAGGGGACATTTTTGAAAACAAAGCGTTCGTGACTCTTACTTTTTTCTCCCTTTTGAAAATTGGCTCCAATCAAGAAAAGACGACATAAAGAGAAAAAAGTCATAACTATCTGAAGAATTGTTATCTGCCACATCTTTTGAGCTTCATACATTTTTTGTGTGACCAACGATTTCCGAGTTACGGGCATGGTTTCCTGTTCCGTTTCTTACGCGGCGGCTCAAATGTGGTTTTTGGCGTTTTTTGTTACATAACTAACCACTGTCCATTTTTAGGCCCAATTGAGGCTCATAGACTTCTTTTTTGGCCCATCCTTAAAAGTGAGACATGTTGGGATACCATACAGTCAAATTGAACCCAAAATTCTGCACTCCTCCCTTGAGGGACAAGTGCAAGGCTCTGTACCAACTGTCCCTATTACTTCATCGATGTTCTGATCTAATTCATGCCCAAGGGCTCCTACAGGGATATGCACAAAACAAAGTCTTTTTATTAATACTTCAGAATTCTTAAACAGTAAATTTGGAAAAAAATCTATCGATGTTAAGTGAGTTAACATGTGACTTCAGCGAACATCAATCCTGAAGGTGCAATAATTTAGTGACTCTTTTCTTCCTTTTGTTCGAGTGGCTAGAAAAAAGCTCAGTAAATTGTTTCTCAGGAGCCAAGGACTTGGTTTTTTGACCCACTTTATCATAGCTCAGTTGAGTGAACGGGGTCAATTTGCACGAAGATTCAGGCAGTCAAACGCAATCAGCGCGTCAGCCAGTGTCGCAGTAAATATCCAATGTTGCTGATTTAAATGGACCTGCTTGAATTCAATGCGGTTCTTTCTGCGGATTTAGTTCTTATTTCACCTCTGTTTGTGTTTCCGAGTTTTGTTGGAGGATGCTGAACATAGCAGCACTGTCGGATGCCAATGCGGAACATTCAACTATTGTGTTGGGTTACATTTTGGTCCTCAGTGTTAATTTTCAGGAAGCTCTGCACCTCCTTCTATGTACTGGGACTCGGTTACTTTCCTTGGTGAGGTCTTCCACTGCAATCTCGAAATAGCTTTGAATTTATTCAAATTTCACCTCCTCCTAAGAGCAAAATGGGCCATGTTGTTCCTTTCAGGGGTCCATTTACTTACTTCTAGAGGGCTTGAGAAGGAAAGAATGCGCTAAACTGGCGACAATTCAACTAATACACTTAGTAATTATCATCAATTTCATTCAAAGACATCAATGTCACAACATCGTTTGTTACACAAATAGGTACACCTCGTGAACGTCTCCATTTCAAGTGTAACCCATCCGAATGTTACTACATTACCCGTGGCAAGTATTGGGACTATTTTTTAGTCTGGCCGCGATGTGGGAATGGAATGGAAAGCTAAGACTCTATTTCCGTTAATCTCTAGTGTGTGTGTGTAGTCTCCCATGTACACTACGTGTCCTCATTCTCCACTCTTGCTCACTTTCATTCTTCTCCTGTTCCTCTTCCTTTCATCCTTGCTCCATCCAGTCATCGTCCCTGGCCTTTGTTCAACTTTAACGAGGAAGCTTGAAATTTGACCTTCTAGTCCACATTTGTATTCCAAAGGAGTTTGAGTCCCGCCGCATGTACATACATGCGCATATACGTACGTAGTACGTATGTATCTATGCATGGGTTCAGAGGCTGCAAAGTTTCTCTCAGAGAACGAACATGGACTAAACATGCTCCACTTTAAAATGGAAAAACCTTGGCCACGCCATTCCCTCCCCCTTTCCCCTAGAGCACAAAGCTTTGAAAGGAATGGCACAAAAATGTTGATTAACTTTTGCCGTCGGGGTCATTGTACGTGTACATACTGTACTTACCTAAACTCAACACTGAGTGAAGAATGTATTTCGCTCCCCAAAGAGTTAAGTCCCCACACATATTTGAAAGAATGCATTAATGTGACATGATGGAAGAGTTCCATTTATTTTTTCTCTGGTATCTTTCTTTCGTCTCTGGGGACCCGTCTTCATTTTATCCCCTGACAGCTAACCCGTTGAAGCCTTCTTTATCTCAAACTATGGCAAGCAAAACATTCCACCAACGTTCCTGGTTGTGCGAAGACAACCACCAGAATCATTTTACACTCTGTGTGTTGGTACATGCGACTTTGGACGAAAATGTTTACAGTTATTGATCTTCATCATTTTTAGATGGGTTGAAGTCTCCATTCAAAATTTCATGGATGCTTCCACAAGAGATAAGACAAAATTCAGCATGATTTTCTCACAGTCCATTTATATTCATATAGTACGAAATTTCTCCACGGGATTCGTGCAAAAACTAGAAACACATCTCAGTCTGGTTTTAGCTATTTGGCCTTGTCCGCTGAAGCTAAGCAACTTCGTCGACCACTATCGGGCATGTCAGAAAAATTCTTACACTCAGTATTTGCCCAATAGCTCAAGATTGGGTTGTGGTAGACAAATGATTCCGTTTCATAATATAGCATAAAGACATAGTTATCCATCCCTGAGTTATCAAACAAAACAAAAAAGAACGTTCAAGTTGCTATACTTCCCAAGATATTCAATATGGAAAGAGACAAACGAATTTCGATCCGCGCGCTTTTGGACGCTGGCCAAACGCCAACACAGATTTCCCACCAAGTGGGCGTGTCCAGACCCACTGTATATGCCGTGAGGCGGTCCCAGAATATTGAGAGAAAGGCTGGGAGTGGACGCAAGTCCAAACTTGACCCAAAGAAGTTCAAGACACTGGCAAAAAGGGCCTCACTGAAGTCAATGAGGTCATTTGCAAGGGATTTGGGCATTTCGCACATGTCAGTGAACAGGGCAATGAAAAAGGCTGGAGGTCTCTCCACCCTCACAAGGCTCTTTCCACCAGCCTTTTTCATTGCCCTGTTCACTTTTTTTTCTGACAGAATTTTTCTGACATGCACGGTATATAGAGTGAAACTTGACATTGCTTTAGAACTCGGTCGATGACAAAAAGGTGCCATATGCTCTTGACTAAAGGAAAAAAAGTTCACCACCTTTTAAATTTTAATCTTACCATATAATAATAGATGCCTCACGGTGGGAAGAAGCATTATACAAATCACGCCAGCTTATTACTAGGAATGCTTGAATATTTCTCACTTACAGCCCTATCGGTCTATTTTTTCGGGTATGAACATCTCGCAACTTAAGTCTTTCCCCCTTCTTTCGAAATTCTCAGTGTAAACACTTGTCATCGCTTATTTGAGGAGTTCATCAGACACTTGAAATTTAGATTCAATAATGTCAAGTCATTCTTTTTTGCATTAAATAAATGAATGGAGAAGATACAATAAAAGTCCTGAGAAAAATAAAAGCAAATAAATGTTTGGATTAAGTTTTGTAAACGAATCGTCATTTTTAAGCTTAAGAAATTTGACGGCGATATATATCGCCGTCAAATTTCTTTGAAATATATATTCTTTAAAATATATTGTACATATATATATGTACAATCGGCTAAAACTCAGTCACAACACACTTGAACATTTCAAAACATGTTTAGGTCGAAAACCACCGCTGAAAAGTTACTTCTTTATTCCCATGGTCGTCAGCAAAATTTAATGTATTTTAAGCTTCGTCTTAAACCACTGGTCTTGGATATTGAAGGCTTGGCTATAATAGGGGTTCCAACAGAATTTTGGCTGGCAAATTCATGTTGTGCGCCAGAACGCTTTCAGAAATACATATTATGCAAATTGACTCTGATTTACTCTTGATTCATGCGAGAGTATGAATAAATTATTGTAGAGGTCGGATGAAACATTTCTATACTTGGGTTTAATTTGTGTCGTTTTGAAGGTGAAAGTTAATTTCCTGTTGCGACCTTATCTACTGGCGTGAACGTTCGGGTGTTTGAATATCCATGACTTGTTTTCATAGACACTTGTGGGACTTCTACGAGCTAAAATAATTTGAGGGAAAACCGTCTTTCCCTAGTTAAAATAAACTAATGGATAAGGGTCTTCCTTGGATCAAGATAGATAAAGATATACTTCTGGCGGATACAGGTCCTTTGACCCCTTTGTTTATGTATATAAGGAAACTGGAAAGAACAACAGTCAATATACTGTAATTCTTGCCTGAGAAGAGGTAGAAGTTGACCTTTCCTGAAATAGTTTCAACGACTTCTTTCCTTATCAGCATTTTAGTTTACCCCCTGACACAAAATTCCATTAGGTTTACGGCAGAGTCTAGCCACTACGACTCCGGTGAGCCCCTTCCAACAACCAACCCCCTAACACTTCTTCCAATTTCAAGGGAACAGAAAAGTAAGCACAATCATTCCTTGATAATGAGAAACGTGAGGCCATTTCCTCTCACGGCCTCTTTTTGTGCTTCTAGAGCTAGTCGGTCTAGCTCACTCGGTAAGGTATAAACAGTGTACGAGAAGCCCGCGAGAAAGAGGGTTGCTTCAAAGGCCCTCCTCTGCATTCTGGATATAAACACACTCACAATAGTGCCTTTACCAATGACCGACGTACGTGCTTGAACGCCCCTGTCGACCCAAGCAAATGAGTCCGTCATCTAGGAGACTCGCTTGGGACAATATTTCAGTAGCAGTGGGTCCCTAGTAGAGCTGTGCATCGGATCCGAAAAGTCGGATCCGATCGGATCCGAATCCGATCGGATTCGGATTCGTTCGGATTGACGCAAGAATTTTCGGATTCGGATTCGTTCGGATTTAAGCGCGAATTTTCGGATTCGGATTCGTTCGGATTCGCCAAAACCTGTCGGATTCGGATTCGGATTTGCGAAATATTTTTCGGATCCGACATAATCCGAAACCAATCCGAAATTTTCATTTTACTTTCTTATTTCAATTCACAATATTTTCATAATGAGACCTTTTTTATGATTTAAATGCAATCTCCTGCCTTCAACTCTGAATTTTTTAATGACTCCACAGGGTATTATAATGTTTCAGATTTTACCAATTAAATAATAGCATTTGCAGATCAAATATTTCTATATTAAGAGAATCATAGAAAGGTTTTTTACACGTAGAAAAAAAAAGTTACAAAACGTCTTTAAAGCAAAACCATCCTATTTGAATAAAGTAAAGATTTTGCCAAGTATTCACCCCTGGATTACAATTAAGTGCGTAAATATCAGCCCACTTGACACCAAACTGACTTAAAGATAAAAATGTTTTTACCCCATTTAATTACGCAGTTTTTTCTGCATTTGACTGTTGGTATGATTGTGATTTTTTGAAATTATATCCTTTCGTAAACATTTTAACATATTTGGTTCATTTTGGGAAATTCTATTGTGCTATTCATTAATTTGCTCTAATTGTCCTGAAATATTTTGCATAAAAACAAGAAAATGCTTATTTTTTCCTGGAAAATGCCAAGAAGGTTAAAAAATCAAGACTTAATGTGGAATTATTAATAAAATAGATTATATTAAAAGATTGTGTTCTGGGCACTTCTAGTTGAAATAGTGTTGTTATTTCCAATTTAGGCCAAAATAACAAAATAATCAGATTTAAATCGGAATGAGCAAAAAAATTTTGAATTAATGTCTGATTGAGCTAAAAAATTTCGGATTTTTTCGGATTATCGCCAAATTTTCGGATTTTTTTCGGATTTTGCGCCAAATTTTCGGATTCGGCTTCGTTCGGATTGGGCAGAAGATTTTCGGATTCGGATTCGTTCGGATTAGGCAAAACTTTTCGGATTCGGATTCGTTCGGATTGAGTTGCAAATTTTCGGATTCGGATTCGTTCGGATTGAATGGAAGCTGTCGGATTCGGATTCGGATTAAAGAAATCAAGTTCGGATTGGATTTTGGGGACCTTTCGGATCCGATGCACAGCTCTAGTCCCTAGCACATATGTGTGTGTGTGATAGACCAGAATACTAGTTGAGGAGGCCATTATGGCTCCGGTACTCAAAAGGAAAAGGAGGAGAAATGAAATTGAGCCTCTCACGCGATTTAAATTCAAGGGAAGGGAAATATATGACTTGGAGAACCAGAAGGGCAAACCTTGTTTTTCATACTCGTTTTCTTTTGAGTGAACAAGTTTTAAGGTTGTTTTTAGAACCGAAGGACTTCATTACAGGCTTCTGTAGTGTGTTCTTCCCCAATTGCAATACGACCGGAATGTTCTCACCCATTCTTAATGATATGATAGCTAAGGAATGGCTTACAGGGTCGGTGGCCCAAGTGTAGACGCCTTAAAACTATCCCAGTTATTACAATTTTCGATAGATATTTTCAAATTTACAGTTTCAAGCTCACTCAAGTGTTACCGGATAGAATTTGTGTCGTATATTTCCCTGTTAGAGTCTTTGGACTCCATGGTAATCACATGGATGAGATCACAGCATCGATGAGTTAATTGGGACGGTTGGCACGATGCCTTGCGTTTGTCTTTCAAGGGTAAAAAAGGCAGAATTTTGTGTTGGATATGACTGTTTAGTATCCAAGCATGTCTCACTTTTAAGGGTTGATCCAAAAAAGATATTTATGAGGCTCAATTAGACCTAAACGGAACCTGTTTATGTTTTAAAAACGCCAAACACTTGGCCTGTCAACCCTTTAAATGATTTGTTTATAATCATCATTCTTTTCTACGTCTCATTTGTTTCATAAGGGATGTTGTAACGACTATAAGTTGGAAGTTATGAGCCTCAAAGTACCATGTCGAGCAGGAAAAATGCAAAATTTGCTTAGATTTTTTAAAGCCTAATTGTGAATGCTCTCAACACTAAAGAGTCCCTGTAGATGACAAAAGTAGAATCCAAATTTTGTAAAAAGGTACGAAGTTGATGGTGCCAAAGTGACCAAACTCTTGCATGGGGCAAGAACTTTGCAGTCAGTGTACAGTTGCTTCTTACAAATTTTTAGAAAGTTACTATTTGCTTTCGTCCAAAGTAATAATTAGTTGCGCCCTATTGTTTATGGCGAAGAAGACTCCACCAATTTCTGCTTTACTTGATTTGGACCCAAATATGTCCGATTATGAGGAAAATCTTAGAAGAGGCAACAAAAAAAGTTGCTTTTTTTCTGCCAAATCCTCTGATAATAAAGATTAATTGTACCAAAAATCTTTTCCAAGCACGAGCAATTTGACTTCTATGGCAATCCGGTCCATCAACTAAAGCAAATGAAGGTGACTTTTGTAACAAAGTCAATCAGCAAGAGGCAAGTTTGGGCATAGTAGAGCTAAGAGGAATGATAACATTATGGTTATTTGTTCTCGATTTTCCTAAACATAAACTCTCCACAAATGTGTAGTTCTCCATATCTGATGCCTGTCATAACAATGCAAGGAGTTGTGAGTTATGAGAATATGTTATCTTTTGTTTCCATAGATCTGACCGAAATCGGGGAAATGTGTGTAGTAGTTGCATTGTCTGAGCACTTGCGGAGATCACCATAGACTCCTCATATAACCTCACTGTTCCGTATATGACACTCATATTGAATGGTGTAAGTACTCAAAGCGTGTATTGTGTTGGAAGAGAATAGAAGTGGATGATCCCTGTTCCAGCCTGAGCTCAATTTCTACCCTTCGCCTTAGAAGTACAATAGTATGTAGTACTGGTGGTGGTGGTGGTTGTAGTGGTCGTCATTCTCCTCCTTCTCGTCCTCTTCCACAACATTCTCGTCTCGGTCTCTTTCTTTCCAAATTTGGAAGCTGGACCATGGATCGGCCTATCGCCTTCAGCTCCTCGAGCGTGACCAGTGGCAAAAAGCTTTCAGAAATATTACATCCACAAGCCAAAATGACGTCGAGAATCTGCAAGGCTTGAGAAATACACGGTATACTGTCTTTCTGACAACCCAAGAGTATGCCAAAACCTACTCCATGAAATGGGAACAAGGAGTCTCAACCAACGGAACTTCGGGGTTATGCGCAGTTCTACGTATAGTAGCTTGTCCCTTTTGAGTGGTATCATCCCTTGTTCCAATATAGGATCAAGCATCGGACATTTGACGGCATCCTTTTATGCCACTTCAGGGACCAATGATTGCACCAATGCTCGTCGAGTCCCAGAGATTGACTGACGTCTAGGTTTTGAGACTAGAGCCTTTCCCAACCCAGCTTCTTACACCAAAGAAAGGGGAAATTTATGATATTGCACCAAGAATTTTCTTGGTTCCTCGACGTCTGCAAACAACGTAGACACGTGTGATGCTGAGTTTCGAGCTTGGGTGTAGTACTCTCATTAAATGAGAATATAGCTTTGCTTTAGAGCATTAAACTCCAACTTGGCTTACTCAGACATTAACGATCATAGGGCCATTGTCGGTCACAACACCAAGCCAATTTGTCTAGACTTATTTTTTTAAATTTAAGATCTCATGAAATTCGGTTATCGTATCGAAGGAAAAAAGAGTATTAAAAACATGGATTCCTCAAAATTGTTATGAGATGGCAAATACTCTAGGAGTATTTCGCGTTCACTTTTGGAGGTTGGTTCTCCTACATTTTTAAGCTTGAATTTTCAGGCAAGTAGGAGAAAAAAGTTGCTTGAAGTTTATGAAATAGGTCTAATGTTTTAAGGATCTTGTTTCTTTTATGTTGAGCCATAAATATCCAAGTAATCCACTATATTATCGTAGAAGTCACAAATACCCAGAGATAGTGAAGACAAATGAACCTTTTGTTTCGGCGGGTAGTTTTCTTTTCTGGCTTGGTTGGGCTTATCTCATTTAGTTCCGAGCCAAAAGAAGAGAATCTCGAATGTGTGTACCTTTGGTGAATCGAAGAATAAGGAGTTGTAGGCAAGAGGAAAAAACTTTCCACCAGCCCCTTTCTTCCTCTGATGAATTTATAATGAGCAATTAAAATCCTCTTGCTTAGAGCACTTCCGAGGAGATAGTCTCCAGGGGTCTCAAGTTCGCCATTTCTTCTCGAATAAGAAGATGGATTGCAGGGATCTCGAAAGCTAGAGAATCGTTACTGTTGGTCACTAGTCACTCACTACTTAGATAGAAAACACATCAGTTTAACCCGCCCCTAAAGCCTTCGATATCTTGCTTTTATTCACATGGAATGGAAAGTAATGGTAAGCTGGCTGGATCGTGCATGAAACGAATGGAAAATGGAAATTCCGACAACTCTCGCTCTCTTCATCATTTCAAATTCCATGGCAGCCGCTTGGTTGGGGCAAAAAGGAATTCGAGGAATACTTTAAACTCCATCCACGATAGGATGTATGATTTAGGGCCGAATATTTCTAGCAGGCGTGTTCCATCCTCCCTACTGAATAGACTGGCTCACCCCCTATTACATTGGATGTGCGCTTGTCCCAACACATGTCAGCCTATGTATAGCACTTACTTGTAGAAGAAGCGAAAGAAGAGAGAACGAAAAGGGGGGGGGGGTCTTAAAGGGTGGAACAAATGGGTCTTCTTTATTGAAGCTGGAAAGTCATTCTGGAGCATATGAAATGCGAGATCAAGCTAGCTACTCCTTTAACCAAAACTGGGTGAGTGTTCTTACGATTTACACGTACTGTCATCATGTACGCGTAGTATGTAATACGGGAGCACACATACAGGGTGACACATAAAGATTAGAACGGCAAAGTATTGCCCAGATACCCTCGTCATCTTGAATTTCCCGCTAACGACGCCTAAAACGAACTTGATTGGTTGACATTTATCGTTGTTTTTTGTTGAAAGAGATTTTTGTTAATTGTTCACATTTCGAAACAAAATGGAAAAGCGTCAGGCTATTGTTGCCCTTCACCGTGCGGGAAAAGCTGCGGTGACATTGTGAAGGCCTTGGAAGCTTTAAAAGTGACTAAAAGTACTGCATGGTATACCATAAAACGGTTCAAAGAAACTCAAAGTGTCGAAAACCGCCCAATACCAGGACGTCCTAGGTCAGTTCGGAGCAAAAATCTTGTGAAAGCGACTCGGAAGAAGGTTGAGAGAAACAAGAGGAGGTCAATTAGAAAAATGGCCGCAGAGGCCAATGTGAATCGAGAAACAATGCGCAGAGTGATCACACAGGACCTAAATATGAAGGCCTTTCACCTTCAAAAGCGTCAGCTTCTTAGTGCGACCACACAGGAGAAGAGGCTTGCCCGCGCAAAGCTTCTAAGAATTTGGATGAAATCTCGGACGCAAGTTTCAATTATCTGGACCGACGAGAAAATATTCACCGTGGAGCAAGCCTACAACAACCACAATGACCGGATTTTGGCCAAAGACATTCGAAAGGTTCTTGTGAATGAAAGGACAGTGTTTAGGAGGCAACATCCGGCCTCCGTCATGGTCTGGGCCGGCGTGACCTCCTGTGGCAAGAAAACCCCCCTGATCTTCATCCCAGAAGGCGTCAAGATCAATAAGACCGTCTACTTGGACATGTTAAAGGATAAGGTGCTTCCTTGGGCCAATGAACAGCATTGGGAGGGCTCCTATGCCTTTCAACAAGATGGTGCTCCTTCCCACACGGCCAATATTGTTCAGAACTGGTGCAAGACAGCTTTCCCGTATTTTTGGCCAAAAGAATATTGGCCTTCTTCCTCCCCAGACCTCAATGTTATGGACTTTGCAATTTAGTCCATTCTCGAGAGGAAGGTCGAGGTCAAAACGTATAAAAATGTGGCCAGCCTCAGGACAGCATTGGAGGCCGCCTGGGACGACCTTGATCCTGAAGTCATTCGGCGATCTTGCCAAGCAGTCAGAAAGAGATTGGATGCGGTTGTGGAGGCCAAGGGGGGCTATTGCGAATAGTACATTAATATATTTTGTGGACTTTTGGGCGTTCTATCGATTCTGTTAAATACATTTTCTTGTTTGATTGATATTTAAAAAGTTATTTGCGTATTTCGTCGTGCTAATCTTTATGTGTCACCCTGTAGTACAAGACGACCTACTCATATGCATGGTTGACAGTCAAGACTGCAGATGCCTGCCGAGCTTGGCCTTCTGGCTCCCCAAATGACATGTGGAGCAAGGAAGTGAACGGCAGGAGTTTTGGAACAAAGAGAGAGAAAGAGGGACTTCGGATGGGCTTTCCTGGCAAACTTGTTTTATTTGATAAAGCTCGTGTTCGACCGCGAGTTTGAAGTGTTTGCGAATACGGTTCCGGACAAAGGTTTGTCTAACATACAATATTGGTGTCTTTTTTTCTTCGTGTTCTGAAACCTTGCCCACACAAATTGGTTATCGAATTTGGATCAAGTCCCCTCGGCAAAGTAGACCTCAATTTGAAATGTTTCGCGGAAACAGTGCCACGTTTTGGGTTTGTGGGGATTGTCCAGTTGTTCCCGGGTCAAAGTAAGCTTTCGACTCTCCTCAGCAACAAAGGCAGTATTGAACCAGAAGTAAAATGGACAATCTTCATAGCCTTTGGGCACGGTCTTGGAATTGGTTTGAAAGAGAACTCTCACATCACCGTCTAACTTGGGAGAATTCAGTGTGGTTATTTCCAAGATATCGCGTTCGGGATTGTAGGTAACATGACAATTTCTTCGAAAACCAATATGAGCCGAATAAAGATCCTTTCCGTTTCCTTGGTCAACTTTGAAGAAAAAGTCATCGCCATTACCTTCTCCCACATACATCATTCCCCTTATTACGATCTTCCTCAAAAGCAAGGGGCTGGAAGTGGGCACTTGGCCGCCTAAATGGTTCTTCATGACCTCATAATAGCCAACATAACGACTTTGGCTTGGTGTTTCCACGCCTTGGAACTTCTTGCTAACGTTCATGTCCGTTCTCCTCTGTCCAAAATATTCCAGGCTCTGATTGGCACTCGTGAATATGCCTGCTTCCACCAACCAAACACAGATCATGGTGCCAGTACGACCCTTGCCTCCTTTACAATGCACCACAATCACGTTTTCAGGATGTGCATTTAGCCAATTTTTCGCACTTTGAGCAAAATCCAACATTTGTTGAAGACTGGGTACGTTGTGATCATCGATCATGAAGCGTTCCACACGATGGTGGAAATACGCCGTGTCGTAAGTCTTTTCCGAGCATAAGTTGTAGATTTTGTACCGATCTGGATGTTGAGTGTCCAAGAACTGGCTCACCCGGCTAATGGGGTTCCTATACCATGCCCAGAGCCCCGACGATGGAAAACTGGTGGCAATAATTCTTGCCGTGACATACGTGAGATCAAGATCAAAGCCATTTTGTTGGTAGCGGCGCTTATTCTGCGATACCATTTGACGAGCTGCGGTTTCGATTTGTTGTTTTTCTGTATATAACCGAATCAGACGGAAAATCCGAACCAAACGTAATAAGGTCAGAAGCGAGAGCCTTTCCGCCCACGTGTTTTGCGTCATTCCAACAACGACTATCACAAAAGTGATGAGAACCACAGCGAAATCCACCACATTGTACCACGTGGAGAAGAACAGAGGCTGGGTCAGTGCTAGAAGACGGAGGATGATCTCCACCACAAAGTAGATGGTAAAAATGAGGTCTATTATCTGATAGGTCGATATCGAGTCTTCTTGTTTGCTCGAAGCCAGATCTAGAATCACAATGACAATATCAAACAAGATCAAAAAAAGCGTGAGAACTCGAAAGAAGAGGCTCTCTATGACCCTTCGTAAACGCCATCGACAATAGGGAACATTCCATCCAGGAACTGGAGGTCGAGAAGGATCTTCAGCCACCTCGGATATTTGATGAGACGCTTCTCTCCAAGTTAAGTTGTAGTTATCGTTGTTTTCCAAAAAGAAGTCTGAGGCATTGACCAAGACCTCATCAGGAACGGCTGCACCCGCATCATCCACCAAAGACACTTCGATGTGATCGAATTCGAGGCTGTCAGCCTTGGCCTTTGAGGTTCCGTTAGATGGTTGGTATCCATTCAGAGCAACAGACGAAGAGGCTGAAGGGGCTTGAAGAATCTGACTGTGATGCCTCTGGAATTCTTGAGAAGCCAAAGGATTGGAAAACCCTTGCTCTTCGTCCATATCGACGGATTTCCGCGTTTGATCGCCCTCCGCAGCGGTCTGGACAATGTCCACTACATCTACAGGAATCCCGTCTCCTTTGAAATTGTCATAGCGCTTCATAGTCCACAATCATGCCAACACCACACTCCTGCATAACCTCAACTGATTGGAAAACTCCCACTTTAACACGCATCAAATCATGATGATTTTTTTTCACTCAAATCAGAGGGCATATTTTCACGAGGCTTATCAGGCACACTTTGGGTTTCAAGGGTGTTAGATGGAAAGCAAAGTCGTGAGGATCCCCCTGATCGCCCCTTTAAATACCGGAATTTTTTTGATTATATTTTGCATTCTTCAACCACATTTCCCTTGATATGTTTGAAAATGACCAGCACGGAGAAGGTCAGTGTATCTTTCAAGTGCTATGAACTGAGTTGGGGAGAACTGCGAGAGATGACAGGTAGTACCAGTCTCCTCGGTGGATGTGCATGTGAACATTTACATCTCAACAACAACTCGCAATGATTCAACTTGACAATAAATATTGGGCTATGGGGGGGAGGGGATTTATATAAATTATGATAACTCATTTAAATAGTCAAAATTTGAGCTCAAAATGTATGAATGAGGGTTTAATCCACATTCAATCCGACATGAAAAGGAATGAAATATTTTTCAGGTTCAAAGAGTTTCAGAGAGCTCATCCGCAAGAAAATTGTAGGATTGCGCAACCTCTCAAAAGTGTTTTATCATTGTTCATTTGCACTGGATTAAAAACTCCATGTTGGGCAACTGAAAGGCTCTCAGAAGTTGAGAATGTGTAGAACTATGATTCTTAAACTGGGGGCCCTGGGGCTCCAAGGGGCTCTGAAGGATTTTTGAAAGCTCCATTTTTATGGTTCTCGTAACACCGAACACTTTAAATTTTGATTTAAATAAGTTTACCCCACAATCATGACAAATAAATTTAAAATTCATGTCGAGAAATCCTAGAGTACCCCATGAAAAATGTTTTGGGAAGAAATATCCCAAACATCACGTATGCTAAGGTGTCTAAATTATCATTTGTCTAAGCTTAGGGAAAAAGTGTGCCTAAAACCTATTATCAAAAATAACTTTTAAAAACTAGTCAATGGATATTTAGAATACATTCAGATACACGTTGACTTCAAAGTAAATTGTGCTGAACAGCTGCTGAGTTATTAGAGTTGGAATGATCCATTTTTGATCCTTGAATGATAATGATTCAGTTCGAGGAAAATCCTATTCTTCATATTTTTCTCGAGTTTGATTAGTCAAAGTTGACAGCGTTGGTTGATTTATTCTTTGAAACGCTTTACACGTGCAAGCAGATTGCATCTCTTTTTGCAACACACTGGTTAAAAAAACCAGCTATAAACTAGCCCTTCATGTTTTGTGGAGACTCGCCTTCAATGATCAGCTTTGAATGAAGGAAATCAGTGAATAAATTGATAACGAACATTTTTTTTTTAATGCAGTTTATAATCATGCATAAGCTCAATAATTTATTTTGGAGAGCAAATGTCAAAGAATGGGACATGCACAAAGGTTGCCTGAGTGAGCAATTAAATCTTTCCGTTAGCGGTCAAACATGGCCGTTGGCTGTGCTGAGGTGCCCATCCCATTTTGCCAAATTCAAGTCATTTCTATTCAAAGAGTTTCAAGTTCGTGGAAACGATCGATATTTCACATTTAGAGACCTTGGCTGGAGCTGGGCCAATACAAGGACATCTTGATTCTTTAGGACGAACTACAGAAATACAACTCAAGGCCTGCCATTGTATTAAAATGAGAGGTTATTTCAGTGGAGTGAGTTGAATTTTCATTATAGTAGCTAGGCCGTAATTGGTATTCTGTAATATATCCTTCGTTGAGTCATCCTTGATCAATAATATGCAAAATTCACTTTCAAGGCGATTGACTAAAAAACACTTATGCAAACCTTGTGTAAGTGGAAAAATGAGTGACAGTGATCCTAAAAAGAATTGAAAGATGAATATTGACTCAGTTGATTTCATAGAATTTTATCAATATTTAAAAATGTTTCCCATAAAGAGAAATGAAATAGTTTTTACAACATCTTTTTAGGTGTTCAGTCATAACTAGAATCTATAGTTAACGCAATTTCACAATAACTTGTTATCTCGTCGCTCCGTAAATAAATCAGTACCATTTCACCAATCTACTCGAGTACGCGTTCCATGATCACTTAACATGGCGCAGTCGGTAGGATTTTCTTACCCTAACGGGGATCGTGCCAGTTGTGTGCAAGGGTATCTAAATGTAAAATAGTGACCATTTTCACAAACCTACACTCTGAATACACACTGAAATTAAAATGACTTGAATTTGCCAAAATGGACCAAGTAACTCAAAACAGCCAACAGCCTTGTTTTACCGCTAGCGGTATGATTTAAAACTGCTCACCTGAGCTAGAGGGCTAACAGAGAAATGTCACTCCAGTACAGTTAGTGGAGATTTGTTTTGAACACACTTCATTGATCTGGCAGCATTCAGCAAGGGTGTTAAGTGACTTAATTCATCATACATTGCTCTTGTTTGACCAAAGCTATTGAATGAGCACAATTGCCACTGATTCCCTAAAAACGCAAGTTTGGGCTGTGAATCACATAACTAGGCATGTTCAACATCTAATCCCATCACACACACAGCGCAGGCTTGGATACTCGTGAATATTTTTGGAGTGTCATTTCTCTGTTAGCCCTCTAACCTGAGTTACCTTTGTGCATGTCTCCTTGTGAATAAATTTGTGGGGTAGGGTAGGTCTTTATTAATACTGAAAGAATACACACGTGGTTGACAAGTACGGAAAATAATTGATTAGTGGTTGACATCTAACACTGAGGCCAGAATGGACATTTAGACTACTTGGTTTCGATTGAGGCCATGCCCTGAAGTAGTGGATCAAGTCACATGTTTGCTAATCTTTCCAGGTAGCTATCTAATACATACTACACACATTTATATTATCACATGGAGCGTTTGCATTTGAAGAGGAATAGTTTTTGACATGGCCGCCAAACACGGGAAATATTTGGCAGGTCTTTGGAATTTGCATTCATGTGAATCTTGAAGGTATCACGAAGTAGGTAAAGTTAGATAAATAGGGTCATTGGGGAGAGAATTTGAAGATATGACGATGATTAACGATTGATTGTTATCTTAAAAGTGCAAACATGGGACAGGGGTAGAAATATGAGTTAGATATTGAGCCTAAAGAGTATGTCGCTTCTGAAACCTTTTTGGGAAGGTCTCTTGCTTTTTATCTCTATCTATGTATTTGTGTTTGGGATGCGCCTGTCCTTTGTTCTCATTTTCTATCTCTCTCTTTTGGGGTTAAGGTTGAAAGTCTTGGATGGATTAAGGCATTTCGGGAAAATGTGAGTGATGCTCAGACAGGCGAATAGACTCGGTCAGGGACTCAACTTTGGCCTTGACAATACCAAGATGTTTCAGAATGTAATCCTCGTCGGGGGCAGATTCTCTCACGGATTCGAGACATTCTTTGGCTTTCACCAAACTCTCCAGACGATTGGGATCTTGCTCTAACAACACAACACAGAGGTTGTGTCTTCCTTGCACGTGATTAGGCTCCAACTTCAATATGGTTCGGTAGCACTCTTCAGCCTTCTGTAAGTCTCCTGCGTGATTGACGTACAGATCTCCAAGAAGAATGAGCCCTTTGACGTGGTCCGGATGATAGTGAATCAATTGATGAAGAAGAGGACCACTTTGAGCAGCTCGACCCGTTTCAGACAAAAGAAGAGCATAATTGAAGAGGGCAGAGCGGAAATCCGGTTGGGCTTGAATGGCCTTTTGGAAGAAGAGCTCCGCAGAAGGCAAATCCCCATCGTCCATGTGAAGCATGGCCAAATTGAAGAATACCCGTTCATTCACATCCTTTGCTTCCGGGCCAACGATTTTCATTAGACGTTCAATGGCCACCCTTCGGAGTTGTCGAATCCCCGTCTCTTGAATTAGAATGGCAGAGTTCATAAGTGCCTGTCGGTGATCTGGATCCTCTTTAAGAGCCAGATCGAAGTAATTCAAAGCCTGGGAGATCTTGTTTTGATTTAACATGACCACACCCATGTTGTACAGTAGATCAGGATTATCGCGCTCAAAAGACAGAGCTTTTTCATAAACTGCCTGAGCCTCTCGGGTACGATTGAGTTTGATGAGAATGTCGCCACGATTTATGTAGGCCTGTGTGTAGTCTGCTCTCATAGATATGGCCTGCCTATATAATAGATCGGCTTCCTCGAGTCGAGAATCATTGCGAGATATGAGAGTGGCTAAATTGAGGAAAACATTCAAGTGGTTAGGAGCCACCCGGGCATAATAAGTCTCGCCAGATCGTGATTGGGGCAGAAGGTTCTTTGCCTTGGTGTAAGCAGCTTCCGCCTCTTGAAAGCGTTTTAAATGATTCAAGGTCCGTCCAACGTTTATGTGCGCTCCAATATCATCCGGCTGAACTATCACGGCTTGATGGAAATATTGAAGAGCCTCTTCAAAGCGCTCCTGTTTCTCAAGTGCGTGTCCTACGTTGCTGAACAACTTTGCATTTCGATCCGTCACTTTCAGACCTGAGCTGAACAACGAGTATTCGTCTTTCCAGTCAGCGTTGCGGAGCCAGACTTTACAAGCATGGCTGACTAAACAGAACACAAGTCCCAGACTCCACAGGAGAGTAAAGACCTTTCTCACTTTGGTGTCCCTTAATGTGGAAAGACGTTTGTGACACTTGTGCCATCCAATGGCTACTAGCAGACTGAAACCCATAGAGGGTAGATATAAGACTCTTTCCGCCACCACAAACCCAACGGGAAAAAGCAGGTTAGAGGCAGGCAAGAATGGGATCACGGTCAGAGCTAGAATGACCGGGAGTTCCTTTTGACATCTGTCCCTTTTCAAGATGCGATGGATGAGTCCAGCGAGGACCAGAGTAAAAGTTATTGTACTCAGATGTCGTGGGTCGGTGACCGAGGTGACTAGTGGCACAGTACCCATTGTCCAGTCGCAACACAGATTGCTGGGATTGAGTAGGAGCCATGCATTCAGCGATACCAAGTATCCATACGTGAATTGCTTTGAGGGAACAGGAGCAGTGGCTGCCGGATTGTCGTAGGTATAGAAATTTGGAAGTTGAACCATAATTTTCAATCGCATCATCATCAGAACGAGGCCGGTAAAGACCAATGCACAAATTCTCTGGCAAGAGGCTTTAGTTTGAGGCGAGAACTTTCCTCCTGCAGCTCCGCCTTTGACAACCGAGCGCATTGTGACGAACTGTGATGGCAAGCTGAGAAGTAAGCGTTGGGTGATGCACAGCTCGTAAATGACACAAACAGCCAGGATGGTAATGCCCTGCTCTTTGCACAACAAAGCAATGGTGATAAACAGTAGGGACCACATGAAAGAGGCCCATGATGCCGAGGTGCCTTGACAACTCCACGGAAAGGGTTTCTTTGGCCCACAACTTGAACTGGTAGTGCCGTAGTTGTTTCCGCTGCTGCTACTGCTGCTACTAGTTGAGACACTATTACAGTTCTGGTAGCAAGAGTTGTTGTTGTTGTTGTGAAAATAGTTGCTGGAGTTCCCGTTAGCGGCATGGTGAATTTGGACGCGCTTGGAACGACCGACTGCTTTCGTATAGGATAAAAAAGCCATCAGGTACCAAAAGGAGGACAAAAGCTCGGCTCGTCCCACAACGCCACTCACAGCCTCCGTGTGAATCTGTAATAAATAAGATCCGATCAGGATAAGTCGGCAAAATTCGGGTTGCTAAAGATTGACAGAACCGTTTCTTGCGCAACAGACTTTGGGCGGCTAAAGGGTCGGACGCTACATAAATCGCATCTCATTGCTAATATTCCTTGCCTTCTTCCCAAGTTCTAATGAAACGGACGATTGCGTGAGGAATGGTCATATGTCCAAAGACAATTGAGAGCTTACCGGGTGGAGTGCGAATAGCGTTGCAGCGGTCAAGCTCACTGTGGACGATGAAACTAAGACTCTGCCAACATTAAAGAAGACCAGAGTTACGATCCCGTGTAGGATCACATTGACGAGATGATAGCCCATAGGATTGAGTCCGTGAAGTGCATAGTTCCAACGAAAAGTTAAAACTGTCAGAGGACGATATGATTTGTGACTATGCTCCTTGTACATAGGAGTTCCCCAAAAGTCATTGGCAAAGAGATTCTGCCAAGGAACATGAGGGCGCAAGTCGCGATTGTCTCGTATTGCCGTCACGTCGTCGAATACGAAAGAACCATCCAAAGAGTTCCAATACACTGATAAACATAACAGAAAAAGTAAGGAGTGAATTAACGGCAGTCGTTGATCAATCCAAACTCGACAACTAGAACTAGCACTGTTATCTTCAGTTCGAAAGAGGGTCGAACTCTTCGAATGAGTTGAATCTTTCTTATCTGGTGTGATGGACCTCCGGCCCAAGTTTAATGATTGCGGATGCTTGTTGTTGTTGGAGTCTCCGAGAGGGGGAGGCGTTGGCACTTTTTTTCTCAAAATTGTGTTGGTTTCCGTTGATGCACCCAAAGCACTCATATTGCCGGGCGTTATTTCTGATGACCTCTTCACTAGCTTGGCATTGGCAAAGGGTAAACAAGTTACCACACTCGACCTTTTCATGATCTCATTCTAAAAGAACCATTGGGAGGCTCGATCATCAACGGCGGTTAAAGAAGCAATTGTTTCATCGGTCGAAGAGAGCACGAGCCCCGAGATGTGGTTTTTCTTGTCGACGGCATTCTTTTTAAATTGCCTCTTTGCCTGTGTTTGAACACATCTCCCTTTCAAACTGGAAGGAGATAATGATACCATTAACGCCTGAAAATGAGTAGTTTCGTCGTCTTTGAAACGCCCCTTTGTGGTTGATGTACAAGGTACAAATTAATTCGTGGTACCTTCCCCATTCATTGAGAGTACCAATATGGGGAAGATGCTTTAGGAGCTGTTTTCCTGAGTGGTTTTACTAGAAACCCTCACTTTAATCGACTTCATCGGAATAAACTAACAGCTCTCATCATTACATGCTTCCTGGCAAGCATTGTCCAGAGATCCTTTCACATGATAGGAAACATGAGCCCGAGATTCAATTGCGGGCAATCAAAAGATTAAACAGATTGTAAAACTTTACGATACCGTACCTTCTGGTTCGCTTGTGGACAAAGTCTCAGATTTGTTGGTTGGGCCCTTGAAGACACTCACTTTCACACACTAAAATCATCAATACCTTAGTACCGCTTGTGGTGCCCTTTACTCTTGAATGGCGTAATGTAAAATCAGAGAGCACTCATATGGCAGATAAAAAGAACGTGCAGAATTAGAACCGTCCTTGCTTCTTGTTACATGGCATTCTGCCGACTGACTGAGCTACCCGTCGACTGACTCGATGTCGAAGCCAACAAGAGGCCATGGCCAACAGCACACTAAGGGGTTTCGTTCGAAAGCGCCCGTTTCTATCTCTCCTTTCAGAAGGTTTCCACGTACACTGCTATGCTCAACACAACACTACTACACATTCTTGCTACTCCAACCAATGTGGATTGTTGAGGCGAAAGAGAGAGAGAGAAGAGGAGAGGAGGGAAAGAGAAGGGAGAAAAGGATCGACTGGTGCCAGGGCAAGAAGTCCCCTTTGAGGTCTCCAGCTGAGCTCTTTTACCTTCTTCGTCACATACTCGGTCGGTAAACGTGGGCGAACGTAGCGAAGGAATGAACTCGCGAAGAAAAGAGAAGGAGAGTGGGGGGGAGATCCTCCAAACTGTTGCAGCAAGTCTCATCCTCTCTCTTCGCCTCCTCTCTCTCTCTCTCTCCTCTTCTCATTTCTCTCTTTCGTTCCCTCTTTCTTTTTTGGTCTTTCTCGCTCTTCACATATCTGGGGGAGCAAATCAGAAAGGCCGAATATTCTTCTCTTTTCTATGAGTTACTTTCTGATGGACACGAATTAATTACAACTAATTAGTACCTACTGCAACTACGTCCAACATTGAGTTCCTTGAAAGTAGATAGCACCTATCCTTGAAAAGAATCGAAGAATAGAAGCCCTAAATCCCCAAAATACGAGTAGTTTTTGATCAGAATTCTACGATTGTGTTGCTGTAAATTCCACTTGGTCCCGATCCCCCCTGGCACACTTCAGTCACCTACAACCCTACTTTGCTACTAGGGTGAGCAACTTATGTATATACCACAGAGGCTGGAATGAACTCCCATTTGGGCTCAAATGCAAGTCAGATAAAAACGAGGGGCTCAGCCTCAATATGTTATATATGTGTGTGTGTAGGCTATGTACCAATACTCGATCTGTGTGCGTGGTCGTCGCTGATGCTGTTGTTGTTAGGAGAAGGGAGAGAGGAATTGAATGCCTAACGATATACCACAATGACTGCTCATAGAAATCCCAGGGGTCCTTCCAGGTTTTCCCACTATCTCGGTCGACTTCGACTCACTTCTCAGCTCCGTCTTTGATCACAACAGAGAGAGCAAGCATGAGAAAGACAGGTTACCATTGACAACTCAAAACCAAGAGCTGGCGTAGTCTTTCTCAACGTGATTGCTAATCCCCACAGCCAAATCAAAGGAGGCGGTTTTGAAAAATGTTTGCCCTGCGATGGTTGCTCAGTATTCTGACCATTTGATTCGACGAGAATGAGATAGGTTTGGTAGGATACCTCTTTCTCAAAGGGGCTTGTCACGAATTGATCTATTGATCTGAGTTCCTCTCGAATTCCAAATTGATGAATGGGAACCTAGCATAAATTCATTGACAACAATAAACTGGAAAGCTTGATATTATTTTTCAAGACCAGCAAAGCAATATTTCGTTTTACCAGACAAGGGTTACCCCTGGTTGATTGATTCGAGTGTTCCAAGAACTAAGAGTACCTATATTTCTACCCACCCATTGTGGTATCATCAGGTCTTCGAGGTTTCTAATGAAGCCCATTGTGAAGAAGTGTTCAACCCCAGCGGAACAGGCTTTTCTCCATGCCATGGTGGATAACCAACCATACCAAGGTAGTAGTTGGTATCAGAGACTTGAAAAGAAGGGAAGGTCTTTTGTGTTTTGGGACGAGAAGATGGAATGGAGGGAGCAAACGAGGGAATGGGGAAGATAGGAAAGACCTGGAGCAATGAGCCTCCTCGACGAGAAGAAAAGGAAGGAAGCAGATCGGGGATCACACACGTCTGTGTCCCTCCTGGATCTCGGTGTTTGTATGTGTGAGTGAGTGAGTGAGTAAGTAAGTAAGCGAGGATGCGTGTCGGTTGAGGAGTATGTGAGGCTACAAGTAATGGTATATGCAGTGTATGCATTGGGTCTCCCATTTCCATGGACTCTTTCCAAGTCAATCGTGGTTGGGCTTTGAGGCAGTGGTCAAGGTAAGTTAGGGTCGCCGAGGAAAAGTTCCCTCGGTCATGCCCTTACCACCCAACCCAATGACCGCGAAACTGAAGCTCGTATATAGCTTGGCTTCTTCACTCCTTTGTGCTAGAGTTGGTGCTTTTGAAGGAGTACGATAGCTTCCTTTCTCTTCTTCTCAGACACTAATATGACGGCCTTATATGAGCTCAGCAGAAATAAAGAGTACACTAGTCGTCGAACTAGTGGTCTTGGTTGCTTGCTGGCGTGGCGGCATACCTTGAACAAACCATCTCAGAGACTTGGAAAATGGGAGAAAAAGAGAGAGAGAGAGAGCAATCTCCTACCTTTTGGAAATTTTCCCGGCACTCCAGAATCAAGGTGAGGCCATGTTTCTGTCCAGAAGGCTGAAGAGTGCAAACTAACACGAGGACAAAACTGGAGAGGAAAGTTCGAGGTTTCATTCTTCACTCAGGGAACACAATGCGGCATAAAATGTCATTTCTTCTCTCTTCGTCTTCTTAACGCTTAAACCCACCCTCTTTGCGTGGCTGCTAGCATCGTTTCTCTTCTCTCTTTTTTTCTCTTGACAATATCCAATTCCACTACTATTTCATATCCCTCTAAAACATATTGCTTTGGCCCCCTAAAATGGGATGCGCTGGGGCTACAAGTGTTTTGCTGGAGGGCCATTTGTCGTTGTTGGCCTGTTTGATGTAAAAATTGGGAAAGAAACTCAATTTTCCAGATAATTAAGCACTTTGTGGTCTTCAATAAGACACTTATAACCGATATTTGGCTCATTTCTTTTGCTCAGGAAGGGGGTTCATCTTTCACTTGGGTGCAAGAATCAAAGAGGTCACCAACCATATGGAAAGTGTGATTCATTCGCACTTAAGCTTCCACTTGCAGTAAATGGAAAATGATTTCAGACCCCCATTTCGTGAAGGAATACTTTTGAAAATTTGATGGAAACCCTTCGAGAGTGCAGAACAATCTTTTCACCTGACCCCCCGTGGTGACAGATTTTGACTCGTTCAGTGAACACTGAACCATCGTCAGAGTGGTAGAACGTTACTGGGCATTTTGCCCCTCGTCCGCCCAGTACAATACTAGTACAGTGCACTAACACACACACATTTTGTATTTACCCTTACGAGAGGAGGGACGACATCAATTTGCACTTTGACAACAAAGTTTGGACAATCGGGACGTTGTTTTTGGATCGGAGTTTGCTTTGCTCCTTAAGTGATGATTAGATTATATTAATTAACTGAAATGTAAGAAAATAAAACCCAAGTGTTTCAAAGTGCCTTGTCATGTTGTTACTTTGCAATCTTACTTTTGGAAAGTGAACTGTTCACTCATTTTCTTCCAATAAACCCTGAAAGACAAATGAGGTGACATCAGCGGGGAGATTGCTAAAAGGGAAAAAGTACTTGTGAAGTAAATTTCAAAGTTGCTAATGAGTTTTCCTTTTGGCTCAAATTGTTGTAAATTTGACACTTACTATATCCTTTCACTACAATGACTTTTTGAGCTATGCCACAACTAACTTCAGTTAACTTGCTTTATGAAGAGTGTTTTGTTTGTTTTTTTACTCATGACCCTTGGTTGAGCTTAAAATAAACAGTGGTTTCCACAGCAATTCTTTCAAAAATCATTTCTAAAAAAACCACATCGTTGTTTGATAATATTCAATTTACAGATGCGAACTGAGCCTGTTTGACGTCTGCAACGTATCCGCAATTTTGGGCCAGGCTGTAGGAGTATCTACCATACATACAGTTGCCCAAACTGAAACACCGCAAGATCCTCCCGTCTGGGTGCGTTCAAGATTTCGAGCCTATTCAAGCTGAGCTGATCGCCATCCATCGGGCATTGCTCTGACCCTATGCTGAGCATGCAACCAACTCAATGATGGCCATGATGGTGGTGGAGATGGTGGTGCTTGAAAAGGGAACACCTTCATCTAGCAGACAGCAACAACAACGTTCTAACGAAGCCATTCGTAAAACCAATCCGTTAAACTCAAAAGGACCTGATTTTTTATGGTTTCAACCTTTATCACCCTTGTCGTGCTTCATTCTGGGTTGAGTAAATCTGTGGAAACACCAGACAGTTTTCAGAATTGCAATAGAAGTCAGCCTCATTTACTGTTCCCCAAATGTATTTGTAGTTAGTTTAGTATCAATGACATTAAATGCATATTTCCCCCAACATGCATGACTTTGACAAAAAGCTGGATAAACAGGAGTGCGACGACAAAATGACTCGCTCTTCTTTCGTTTTAGTGTGAGTTGAAACTTTTTGGCATCCGCAGTTAGCACCTCATGGATTAGAAGGTTACTTAGCATTGATAAATGGCCCATTCTAAAAGTTTTCAGTACAAAATAAACTCTTACTTCACAATGATAACGAGAGCGTCCTACTGAAAGATAAGGGAGCTCTTTGGATAGAATGCAGATGCAAAAATATTGAATAGATTTACTTTATCCAATATATATTCCAAGATTTGGCGTATTGGTGTACCATGGGTAAAAAAAATGTTTTTGTTAAGTAAGCCAACTTCCTATTGTCGGATTGCCTAAATTGTTTTAAACTAATGTGGTCATCAAAAGGTATGAAAATGCACAGAACAAATGAAATAGCTCTTTTTGATCTTTTTCTTCAAGTAGGTAATTGACCTTTTTAGATATACCTTCAAAATTGACACTCGGTTTTTCATGTTGCTTAATTGTTACTCTATTACAAATTCATTTAACGTTTTTTGAAGATTGAACTTCTGCCTCCTTAAGCAGGCATAGATTTCTAGACTACTGGATGGCGGACGACCCCTTTGTTGGTTGGTCTATTGCTAAACGGAATCTAAGCTGAAATCGTAAATGCAAAAAAGTTTACAAGTGGCTTACTTTAAATTCGGCAAATACTGTCAATTGACACGTTTTTATAAACAATCAAAAAACAATGCCATCGATATACTCGTATATGACTGTACAATTTACTTCTTTCTTCTTTGCGACGAATCCTAGTTGATTTTTTATCCACTATCCCTGACCAACCCTCATACACTTGTTCAGTACTCAGTATAGTTCTCAGTTCAAAGACTTTATAGGGTAGCTAATTCCAACTCCTTTACAATCTAATGCTTTCATCAGACGTGACGTGTCCTTTGCCATTTCGGGTCTCATTTTCATTCACACTAATTTCTTGACAATACACATTCTGTGAATCGGTTAAAAATAAATAGAAAAAGCTCTATATTCAATAACATTATCAAGCCATGATTTTTTAACGTGTTTCACAACAGACCCTCTTGAAATGAAGTCTGACGGCTTAAGAGTCTCTGAGGACTTGAATATTTAATTTTATCATCATAAAATACCAATTTAGCCAGAAATACAGACTTACGTTTAGATGTCAAACTTACGTTTTGTCAAGTGATGACAAAGATATTTCATGGAATTATAAAAATATTTTTTTTTAAATTCCACAAACAAAAAGTGTTTAGGATTTTTAAGGTTTCTACCTTCACTTGAGATTCTTTATTCAATTAGTTTGTAACTAGTCAACTAAAGTTCATTACTTTAGTAAATGGGCACTAACTCATAATGCCGACATAAAAAATACGAAAATTAATTAAAACCGTGTCACTTTTGACGGCCTTCTGTCTGTTCGTCAAGCGTCAGGAGATTAGGAGGAGCTCACTCAACTTTATACCGCTGGAGCTCCTCTCGTCAAACGTATACATATTAGGGCCTCTCCGACAAATACGCCCGTATGCCTCCTCTTGAAAAGCATCGCAAGGCACCCAATAAGAAATGCAACAATCAAACTGAGTCGATCCTCCAGGTATGAAACAAAGCAGTTCAAGAACCCACATGGAAACGATCCTATACTCTAACCAAAATACTTCATTGGTTTGAAATGCTTGAAAGAACTGAGGCGTAAAATCAATATATTTTGACAGATTCCAATCCACCAGGTTTGAACGAAAGCCAAGTCAGTCATTTGGGAAATTAAGCAGATAAATAATGCATTAAAACTTTCAGTTCAGACACTCGACGGAGAGCACTGTAGGACCTCGATCTACTCCCGTTTTCACCAATATTATCTTTCCATTCGAAATTGTTCCATTGGCAAAGGGGTTCCATGTTGGCAAAGTAGGTTGTAGAAATGACAGCGTAAGCCAAAGCTAGCAACTAACAGGGAAATGGAATGGGGCCGTGCTCTGATGAATTTAATAATGAAAACAAATGTTCATCCAGACCTTGGTAGTTCTCTCTTTTGTATCAATGAGCGCCAGACATGTGAGGGAATTGTAGAGTTGGCAAACAACACCACGTGTGGTAAATAGTTCCCTCGAGTCCAGATCCAACAAACGAGAAAGAATGTCACATCTGCGGAAACGTCGGTGCATCGTCAGGAGCTGTACGCGATACAAGCTTTCCAAACAAAACTTTATTGCTTTGGAGAATTATGTGCGTGCTGTACAATGTACACGACCAACAGGAGTAGAAGGGTACTTGCAGTTGACTCGTTTTACTCCTCTCCTCCAGCTTCCCAAACTACGTTCTGCACGGAGCAATCTATCCAGTCAGAAGTGGAGCCCAGCAATATTGATGAGTTGCAATTTCCGATGCCTTGATTGACTTGCTCCCTAGATCGAGGCTGGAATAAGAAACACGAGCCAAACGAAGCTTCTCCTGCATTGGTTTTCCTCTTCCCTCTGCTCGATTGAGTCAGTGCACTATCTCCGTAGCAAGTACTACTTTCATTAGCCCTTGTTACCTAAGAGTCGTAAACTATTTACGACCACGAGCACAGAAAAGTTTTCCCCCTGTTGTAAAGCCACATCCAGAGCCATCAGTTGCCCAGTACACTTGTCTTCTTGTTCCAAAATGAACATGAACTCCGACAGCGTCGAGGGGATTCTAGATCAAGTCTTTGTTAGTCAGTTGGGAGAACGAGGTACGAACGGCCATTCTTAGTGGGGAAAAATAAGTTTCCTTAAAGAGAGCAACAGCATTGGTGCGATGTTCGAAGGCTAGATTACGCTTTTTAGTTACGCCTTAGTGAAGCAAATGAAAGCCATGTTTTAAAAAAATAAGATCGTTGACTTATTGATCTTTATGATCTAATGAGTAGCTATTGTTCATTTGCGTTTACTTTCTTTTTCGTTTTTCTGACCGACAACTTAAATTGGACTTTGAAATTTAAACGTAATTTGAACAGGTTCTCTTTGGACCGAGCTTTCAAATCTGAATTAATGAGAGAATAGTAGTTAAAGGTCAACAAAAATACGGAACAACAGGGTTGTAGGGATATATATTGCTTTGTAAGTGTGCATTAAGTTTTATTTGAGAAATGTGGCTTCCGACAAGCCTAAATTTGAATTTATGCAATTCTCTCTGAAGAAGGCAATGAATGTGTCCTTTGAAAATTATACTCAACATTTTTTTTGTTTGGTTGTAGATTTTTATTAACGCTACAAGGAATGGGATTCCCTGAAAAGAAAGTCAATCACTAACGTTACTTCATGAAATTAATATTTATATGTTATTTGGTCTACCACAGAGTTCATGATTTGACTATTGCTGTGAACAACCCACTCGATAACTTAGCTTCTTGCTCATTTAAGCTTGTTTTTCAATCTTTTCATTTCTTCACAAAGACTGGCAAAGCAGCTTACCAGAGAAGTTAAGACCCATTTTCGCCTTTTTTTAAAGTACGTCATTGTGTTTGCAGAAGGTGCACAATTCTTCATTTCAGAAGACTTGAGGCTAAATGAAGCCCATCGCTAAAACTTCTACTCAAATGGTTAAATTTGAATAGACTCCTTGTCAAAATCCAGAAAACAAAGCTGGTTTTGTGTGAATCATAATTTGAATTGCCAGTAATAGTTATCATTGTTCAACAATTTGGATGAAGATAAATCAATATAATTCTAAATGAAATTGAAAAGTGATTTAGTGATATCGGAAACGCATGCCTTAGCGCCTTTTGCGAATCCAGTGTGTTCCATAAACGTTTTTCCGGTAACGTGTTTCCTTGCTCAAAGTTCGCAAGCTGGCTAACTAGCTAGCCGTCGTAAACACGTCTTCTTTTGAGACACTGAACATGCTCTTATAGATAATGGAGGTTGCAACATTGAGCAACTATCATTGATAAAGGATTTAGGTTGTTGTAATTCAAGATAATGTATAGTCTGATAGACAGATTCTTTTGAAATACATTTCAAACGGCTCCAGGACAAATCGATCCAGAAAGACTAGGTACACCGGACAGTTTAATCCACTGGATAACTCAACTCTTTGGAAAAAATGTACTCACTGCACCACTTGAACCACCGGACAACTCGGCTAAAAACAGGTACCAGGCATTAATAACAAAAACATCTCTGAGCTGAATATAGCCCTTAACTTTGACAACCGTAAAAAAGACCGGATGCTAAACTAAGGACTTGCCGGGAAAAAGAGGATTGCTACAACGATCACTTTTTTATTCTGCAGTGTGTAAGGGAAGAAAAAAACTAGAAAACGGCAATGTCTGAGATTGGCTGAGGATTTTTTACTAACGCTACAAGGAATGCGAAAATTAATCCATTTTTGCGGATTAATGAGATTAATGCTGTTGGATAAATCTTTTAACTGAATTTTATGAAATACGGATTAATCCGGGACGCCTTGCTCGTAAAATGGATGGACTAAAAGCGCTCTTAATCGAAACAGAAAGCAGGTTACTACTAAAAATTATAAACATGAAAAATTAGTTTTGAAATTTGAATTAATCATGCGTACGACGTTGACGTAAATTCCGACGTAAATTCAAAAAATCCGATAACTGAGCGTCAGAGGTTTTCGAGAAAGAAATCTTAGATTTTAATTTCAAACTCCATTCTTTATAGTGCGTTTGTTTTCGCCCGAAAGCTCTTTCGGTCCATCATTACTCGAAACCCATGCTGTCTACGGGATATGGTATCATGGACTAACTAATATTCTAAAAGATTGGACTTTATGATCTTCTTGACAACAAAACCGGAAGCCAGAGAAATAGACCTTTAATTACTGAGAAGCGACTTATCTCCGCCCTTAAAAATTGGAGCAACATGAGAAACTTTTAATAAGGAGGGAAACTTGACCTGATCTAAAGTAAGAGAAAACAGGGGCAAGAATCTGTGAGCATTTCATCAGAAACTGAGATGTCACGCCATTTGGTCCAAAGAGAACTCGAGAGCTTTAACCTCTTGCTGGTCAAGATGCTTAAGAAAGCATCTTGATCTGTAACTTCCCAATCCTCCAATCGATTATTCCGACTTTCAATGCCAGTCTCATCAATAGTGACGGGGAAGAAGTGCAAAAATATTTTTGGTAACAGAAACTTTTTTTTCTGCTTTTGGCACTCTTCACCTTTATTCACCCTTTTTCCCAAATTTGGCCTAAATTATTCAAACTGATGAAAATATGCTTACTATTTTTTAAAAATGTCAACTATTGGAAGATTTTTTTTTCAAATTTGAAAGGTTAATTTGGATAACACACTTCGCAAAAGTTCAGGCAATTTATACAAACAAAAATGTAGCTTTTATTGTTTACGAAAATCAAGGGGATTGATGTGTTTTTTCCTGTCTGCCATCTGCGAACCTTTTCATTAAGCTTAATCAAAACATGGTAAAACCTTTATTTTGCAAAATCCCACAGAGTTTCAATAATCGCAGCAAAAAATTGCCAAAAGTTGCTGTTGTGAAAACATCGAAAAGTTGCTAATTATGATTCAAATGGCAAAATTTAGAATTTTTGATGCAATTTTCATTTAGTAACTTTATCCAACTTCTCCTTTGTTGTGTAATTTGCTGTCCACTAATCTTCATCGGGAAGATGTGGGATCAGATCCAACAGATTCTTTTCACCTTTAAAAGCCGGGTTCGAATTTTTTTTAAATTCTATTCCTGATCCAAGGTTTTTTAGATCTGACAACACTAACTCATTGGTATGCCAATCATGATACAAAGGTAAAATAAAATTAATATCGTAATGGTTTATTTATTTGCAGGGAATTCCATACCTTGTAGCGTTCAAAAAAATCTGCAAGCTAATAAAATAAACTCTTGATGCTCCTGTGGAATAGTGATCCCAATCTAATTATTTACTTTTAAGATATAAAAAATAGACATATTAAAAAATATTGTTTCACTGAAACAAGAAGGTACATAATGGATAGAGAACATGGTAAATATTTATGATTTCTTGGCAGATGTCAGATAGAATTAAAGCACTATATCAAAATGCATCATACTGAAATCGAATTATTTGGCTGCGTTACCTCTTCACTACCATTTGATCCTTTTGACAGAATGAAAGCACGAAGGTCAAGAGCATTGGAAGCATAATGGGTCAGTAGTTGTTCTATCCAAATTTGAAAATAAGTGCAGTATGTTTCACAAAAAATATTCAATATATACAAAAAGCGGATTTTTTTAATACCGCTACAAGGAATGGGATTCCCTGTAAAGAGAGTTAATGATTAATATAGTTTATAAAATTACCATTTATATGAAATTTGATCTACCAATGAGTTACTGTTGGCAGATCTGTACAACCCTTTTACCAATACCAAGAAAATTTGTTTCGCTCCTTTGCTATATAACTTATTTCCTCCTTCTTTGCGACAAATCTATCCATTAGACGATCTATTATTAAGTTTGAAGTCTCATCTAGACGATTCACTATCCGTGACCGTTTGTTCAAGGACTTTATCGGGCAGCTAGTTCCAACTCCCTTACAGACTAATGCTTTTATTAGACATGACTTTCCTCCACTCTGGTTTTATTTTTTTGACAATTACATGGAATGACATTCTGTGTATCAGTTGAAAATCGATAAAAAATGCAGAATATTACTTTTAAGAAGGACCGTTTTAAAGCCAAAAGCTTCGGCAAAATCATGTGTAACTTTCTTTTTTCTTTTTGGGGGGGGCGGATTTTTTTAATACCGCTACAAGGAATGGGATTCCCTGTAAAGAGAGTTAATGATTAATATAGTTTATAAAATTACCATTTGTATGAAATTTGATCTACCAATGAGTTACTGTTGGCAGATCTGTACAACCCTTGAATAGTGGGTTGGTCAGGAATAGTATTCAAAAATTTGTCCAATCCTGCCTTAAATGCTGTTAGAGGATCAGCTCCTACATATTCCCGACTTGTGATGATCCCGATTTGTGCATAAATTTTCGATTTTCTATTCATATATTCTAAAAAATCGCCAAAAATGCTACATTATGCAAAGAAATTAATTTATTAACTTTGCACTTTTCTTGCAACTCTATTGATAATAAATTACTCAGACAAGATATGAGTGTATTTATTTTTTCAAAAAGCTACTTAATTATTTTGATTAAAAAAAGCCTAATGGCTTTTTTATGTCGGATGTAAAATCTGTGGTGAGCCTCTACACCCAAGGGTGGTCGTTGGTGGGCCCAGGTGCTATGGGGAAATTCCAAAATAGTGGCCCCTCGAGCCATCCATAGTACTGTGCTTGTGTGTCCAAAGCTCGTTGATCGTTCATTTGTGGGCCCCTGAACCTACCAACGTCTGTTTGGTGGGCCCTTGACAACATGTAGTCAAATATTCAAATTGGTAGGCCTTGGCCTAAAAACGGTTCCCGACCCCTGCTCTACACCCATATACCCTTTGTGACAATAATGAAAACAATAAAGAATCTTACTAATATCTCTTTGTTGTTGCTTTCAAGTGCCATATTTTTAGTAATTTGAATCAGTCAAGGTTTAGTTGGCGTCAAAAAGCTTTGAAGTCAATTATTGGGACAACATTTAGACCCTAACTGATTCGTCTTCGAAATGATTTGTTCATTTTGTTGCCCTGTTTGCTGCTTTAAAACACTGAAGTTGTTTGAGATTGGTGTAAGCTTGTCAAAATGATGGTATCCAAATGCACTGAACAAACTTTGTTAATATGAAGGTGGTTCACTGATGCTTAAAAATTCGTCCCTAGATTGAGGCAACGTAAGGGCAAAGTCACCGAATAATAGAGTTGTAGTTGTCTTGATCTTGGTGCAGAATTGCAAGTCATTTCTTAACAAAAATTCTCTTCATATTTCGAATCTATTAGAGGTCATATACGATACTGTCGTGTTTAAGAATAGCTAAATTATATTGGATGATCATTAAGTAGGATAAGAAAATCTCGCCGAAGCACCCGAAATAGCTTTTATTAAAGGCTTTATATACAAAGCCTTTAGCTTTTATCGTCAGATGGCCCTGATTGTTGCTTCAACTCTTCATTGAAGCCAAACTTGGCGTTTGCAAATGGCGACGCAAGGCGATCATTTTGAGGGCAAGAGATGGCACTCCAAGCACTGCAGCTAAGGCACAGGCAGTTCCATCTACAGACTTTAGTTCCATATAAGTGACAAAAATACGGGTATTCATTAAAATAATGCAATAAACGAATTTGTTAGTTCCTTCCTCGATCATGTTCATTTGTTAAAATGTGCTTGTTGCCCAGGACACCTGAATCTCATCGAAGCAATTACCCTTGTTTTTTGTATAACTAGAAAATCATGCTAGTTAATGTAATGTGGAGACTAGAAGATTCCAAAAAAATCGAGCTTGAAACACATCAGTACATTTCATGCTCTTTTTTACATCTTACGTCTCTATGCACTTCTATGAAACAGCCAAGGCAGGGATGTCAAGAATTAGTTATCTACCATTTTTGAACAGCTCTCTAAATGGTCAAAAGCCAGGTGGGCGGAAAATGGTCAAAACTGAAAACTGACCTGAATTAGCAGCGAATTTTGTGGAGAGAAATTCATGATTGAGCTTAGAATCGCCGTTCAAAGATTTTCACATTATGCCTTGATCTTTCTCGTTATTTATCCCGTTCGTTCAATTGTTCATCTCATGTTCATTAGTGATTTCCCTCATACTTCCTCAACAATTTTCATCTATTCCCTATGGAATGCTTTCTAGTGGAAAAACTAATTCCATAGATTTTTTTAATTTAGCATCCCTTTAATCTTATCTAAGCGTGTCTCAGCAACCGTGATTCTGGCCTTCGTCATGTCACGTTTTTTTTAGCAACGCTGTCTTTAACCAGTCGTTTCATGTTGATCCAGTTTGACGCTCTTCCAATCCGCTCGATTTTTCCCGCCATCTCATCGGTGGACCCAATCTCCATCCCCACCCGCTCAAGCCTCCGTCACAGACCCACGGTGGGACCATGGGACCCCATCCAGAAACTCGCTCGACCTCATCCAGGACACGTCTGCCCAGAGTTCCCAAAAGAAGTGGACCCCCTTCTTGTCCTTCGCCGTTGATTCAAGGCGGCAAAGCTCTGAGTAGTTTGCCGTGTTGCGGTCCATTTCACGGCATCCCACTCGAAATTCTTCATCTGATCTTCGACCATTTGAGTTTCTTGGATTTGGGTCAATTGGGACTAACTAATCGGGTCTTTCGGAGCTGGGTGGCCACTTGGTTGCAAAGCCGGGCGGCTCTCTCGCGATTGCCGGATTTGCGGACATTTCTGACACAGGATCCGCCGGGATTGTCGAACTCGTCGGGAGTTCCCGGGAGTTTGGAATCGTCGCAAGCTTTGGCCCAAATCTGGAGCCAATCTCAAAGTCATGTCGCCTTTGCGTTGTTGTGCAAACGCCTGACGTTCTTGTATGCGTCGCAAGAGCGGATTCGATTCGCCAATCGGTACTTTGATTTGGCTCTGAAAAACTCCCAATCGAAATCGCCTCAATCGGAGGATTGGGAAGACACGCTCGTTGTGATCGTGTATTTCGAGATGCTTCATGCGTTTACTCGTGGTTGGGACGAATCAGAGTTTTCGCAAGTGATTGCTGCGGCTGAGTTGCGATTCGGTATCCAAAGTCAATTGACGCGATTCGTTAAATCGGACAAGCGCGAAGATGTGTGCGTCATCTCGGAAATGCACCTTCGACTGGTCTTGCGTTCTCTGACGTGGGACTTTGTAGGCAAAGATTACACTTTACGGGCGGTAGGTGGATATCAGGAGCAGATTTTTCCATATTGGCTTTAATTGAGTGGGGTTCAAGGGTATGTTTGATTTATAGACTTGGATTTTGACAATTATTCGACGATTCGTTTGGCAATCCCCCCGAGCCGAGGCCATGACTTTCTTCCTTTTGTTCGGTAGTTATTGCGTTTATTTTTTGGTCTTTGAATGAGTGGTTGGATCATTTGTCATAATCCCTATAGGTCCAACTTGTGATGACAATGTGTCCCATTATGAAGCTTTGGGCTTGGTAAATCGATCGCAACGAATCGTCATGGAGGAATTGAACAATCATGCCGATTGGTCTCGTTTTGAGGATTCCAATCCTGAGGACTTTCACGAGGTACAACACCCATAAGCTCGCTCTGTCAATCGACACTTCATTGCGAATTTGACTGCCTTTCATTTCAAGGGCAAGGCCATGTTTTACACTTTGGCACAGGCCATTTGCTCGTGCGTGAATGCGAACAAGAAATGGCGTACCGAACACGTGAACAGAGTACTTGATGAGCTATTCAAAGTTCCCCGTCCGTGGCGAAGAGATAATGTGGCTGGATTTCTACTCTTCTGTAGTGAAAAGGTCTGTATTTCACCGCGAACGGAACCGTATGCTTTCACGTTGACTCGACAGAGGAGAAGAAATGAAATTTATGCTTGGGACAAGTCAGGATACGCAAGAACAGTTCGGTGTTGGTTGGAACGAGGGGAGAAAAGCTTTTTAAGGGATTGCCCACCACCGTCTCGGCTTAGATCTTCAACTGTCTCACGGGAATAGAAACATTAGGTTAGGATATAGAAAGGAGGATGAGAGAGGAAAATGAGGAGGGCTCCATAAAGGCCTTAAATCCCCCCTCCCTCGAAATAACTTTTCTTCATCTGAAAAAATTTTACCCCAACACCAAAAGAATTGGGATTAGTAATGTAAAAAAGCTAGGTTCCAAACTTTGCAATTTGGTTGCAATAAAAATGGACTTTTTATTTACGATTGGCATAGATTCACTTGTACCTTTGTTTAAAAATTTATTTGAAATCAATTGATTTCAGTGACCTATTGAATTTCATGGTTACTGAAAAGATCTCTTTGATTGAAATCTTGGTTTCTTTCAGTAATGATTGCAACCGTCTCAAATTCTGATTTTTCCTTTTGTAGCTCATTCTCGACTACTTGAGAGACAAGTTGAACTGTGGAAGCCTGAAGAATGTGGAAATAGTCGCTCGCTTACTCTTTGATATGATCCTGGTCTCCTATCGATTCGACAACGAACTCAATCCAGAGCGAGGCATTGGCAAAATCTTCGACATGGTAAGCCTTTTGAAGTAGCTTATTGCAGATGTAAGTAGAAATGATATCACGAGCACATTCTTATCTTTGCCAGATGTGCAAGTTTCCCACCTCAAAGGACATGCAATTGCGTCTGTTCGAAGAGGTCTGGCGAGTAGCCCTCCTCGAAATGGACACTTTCGAACTCACTTCTGATGAAGAAGAGTTGTCAGATGTCATTAGGAACATGGGAGTTCATCTCATGCGCCATGCTTACCTCAACACGACTCCACCGGTGGAGATCACGATCAAAGTCGATGACAGCGTCGACGACGAACTAACGATGGAAGAGTAATATTTTAATCTAGAATTCTATAATTCACTTTGAAAATGGTAGTTGGTAACGAGCCCCTTCTCCGAAAAATAATCGATTTAACAGAAATAATCGATCCATCCAGAAGTTATTTCCCCTATTTAAGTGCAAAATTCTGTTACCTTCGATCAACTGTTAAGTTTACCTAAATTAATATGAAATCTCGTAAGTTGGAAAAGCTGTAATAAATTTATCATGTTCAAGTGAAACAATACTTTTGAGGTTTTCCTCACTCATAGCATTTGTTTTATTGACTGTTATTCGGTCACGGTTGCTCCTCTTCCGCTTTGATCTGTTTGGAGTCCTTTGAAGATTCCCCGGGTTTACGTTCGCTCTGATCTTGTTTTCGTTTCTTGCCTTGATTTTGTCTCCTTTTCTCATTGTCGTGAAAATTGCCCGCACTCGCCCTTGATTTGGGGCCCCAATTTCGTTCTGGGTTGATTTGAAAACGCTTCAGCTGAAGTTTCCTCGAATCAGGATTGGCCCCAGTGTGTGTTTCAAAAGAGATCTCGTGTTTCGGAGCTGTGGCCATGATAGCGAAGGCAGTAGAACCGGGCTTTAATTCGGACGTTGTATTTGAATTCCTCCACACCCGCATCATGTCCCAAATAAAATCAGCGGGGGCATCAGTTTTGATGGCCAATTTATTTGCATGGGATAACGAGACCCGATAACCGGCATTGAGCAAGGCCGACCGAAAAACGGTCATTTTTCCAGACCCCGTTTTGACCATGGCACAAAGTCGGTCCTGTTGATAATACAACGGCACGTCGGGTAACTCTTCCGCTTCAAAAGAAAGAGAAAAAAAAAAGATCTTTTTCGCCCTGGCAACAACTCACTCTCTATGAACAAACACTTACCCGCTACGGTTAACATGCCCTTCATCCGTTCGATGGTCTCATATTCGTGATCGTCTAATGACGCGAGGAGCTCACTCACAAAATCTTGATCATGAATTGGAGCAAGCCAAATCGGTCCACCCACTTGATGGGTGTTTTGGCAATAACTACAATGTGAATCCACGGGCGGACCTGACACCAACTTGCATTTAAAATTCTTGCCATTCTCATTGGGTATCAATTGTCCCAAGGGATGGAAACTCAGTGTTTCGCAACCATTGCATTGATACACGTGACCCAATTTGCTGGTGGTACGCTTGCACATGGACTGACTCGTGTGAATCCGAAAGAAAACCCGACAATAGAAATCGATGCTCAAAGAGAGAATCGGCTCAATATAGCGTCCATAGCGATTGGCATGCGACTCAACGCACGCGATCACAATCCGCAACGCGATCTCGTGACAAGATTTGGCCTTCAACGAGATGGCTCCGTACTTCGTGTAACACGTTTCTGTGGCGTTCCCGCATAATACGGCCATATCGGTGCAAGTAACGCAGAGTAGACCTCCATCAGCCGTACTCTGTACTGCAGCATCTAAGAAAGGAGTTGGTGACCCGTAAGGATCGAGATCGATAATTTGGAAACGGTCTTCGGGTTTTCGCTTCAAGTACATAGCCATCGAAGCGTCTGGAAAGAATTGAAAAATAAAATCATGGATTGAGTGTGACATATTCGGAATAAATAAATAAGTTTAAAACCATTGTGTGAAGCCTTGACTTTTCCCTCAACACCATTGTTGATGATGTTTTGACGAATCGTATCCACAGCCTTCTTGGAAATGTCATTGGCTATTATTTCATCCAAGTCGGGAATTTCTTTGGCATAACGAATCGAACGCAAACCCGAAGCTGATAAGGCCTCCATTACATTGATTTTGCCCGCCTTGTTCGGATTCTTGGCCAAGAGCTGTTTTACGTATAAACGAATCACGGCGATACTAAAGGTGGAAAGTTAAGCTTTTAAGGCTGGAAATGGATGCATAGTATAGTGTTACTGGTGCTTGTGGTTAATTACCTGAGATCACGATTGTATTCTTGGACTGTAAGAAAACCCGAAGATTTAAGTCAATTTATGTTTTAGCAAATCAATGTTCGCCTTACCCGGATTGTAAAATACTTCTTCTGCGCTCGGAAAGGTGATTGTGGCTTGGCCTTCGCGAACTTGAGGGGTGGGATCATCCGTCATGATTGGACTTGGATTGAAGCCAAAGAGCGATAACGATCGCGAAAAGAGAGTCACAATAGTGTTTCGCGAAATAAATGGTGGACTTCGGAATCCTATGCCGGAGCGCAAAGTCGCACTTATTAATCCCATCTAAGGACGAGCCGAAAACAGACGAGGATCATCAATGACATTATGATCTCTCAATCTTAATCATTTGATTAGAGATCTCTGACTTTTTTCCTTAGTTTGCTGAAAGAAAAACTTGAATCAATCTAAATTATTTACAAACTTCATTTATTCACAAATGATCAACAAAAGTCATTTCCTGGTACTGAGTATCTTGTCCCTCTCCCTTTTCGTTTACTACATGGGGTATCGTTTGTTAGTTTTATCGTGGGAAAATGTGGATCTTAACGTAATTCAAATTTCCTCCTCAAAACCACTTGAGAACTTGAAACCTTGAAAACGATATTCACTAGAGGACCAGTATTGTACTCCAAGCAATAATTTGAGAAGGGTCGTCTTCGTGGCTCGTTCATTTACTCTAAACCTGCGTTTAACGCAGGCATGGAATGGAATATAGAAACTAAATGAATGCTTGAAGAACGCTTTTTTCCTACAATCCCGGAGGAATGAGTGTTCGGCTAGAAATTCTCCCTCTCGTCATCCCAATGACTTTCTTCCGGGCCAATATGGGACACTCACCCGTGCAAGATTGATGGCTGTATCTAATTTTGCGGTGGTTCTCGTCTTGTTGATTTCGCGTGTCAGACAAACCATGTGTGCCTCGGTTTTGTTGACAATACCAACCGCAGGGTGACGACAAATTCAGTCTTACTAGAGTCTCTAAGTCTTGCTACTTAGTAGCACTTAGTAGCAATAGTCTACTACTACTATTGCTAATGAGAACGATACTGCCAAATACGGAGGGTTTCATATCTTTGGACCTGCCTGTATTGGATGGTGTCTGTTTTGCCTTTTTCAATGAGTTGAAACTCGAAAGCCGTTCCTTGACGGCTAATGACCGTGTCTATCTTTTCGCAACTCAAGATGTAAAATGTCAATCGGCTTAATCAAAAGATTGCCACTCATTTCAACCATACGCTTTTTGCTTTCAAACGCGGGCATTCCATTTTTTTTTCCTTTTCTAAAACTAACGACTGATTTTTTTTTTTTGTAACAACCTTGTTGCTCCCGTTGACTCTCATTTTCTCATGACTCCTCGGTTTTCGAGTCGCGATTTCGAACTTGCCCGGACCCAAAACAAGACAAAAGTCAATCAAGATAGAGCCACAGAATCACAAACAACGGAAACGAAACAAACCCATTCGACGACCGCTCGATTTCATGGAAAGGCTCATGCATTATAGGATTAGTGCCGTGCTCAGCTAGCCTAAAACCAACACACCCATCATGGCCCCTGCTCGATCCAAGCGTCGAAAATCCACCTCCAATGTCGCTGGCACGCCTTCTTCCGCCGGTTCCACGGGCGTGGACGAGGAAGAAGCTCTCAAGGCGTTTTGGGTGGATCAAAAGCAAAACTATCGAGCGCCATCGCCGCAACCGCTCGAGACCATTTTTGAGTCGGTTCAAGATGAAAATCAGGCCGTGATGGACGAATCCACGCCCTTAGAAGGGGCGGATCAGGGCTCGAGACCGCCTCGTCGCACCCGAGGTCAACGTCACTTGTTGGAAGTGGGCAAATATTTGCAGCGACGCGCCATTGAACCCCCCAAATATTGGCTCGAAGACAAAGAGAAGACCCGACATCGCAAGAAAATGGCCCAAATGGCCGCCAAAGGCCAGAAGAAGCTTCGATTAGTGGCCTTGAGCGAAGAACAGGAGAACGCCCTTCGAGCCGTCATTGAAAATCAGCCCGTGGACTCGGAATCCGAGGACGAAGCGTCGAAACAAGGTCCATGGGTCACGCAAACGCCTCGAAAAACGCCGACCCCCATGAGCCCGCCTTTACCTCGCACGCCTCTGGCCACGCCTTCCTCTTTTTTCAGCCCGCAAGTGTCTTCGGGCTCGCGAAAAAACGGCTCGAATCGACGACGATCCAGCTTGCTGAAACCTGGTTTACCGGTCTTGCGTGAGCATTCTCAGTCCCACGGTTCACCCAGTCTGTGGCCACCGGTGATATCGCATCACATTGCCACCCCCAAATCGACTGATTCGGGCTTTGTCATACCCAATGAAGAAATCCGTCGCCAAATTGAAGAGGCCGATTCTTTGTTTGGTATGATTCCCGGAACTGAAACGCCGCAATCGGAGGTCGTCAAGTCGAGAAATGGCTCCGACCGCTCGAAAATATTGGCTTCCTCTCCGTCTTCCATGGAGACCGCCTCCATGATGGTGCCCTCAGGGACGTCCAAAGGGGCCAGTCATAGAGGACGCCGGGCTACGATCAGCGTCAAAGTTCGGCGGAGCTCACGATTGTTTAAAGGTAACGATCAACGCTTGGAGGCCGTGGGTTCGATCTATCAGGTGGCGGAAATTGCGGAGAAACCTCGCCGATTCATCCGAACCAGTCCGGTTGCCAACCCGATCTCACTTTCTAATGTAGATTCGCCGATCTAATTTATATACAGTTTACACACTCCATTTTTTTTGACAATGGGCCTAGAGCGTATTAATAAATCCTTATTGAAAGGGCCAACGTCTTACCGATCATAAAAAAAGCTTTTCAACACGAATATCGTTGTTTCGATGAAAAGAAAACCACTTCTAAATCATTTTTTGTCTCCTTTCCGAATCTACCAATTCATTATAGATTAGAGCGCCTGGCAAGGGGATGGAATTATACTTTTGAGGGAAGTTGCCATAACTACATTACTCTAACTCAAGTAAATGTACCTTACAAGGTATGCGAACCAATGGCCAAGATTTTATGGTCGATTCATGTCCGACCAGATAAAAGGCGGCATCTGAATATCCTATTTCAAACAAGAAGGAAATACGAGCAGTCACCCTGATTGACTGAGAATCAATAACAAACTTTAACTCGCTTTGTAGTTTGTATTCCACTACTAAATTGCTTATGGAGTATCACTGGATTGATAAGCCCCGGTAAACGAGGGCTGCTTTCATTATGGAATTTGTGTCGAGTTCCACGTCCCAAATGGCTCAGGGTTCGTCTTCAATGGAGTCGTCCGTGTCGGGTTTGGGCGTGAAGCCGGTGATCCTGTTCAATTTGCAGACCGGCAAACCCTTTCAGGTTCCGGAAAAGGACCTGTATGGCACGTGTCGCTCCGTGGCCGAATTCGAGAAGCTCAATCGAGTGGGCGAAGGCACCTATGGCATCGTCTACCGAGCAATGGACACGCGATCGGGTAAGTTATCAAACTGGGGTTGTCAAATCCGATGACATACATACACAAAAGAGAAAAGCCAGTCATGAATGGGTTCATGGAAGGATTAATCTTTTTGCAATTTTTTTATTTGAGCTTGTTTCTTGAGGCTTTTATATGCTTTTCAAGAATACCAAACGTAATCAAACATCAAAAAGTTGCTTGATTGTTAAAAAAATACAGAGGGATCCGAGGAAAAATGACTTCTTGAACAAATTGAAAACTGTCTCGAGAGTCCATGAATCTTAAACTTAGTAGATCCATTTCAAAACCCATGCATCCAAGGATATTGAAAATCATCCATTGATTTATAGGTGCCATGCGCATAACCTCCGGATTTTGGCTAAGCAATCTAGATAGTAGCCTCAGTCAAACCACCACTTACGTACATGGATCTATTTGAGTTCTCGTTCAATCAAACATGATTTGAAAAGTGCGGTAGTTATTCTTGGGCTTAATTGAATATTTCTTGGTTTTCAGGCGAGATTGTAGCCTTGAAAAGAATGCGAATGATCGAGGAGAAAGATGGCATTCCGGTGTCTGGTTTGAGAGAGATCTCGATCCTCTTAAAGTGCGACCATATCAACATTGTCAAGTTACGTGAAATCGCCGTGGGCCGAAATTTAGACAGTATCTTCTTGGTCATGAACTACTGCGAACAAGATTTGGCCTCGCTCTTAGATAACATGCAGACGCCCTTTTCCGAAGCCCAAGTGAAATGCATCATGCTCCAAGTGATCCGAGGTCTGCGGTATCTGCACGGTCTCTTTATCGTTCACCGCGATCTCAAAGTGTCAAATCTCCTCATGACAGACAAGGGTTGTGTGAAAGTGGCCGATTTTGGCCTAGCGCGTTGGTTTGGCGTCCCATCCAAACCCATGACCCCCAAAGTGGTCACTCTTTGGTATCGGGCGCCTGAATTATTGCTCAACTCCAACACTCACACCACGGCCATTGATATGTGGTCTTGCGGGTGTATTTTTGGTGAGCTGTTGGCTCACAAACCGCTTTTACCCGGCCGTTCCGAGATCCATCAGCTCGAGCTCATCATAGACTTACTCGGCACGCCCAACGATCATATTTGGCCCGAATTTTCAAGCTTACCCATTTTACAAGAATTCACTCTGAAACAACAGCCTTACAACAATCTGAAGCAGAAATTTGCGTGGCTTAGTGTGTCTGGACTGAGACTTCTGAACTTCATGTTCATGTATGATCCCGTAAAACGTGCCACGGCCGACGAATGCCTTCAATCTGTGTATTTTCAAGAGTCACCTCTACCATGCGATCCGAATCTGATGCCCTCATTCCCTCAGCACCGTAATCTATCCAATAAGGCTTCCATATCAGATATTCCGGGCGACATGGCCAAAGCAGGGGCAGCCTCGGTTTCTGGATTTCAGAATCCATTAGATTCACGTTCCAATCGAGGCCAATCCATAAATCTTTTTGATCAGTTTCTTCGAAAATGAGTTCAGTTTTTGGTCTATGAACTTTGTTGTACAATAAGTATTTCGATGCCGTTGAATTTGTTGATCCAAGAATTAAGCGCATAGTTCATTTTTTTTTCAATTCAGATCTATTGAGAAAGAATACTAAGCCTGGTTAATAAAAATTTTGATTGATAATAAAAAATTGTATTTACAGCTAAAATGGGCGCTGGGACAAGGAAGAAGAGCTGATCAGGCATGTGACTGTTCCATCTTGATTAAATTTCGAAAGTTGGCCACTTGGACAAAAAAAAACGGGTAAAAACGAAAGGCAACATGAATCACGTCTATTCAAGTTTAAAATGCGACTTGAACGAACTCTTCCCACCTGATAGTCAAGTTGAAAATGCATTCGTAAACCTGGTCACTTTCACTAAATGTCCTAAGTGGGTAAGAACAAACTTTTTCGACTAAGAAAGAAGGAACAGTCACAGCTTTAAGGAAATCCAAGTTTTCGTGCTTGGAGCGTTAGAAGGTGGGTTTTTAGAATTCTCAAGCAGGGAACATTCGATGTGGATCGCACTATTCGCTCCATGAAAATTGCGGCTCAACGCGTAAGAACATGGGAAAATGATTCAGACTCCTGGAGTCCATTACTTGCGGATTGGTTCGATTAAGTAATGAATGATGTTGACGACAATGGTATCGAGACAGAAATGACATCATTAGTATTGGCATCAACAGTTGTGGGCAATAGAAAGGCGTCGTGTCATGATTTTTTTAATACTGGAATGTGGAAAACTATACAGAACAATTTAAATCCGAGCTTCATAGCGTCCAGTCGGATAAGGATTGAATCTTTCCGAGTCGATTCGAAAGTTTCACTTGTACTTTGGGCAAGAATAACGTAAGCTATCCTTGCTTTTAGGGGAACACTCAATAAGAGCATTAGCGACGAGAAAGAGAAGGACAAGGAAGAGAGGGGGAGAGACCTTCCTTAACATACTATTTTTACATTCTATGGTAGGGCAACTTTTCCAATGTTCAACTGCAAACAGAGCACTAACAGAAGAGCAAAGGGGAGCACAAGCAGACACGCACGCACAAATATGCGATATTGAAGTAGTAGATAAGAAAAGAGGGAAAAAGGATGGAGGGGGTTGGTGTTGAGGGCGGCAGTGGCCTCATTGAGCCAAATCGTTGTACAGATTTATATTTTTTTTTGGGCGGAGCATTCCGTGCTCAGAAGACGGAGAAAAAGAATGCATCTCCGATATCGAGCGACCGATAGTAACCTAAATGCAACTAAGACAAGTTTACTGTACATTTGTAGTGGCCTACAACACACGGTCTCCCAATTCGTTGTTTGTTCGCTTGTTATGAAGTATGTAGCTAGGAAAGAGAGGAAATTCGTTGCAACTGCTTTTGAAAGACGCCGAACCAGAAGTTGGGATCAAGTTGGTGCAAAGAGAAATTCTCTCGTGATTGGAGAGACGGAGAAGGTGGGAGAGAAACAGAATGTGATGTGGTGTTGTCAGTTGGGCTTTTAGAGCAGCAAAGGTGGATGGATATCAGGATGTTTCTATCTAGTCACCGGCACGTTACACGGAGACTGAAGCGCACTCCAGTGGTTCAAGCTGAATGATGTCAGGAATTGCTATTAGAAACCAGCTTGAAATCCCCCACCGCCATCACTGCCTCCGGCTCCTGATCCACTGCCGGGGAAGGGAGATCCACCCCAGGGGGATCCGGCTCCAGGATTGGCGGCAGCGGCGGCGGCTTTGGCCGCGTACATGTTGGCCTCCTCCTGGGCTTTGACAATGTTCTTCTTGTAGCGAATGCGCTTGTTGCCAAACCAATTGCTCACCTATTACGCGAGGAAAGAAGGCATGAGGACATGGATATTTGACAAATTGATTGAGGGTATACCGTACCTGAGACACTGTGATTCCACATTTCCGAGCTAATTCCTCTTTTACCTCTTCCGAGGGGTATGGATTGGCAAGATTCGAGTAGAAGTACTCGTTGAGGATCTCCGATGACTTTTTGCTGAAATTCCGCCTTTTACGTCGGGCATCCAAAAATCGAGACCGCAGAATCATCACTGCCTCACAAGTGCTCTGTTTCAGTTGAATCTAAACCCACACCAAAATCAAGTCATTAAACGAAACGTTACAATTTCACTCGCACTCTTCTTACCTGAATTGCACTAAACTTCTTATTGATGATTTGGACCATACGCTCAATTTCTTTCGGCGTGATGGGCCGAGTCCGGGATTGTTCGCGTAAGAGATTCATGACATGAGTCGTGAACTCATTGCACCCTTGATCGTACTTCTCCACCTCTTGCTGGTAGATTTGGCGGATTTGAGCAAGTTTGTTCTTGTAATCGGTGTGCTCGATGGCCGTGCTGTCCTGTCCGGGAATCTGCGCCGCCGCACTTTTATCTGGGCCTAAAAAAGGAAAGGTGCATCACCCTCTCATACAAAATTGTCCCACAGCCTCGGTGCGTCGAGACCCGTTTCTCACCTCCATTGCCCATGATACCTTCGGCCACCAGCATGTTATCGAGCCGCATGAGCTGCGGATCCGGCGGATTATCGTCTTGCACGTTGCGCAAACTCAGAACGGTGCGCTCTTTGATCTCGCACAACACCGAAAACAGGGCGGACTTCATCCGATGACAGTTCAGCGTGTGTTTGCGCGCCTGAGCCTCATCCAATGACTGATCCGTGATGTTCAAGATCTGATCCAGGATTTGATTGATGTCCGTGTACTGGGGTTGTCCACCGCCTCCCGCCCCATTTTGGCCGTCATTGCCGCCGTTGGAAGGGTCGCCATGGGGCGAACCGGCTTGATCGGCCGAACCGGGCGGCGGCGAGGCCGCATCCATACCCGAATATCCCGCACTCAGCGGCTGATAGCCCCCACTACTCAAGGGATGCATGATGGCTCGAACCCGCACACGCCCCTTGAAGACGGAAACACGCCACTAACACGCAGGGAGGCACCCGAACAAAGAGCCAAGAGATGCAATCACGGAATCACGGAATTATGGGCGGCTCTCTGGCTCTCTCTCTCTCTGTCTTGGACTCACTTCTCCTTCTTCTTCTTCTTAGCTCGGAGATTATGCCACTAGACACTCGGAGCACTGGGTTGGAGCGGGCACGGATTGGTCCGATGTCCACAAGGAGAGGATTAAAGGTAGACAGACAACCCCGAGATGGTGTTGGTCGTTTGAGTTGCTTGCTTGCTTGCTTACTTGCGGTCGGTCGGTCGGTCGGTCGGTCGATCCTCTCTGTCTGTCTTCTAGTCGCTCACTCTTCCACTCACGTCCATACACAAGACAGAATTTAGCCAGCCCAGCGTGTCTGTTTGGCTGTCAGTCAGTCACAGAGTGGCGAGCACATCTGTGGTGGCGATTGGCCGGGCTGAACCCGCCTTCCAGCCCATCGGCCTTAATTTGTTGGGGTTGAGCCGATCCTGATCCGCTGGGCTTGCCCGTGGCTCGGCTCGCCCGAAGCATTTAGGGGCTGGTCTAGTTGGTTGGAAAGGCAAAGGCGCGATCCGCCTTGCCATCCAGGCTGCCTGGTTGGTTGGTTCAAAGGCAGGTAGATGGAAAATTCAGACTGGTACAAGACCTGGTATAAAAATTGGCAGGCCTCTGTAGGCTCTGGTGTTGAAAGGGTCGAGAAAAATGTTTGAGCTAATGTTAGGGTGACAGAAAGACGAAAAACCTGGCCATGTTTTGATAAGTCAAGTTGTCCAAGAGTTCTTATGATATTTTTTCGAAATATACGAATTTAAGATCCTCGAATAACTAGTGAGCGAGAACTAGGCAAAGCTAATTTGTCATCACTGAAATGAGCCAAGCTGTTGGCTGCTACAATCTGGCCCTGTTTCCTTGATTCGGGAGAGAGGCCCTGACTCCACGACCCAGAAGAGAGCCCCTACCCAGGCTTACGAAAAAAGCTTAGAATGAAAGCGCGGCCAGAGGGCAATAACCTAAGCACTCATTAATAACAATAAATACTTCGAAATTTTTCAATTGGGCCAGATACCAAAGTGTAACGCTCATTCTCTTTCAATGAATCAAAATGCTCTTTGTTCTTTCTAAAAGAAACATTATAACAACGCTTTTTGGTGTTTAATGAAAAAGGGACAGATTGTAGTTCCCGTCCCGATCATTTGACATGAATTACTGGGATCACAAAACATAATTTACTTTCTTAAATCGGCACATCGGCAAATTTTGCAACGGACGAAACGTGCTTTTTTAACATAATATTTTAAATATGTACTTCACTTATATAACTCACGGTAGTTCAAATTGTTCAAGTGCCTTGCTCATATGCCAAAACTTCTTATCACGATTTTTGATGTCGCCGTCATGACTCATGAGGAAGATATCTTGTGAATGTGGACACTTTAAAGTGGCTCAAACAACTATATTAAATCACTTCCACTGAAACCAACAAATTTTTGCAAGTCAATTTGATAAATATTGATAGGATCCTTAGTTATTGATTATAGTGAAATTTGATTAAAATCTATCAAGTAGATTTGTACCATCACTACTTCAAATCTTCGAATTACACAAAATAACCCGCTGAAATGGTCTAACTGAGTGCTCAAGACATATTTTATCCTTCTCAACGTCGAAAAAATCAGTAGATTTTTTTTGTTTACTTTTTGTTTTAAATAAAAAGTAAGCGTATTGAAAACTACTCTAAACAGTGTATTTTTTGGAATATTTTTTTCTTCGGTATTTTTTTTAATCAAACATAGCAAGAACACATCTTCGTAAAATTCCAATGAATAAATTTTGCTTCAAGTAATGCATTTTTTGTACCAAAAACTTCCGCTGTGCTAGTACATAATTTTCATGTACTAGCGTTCAAATATGCACAGATCTTCAATAGATTTCGAAGTGCAAACTTATCATATTGAAAATAATTTTCGAAAAATAGCTTGAAACTGAACACTGTTATGTTAAGATGTTTTTTGGTCTTAAGTGAATTGCAGTCGCATTATCTGAAGTATTAAACCAAATGGCAGGAATTACTAGTGGTGTCATCATTTTTGGCGGGACAAAAGTTCGGAAGACATGTGTTTCTGATGAGTGTGAAAGGTAGCTAAAACGAAGATTTAGGCCTGGTAACTGCAACAATTTCTTTCTCCTCTGTACAACTTGAAGTTAGAATAGCAACTCTGGACATTTTTTGGCAAAACAATATGTTTTGCTGCTTTTCTCTAAAATTTTGCTCCATAAATTGAGAGGGTTAGTCAGAGGAGATCGTTTCCTGGGACAGCTAAACCTTAAAACAATTTGTTTAAATGAAGGCTTCCAATTTCTCCATTTGTTCGTAAATTACTTTTCAATACTTCTCAACATACATCAACCATGCCATTGCTCTTAAATGCAACATTTCTAGCAACTTCGTATCAAGGAGCTACATGATAAATAGGGTCGACTGAATTGAATGTTTCAATGTCGTTCGGAGTTAGTTATCTTCCAAGTTGGAGATTTTTTGGACAAACAAAGTGGATATATCTGCAGAATAAGTAGAGCAAGGAAAAATATTTAAAAAAACAAGGAAATATTTTTTTTAAGTTGAAACAGAGCAAAAACGTTGAAAAGTTGGCAAATCAAAGTTGTTTTTCTACGCTGCGAAATCCATTGAAATTTACAATCATGTAGCACATTTAAGTTACGGGAAATTTTGGATAATTAAACGTCAAAAAAAAAAAGAAATTTAAAGGCAAATCTTCATCAAATGAAAACAAACAAATGAATATCAAGTGTTTTAGACCTCCATTAGAGAGGGAAAAGTTCACTGAGAAAAGTACACTTTTGACATCAAGTTTTGTGAATTAGCTAACTTTGATTATTGCCTTAGTCATGTTCCTGTGCATTTTAATTTTTTAATTTTATTGAGTGCCCTATGATGACCAAAATAAAAATTCCTCGTTTTGAAAATACGCATGCAACTTTTTCTACGTGCTCCATATTTTTTGTATTAATATATGGAAAGTTTGCAACATCATAATGAGGGAAGCTAAGTAAACATCAGCTGTGCCTGATTGTTTACGGCTTAGCTCGGTCATGGCCTCTGGTGCCTCATTGCTTCACTAAAATTCTGTGATTACGTTTCGTTCTCGACCACAGAGTTGGCAGAGAGGAGACGCTGGGGCAGAAAGGCCTAACATTTTGTTGGACAATTTTCAGGCCCCAGCTGACCTTTGGCTGTGGCGTTTCCCAAGCTGTTGTGCCCAAACAAGTTCGTAGGGTTGAAGTAGGGGTGGGCGAGAAGCCGGTATCGGTGCCAAGGTGTTGACACCAACTTTTTGGGCTTTCGGTGTCAGCATCAACACCAGGTCTCTGGTGCCAACATTTTAAGGCTGAGTTTTTGAAAAACGTACTGCCCGCCCAAAAACTTGATCCCAATTTGATTGTAAATGTGAAGGACTAAACAAAATCCAATATCACTAATTTTTGTTCCATCATAAAAATAAATGCTTACCAAACTCCAAAAACAGGCTTGCAAAGCAAGAAAATCACACACCCAGCTAGGGTATTGTAAAATGTAAGCTTATTTTCCCCCTCTCCAATTTATGTTGAACTAACATGAACTTAAATGTCTTTAGAATGGGTAGGTCTGTCATAACTGGTGCTCCATATTACAGTCCAGAAGGGCACATTTTGTTTGACTTAATTATAAGGAACACGTTATCGGTGTCAATGTCGACACCACGACGTTGAAGGGCAGGTGCTGGTGTCGGCGTGGGTGTCAAACTTGCTGTGTCGGTGTCGGAGTCGAGGCAAAATTGCCGCTATCACCCATCCCTAGGTTGAAGTCAGGGTCACTTGTTTGTTTGGGCACAACTTAAGTAATAATCTTCGGAAATATCAAGTTTTCACCTGCAACCTTTGCTCTTCAACAGCTGTAACTCATCCAACAAAAATTTCCGTATATCCGCCCTATGTTCTCGACCATTTGTCGCGTGTAGTAACAATTTTTTGATCGAGCGCAGAGTGGAAAGAACAGACTCTCCACAAAAAAGGAGGTGCAAGACAATGAGGCACAAAATCAACAACCTTTTTCTAACTTTGCTTGTCCCATTGTATTGAAGTTATTAAGTGAACGCGATTTGTGGCAGCATTTGGTTCACTTAATTGAGAGAAAAAGAATAAATCACTTTGGATGAATAGTTCTTAGTTTAGAAGCTCATGGAAAAGAAGCGTCAAATTGACCCTTGATAAAGGTGGCAATAATGTGGACCTTAAAAAAATCCCAACAAACCAATAAGTCCAAAAGAGAAAAACGAAGCCAATAGGAGCCTTTGACTCAAAAAATATCAAAGCCATTGCAAGAAAACTCCTGTTTATGCAAAATGATAACTGAATTTTTTATTTTTGGCTTGATTTGCGTAAACTAATTGCATAATCATGTTTTGTTTTAACTTGAACTTCCTTGGTTGATGGTAGTGACAACAACAGCAAACATTCGAAGCTTAAAAAATGACCAACAACTTGATGTGTTTGACAGTTCTTTCACATGAGTTTCTTTAGTTTTAAGGACCTATCATTAATTTCTTGGGGCATCCCATTGAGACCTTTTAATTATTAAATACTAGAGGAAGTGGAATCATGAAAATGTGTTGCTTGCAATCCATTGGATTGCTTAGGGCAAAAAATTACTCTAAAATACTGTCAATGAGGCAAAAGACCAACAAAAAATGGAGATTTTAGTATTGCTGATGAGCAACTAAAACACAAAAAGGTATTGTTGGTAGATCAAATTTCATATAAATGTTAAATACATATGTAGATTATGTTTATGATTTATTTATTTTACAGGGAATTGCATCATGGTAATGAAAAATCCACAACCAACAACAATAAAAAATCCCTTCAAGAGAAATCATACTCAGCACTCACATTTAAAATATCTCAAGCAGAATAATTTTGCCACAAAGTGCTTCAAAATGATTGTTAACTCATTCTCATAAGTTTGAAGTCCATTTGAGGTCCATTGAAGTCAATTACATTTTTAGACAATGTAATTGTAATCAATTGCATGTATTGAGGAAGCAATCTTAATCAATTACATTTGATCAAGTAATTTATCCAACTCTGACTGGAATTGATTATCTCTCTCTCAGAAATTATTTTAATCACTTTCTTGAGTATTTGTTGTCTAATTTGGAATAAAATTGAGAGATAGCAGTTTCAAAAATTAAACCCATACCTTTTGGTATTTTTTGCTTAGCAGTTTTTGGCAGAAATCACAGAATTGATTTCAGATCGATGTCCTACTTTTGTGTTGAGGTCACGTGACCGGCACTTCACGTCATCACGTGACGTCACGAGGCCCCACCAAACACGTCCTAGTTTTCCCATTTCTAGTTTTCCCGATCAGAATCAGGTGTGATTGTGTGAGCCCAACTCTGCAGTTATGCAGGGATAACCAATATAATATAATAATATAAATACAGGGGTTCCGGAGTTATGATATCGTATGCATAAATTGTTCATTTTCTCTTAAGATATTCAAGATGTAACAAGCTCATTTTGAAACAAATTGATTTAAACAGCTCTAGATTGATGTCACAAAATTTGTGATTAGACCTCGAATGTCGGAACAATTTCGAACATTTAAAATTGCATACCTGAAAGTACGCAACAGGTTTCGATCCAAATGGGAAATTTTTAAAAAAATAAGTCAAACCGGCCCAAACAGGCCTCGGAACATTTAAAGTTGTATATCATTTTTGTAACCAAATTAGTGTAATTCAAGAGGCCAAACGAGTGAACACTGGAAGAGCTTTCATTTTCCAATAGTCTTCCCACCTTAAGGATTGGAATGGGCCCAAGTTGTCCCTGAACTTTGATCTCCGGTCGTTTCCACTATTGGGAAACCCATCGAACCAGGAAATAATTTGCAAGGCCAATTGCTCGCTATCCTTGAATACTAGTCCATTATAATCATGGAGCACGAGTTCTGGTAGAGCAGGAAAGGCAAAGGCACAAACGGGTAATCCACAGCCAAACATATCAACCACTTTCATGGGCAAATCCAGCCCTGACGAAGACGTGTGAAGACACACGCCTAAATCTGCGGTGGCCAAAATCCTTGGATAATCCTCCGGTTCTAACCAAGGCATGATCACTTGAACAAATCGCCAGTTCTGGGCTTCGATTAAACTCTGATAATACTCCTTCATGGGGCCCTTTCCAGTGATCACACACACGAGCCTCGGCAAAGCTTTCAGTCCATCTTGGCAAGCGGTGTTATAAGCATTCAGCGCATCAAAAAGGATGGAAAAGTCCTCATCCGGAGTCCAAGAAGTACTTGAGACGAGCAATCCCGGTCGATCTTCTCGCAATTCGATTCGGGTTCGAGAAAATTGCTCAGTAAAGGCTGTACCTTGGGCATCGTCGGTCGAGGCCAACTCGTTGAAATCTACTGCCAATTTAGATAACAATTGGTGCTTTTCAATTATACTAATGGGCTTGAAATGGTCCGGTGCTCGGTCATAAAGTGTGAGGGCCTTGGTGCCCTGCCAGTTCTTTTCCAGATCGTTTCTCATGGCATCTGTCACGCAAAATGCTCCGTCCGCCAATGGTCCAAAGAAACGCTCGATGCCTTTAGCGAGCTTCAAAAGCGGATGGTTATCGGCCAAGGACATGGCCAGAATGGAATGACCGTAGTTATGCCAGTCAATGACCAATTTACTCCCAAAAAGCTTACTGTATAAGTAGCACACTGGTAAACATGGAATAGTGGGGGGATTTTGAAGAAGAATCACATGCGGTGCAAAAAAGAACGGCAATGCTAGACACAACATCAACGATTGCCATATCACTTTCAAAGCAAACCCAACAACTTGAGGCATTGATTCCGTCCTTGGTAAAGGAAAAGGCTTCATGTTGACGATTGTCACGTTTGCATTTGATCTCACCCGAGTGGGTAAATTTGAGCCGGGATAACCAATGAGGCGGACTTGAAAGCCCTCATTAGCCAGAGACACGGCATGATTGCACATGCGAGGACTTCGGCCCAAGTCTCCCAAGACGATGACGCACACACGCCTGGGAGAAGAAGAAGAAGCCTTTGACATCTGGAAGAGAGAAAAGTAAAAGAGAAAGTCTCACCTTGAGAATAAAAAAATATATATTTTCTTATCCTTCTTGAAGCTATTTATATTGGTTTCTTTTTGTATTCTGGTTTTGTTTTGGTATTTTCCAGTTTAATTCGTAACAGATAATTCTGATGCAAAACTTAAGGTATGACTGGGAGAACACTCGATGAACAAGAGGGACAAAAATATCTAAAGCACTATCGGAGGTTCCAATAAGCGTAGCAAACGGAAACTTGCTTTGGAAAGACTCCCAAGGCATTTGAAAATCAACGCTCAATTCTGAGGTGCTTTTACGCACGGGCATTGGAAAATGGCAAGTTCTTGGGCAAAGCGAGACATTGCTCAAACCAAAGTCAAAGCAAGCAGAGCGGAGAAATACAGCTTGGGATGATATGTGTATGAATGGGCATTTCCAAACGGAAGCGGAGAAGGCAAACGAACTCTATATTGCGGGTAGAACAAGTAATCTTGTCACAAAAAAATATTGGCGAGGACTTTGGCAGATGATGGACGTCCGGAGAATATCTTGTCTCTTCTCGTTATTTTTCTAGGTCCCCGAAGTAAATGGGGCGTGCGTCGAGTATCACATGGAAGTTGGTTCATTTTCTTGATGCCACCTCACTCTTCTCACAAAATTGGACGATGGAAATGAGATTTGAATCTGACAATGATAACCGTTACATACCAAGAGGTGGTTGAAGAATCGAACCCTAATGCTTAAAGTTGATGGCTCTGTATTTGTGATACAACTCGGTCAGAGATTCTTGTTGGTAATAAGCATAAATGGACAAAATCACCACCAGACAAGTGGTGAACATTCGTGGAGTGGTTCGTAGGAATGGCTTGGCCAGGCTCATACTTGTGCCCATTATAAAGAGGAGGATGTGAATCACAGTTATGACGGCGGTCAAGAGCTTCATCATGATGGCTCGGGCATCGGTATTGTCCAAGCCTTCGATGTTAAGGTATTGCTGCTGATTTTGTTGATGCTCTAAACTGGTTACTTTTGTTTCTAGACTCTGGAGGTGTTCCTTGATGTCCAAATGCCTCTCTTCACTCTGGTATTGAACTTTGTCTTCCATGTCGTTCACCCCTGACTTAATGTTCTCAATCTCGTGTTGGTGAAGCTCGGTCAGGTCGTTCATTTGCTCTTCAAGTCGCTCAAAGCGGTCCTTTTCTTGCAACTGATAATTGAGACGCTCGATTTCTTGCTTAAAAAACTGTCTCATTTCGTCGATCTCCTCGCGGAGATGATCGACCTCTTCCTTGTGCAACGTCAGCTCTTGCATCACTGTTTTCCAATCAGCGGAGGTGTCGCTCGAGATCTGGTGATTGGCTGTCATGTGACGTTGGGGAGAAATAACCACTTGGTCTTCCTCCAAAGGAAGAGGGCGGTCTTCCGACGCCGTAGTGGCGATGCTCTCACTCCGTTCGGACCTCCGACCATCATCTGAAATGCACTGTCGTCGACTATGGGACCCGGAGTGAGAATTGGTTTCGCCTGAGTAAACACCTCGCGAGTTTTCGCGGGGTAAAGAGGCACTTCCGTGGTGAACACGAGTATCCTTCTTGACCTGGGAGTCGGGATCACATTCTTTGGATATGGAGCTCAAATTGTCGGCTGAGCCGAACTTATGACGAAGAAGATGAGCAAATTCTTTGGGTTTGGCCATAACCGTACTGGACATGCCAGAGATTCCGTCTCGGATGTTTCCTCGAACACTTCGGAACCCTTGGCCAAGTTTATGGCTTTGCTTGGCTTTGATTCCGCCCTCTTGCAGATCGGTCATCTTTCGCTGGTAGTCGTCCAATTTCTTCTGCAAGTGCTGAATGGACTGGGCCGACTCTTGGTTTTTCTTTTCGAACACCTTCTTGATGCGAGCCTGTTGGAGACCATCTGCATTGGAAGACAGCTTAAGGTACTCGTTGACATTCTTATCACGACTGGTCTGTTGCTCCCGAATGAGGTCTTTGGTACGCTCAATTTTGTTCATGATCTGTTCAATGGCCTTCTGAGTCACAACCGGATCCGGCGTATGACTCGCAGCATGGTCATGATCGGGATCGTCAAAGAACAAATTATTTCCCAGACCAGAATTATCCGAATGAGCCATGGGAGTACGATGGAGTGATCCATCGCCGTTGCTAGGTTTTCGCACATGGTGCAGAGGTGAGTGATCATGCAGGGTTTCGGAGCCACACTCACTCGGCACCTTGGTGGTCTGACTCGAGGATGACGGAACACTGAGTGCATTCTCATCGGCCGATCCACTTCGTCCCCCAATGCTTCCCCTTCCACCCGAAGATGTAGACGACCCGGAGAGGGGAATGGCCTCTCGGTGAGTCTTGGCACTTGGTGGGGGACCACCAGGCCCCAATGTGTTGGGGGTGGATTGAGGTGTGGTCAAGACGGGAGATCGACCACGTTGCTTCATGTTCCCGCTCTTCTGAATGATTGCACTAGTTGAGAATTTGAAGTACACGAAAGAAGATATGAGTAATACTGATGCGATAAAGCGCCTGACAGCCGTCAACGTAGTATTGCTAACGCATCGGGATGTTTCATAGACTTTTTTGTGTTTGCATGGCCCAGGCTGAGATTCATGGGAAGACTTTGGACTAGGGTTAGCCGAGGCCGTCTCCAAGAGACTCTCTCGTCAAAACTGGTTTTGAATCATCTTCTGACAGGCCTTAAAGAAGGACATGATGGAAGGCGAGAGACAAACAGAGGCTCACACACGAGTGTGTCATTGGCTCCACCGTCGCTTTGTCCCGTTCAAGTGAGCGGACGGTGATATTTGATAACTTGATCAGCACCGAGCACACAGACTTTAAAATGAACTGTTATCAATCGTAAGAGAATCGGTGGGCATGTGTTAATAACTGACCACTAAGTTTCTCACTCATTCCACGAAGGGTTTGAATCCGTTTCACTCCAGCGTGCGTCTGGAAAGTGGCCGCGTGAGTCTCAAACTGATTTTCAGATGAGAGCTTTTGCCTCCCTTGAGAACTGGCAATGTTGATCTCTCGCTCTTTCCGTGTTCCTACCCAACCAACCAACTAACCAACCAATCAGACCCACTTGCCCACCCTCCGCGCTCAGAGAGATGGAGATAGAGAGAGAACGGCCAGACAAGGTTCTGGGCTTTTCTCGGCTTCTTTTGGGTGGTCGAAGGCCTCGCTCGCTCCCGAAGTGCCAATGGTAGAAAGACCAACCCACCACCACCTTTTCCTCTTTCTCTCCAACGGATTGTATGTCGGTCGTTGCGTTGGGCAGTATTAATTCCTTTCCGTCTTCGAACACTCTTCTTGGCTTGGAAACAGTGACACGGATCCTCAATCCGGCCTCAAGAGGCTGCTCAATGCTCTTAACAAACCAGCCTCGCTCCCCACGAATGGGCCAACGAAGGGACGAATGGGCGGTATAAAGTAAGAAGAGGCAAGAATGACTGGAACGTCCCAGGTTGTGGGACAGGCTCGTCAGCCGAGAAAAGGAACAGAACGAGGCGAAAGAGGAGGGCACTAGGTACTTCTAGCATCTAAATACATACAAACATATGGGCGAGCCACGAATTCGTCCAGATCCAATGAATCCAGATGGAAAATAGCGACCACGCCGAGCTCGACTTATCCAAGAACGTAAGAAAGAGACAAAAAAGAGAGGAAAGGAAGAAATAAAAGGGGAGGCAAGAAGGGGGGAGGGGGATTGAAAGGGGACGCGATCTTGGGCCAGGATTGTTGTTCCAGATTCCGAAGACGCTTGATGCTGGATGAAGGTTCGAGGTTTGTACTTCCGCCCCCGGGGGTCAAGGGGTGTGACTGGGTTGTCTTGGGGTTGAATCGTACCGACCCTCTGGATTTCTGTCACTACGCTACGTTCAAGAGGCAGTGCTGTATTGAAACTAAGTTGAAATTATGCCAGAACTTTCCTTCAAACATGCCAGAAAAGTAAAAATGCTGGATTTGCGGTTTTGGGGGGAATGAAAGTGGACTTAAGTTTGACAACCTTAATCAGAAATATACGTTTTCATAAGCAGGAAAATGCCGAAAAAATGCTGTTGAAAAGTTCAAGACTTTTTGTATCTGAAGTATAAGGTTTCAATTTTTTCATTAATAAATAAAAAATATTTCATTTTCTTTTTTAAATTCTTATCCCCTCTTAGGATTTCAATTTTTTCTTTAATAAAAAAATTCATTTTCTTTTTTTTGAATTGAAGGGATTTCCCAATGTCATGGAGAGGAAGCCAAATTTTAATATGAATATGAAGATATTCTACTTCTTTTCGCGTGGAGATAAAAAGTATCAGCCAACATGCCCAAAAAAACAGAAACTATGCCAAATCTTCAACATAACCAGGCAGGGTGTTTTGAATGGGTTTTTAGGTTTGGATCGAAATACCCAAAGACATCTTGGCATTTCTTGGACCCACAATTCAATGGGGAACAACTTTACTTTTATTGTATTAAATAAGATTACGTCCAGGGGAAAATTATACCTAAAAACCTATCAATTCTAACATTTTTTGATAAACTTTTCAATCTATATTTAGAGACCATTTAGTTACTTGTTGAGTTTCAATTGAATAAAGATGCATTCATTAACAGCCGAGTTATTTGGGTTTGAATGGTCCATTTTTGACTCAAAAAGCCGAAAACACTATATTGTATCAAAAAACAAATTCCCAAAGATTTCACATAGCTTTTCAATGTGGGAAAAGGAAATGAATTTTTTTGAGTTTTAAAGTTTTTGTCAAAAATAAATCTTAGGTCCAAAAACTGCCAACACGTCTTCTGGGTATTTCTATCCAAACTGATAAAGCCATTTGAAACACTGCAGAACCAGTAATAACATGCCACGTATATACTTCTCTGGCACACAAATATGTCGATTGGCAGTACTGATTTGGTGGACTGAGAGTAAGGTCAGCAGAAAGGGAGCGAGATGGAAATGTGAACATGGGTTCGGGAAAGCTGCTCTATGCAGCTATGCTGCTTCTCCTGCTGCTGGCACTTCGTTTTTACCAGTGAGACACTTGTATGCACTCCCACACAGTCAGTCTGGCTTCTGCTCAAACCAAAAGGGGACGGTAAAAACAATGAGGTCCGTGACCGTGAGGGAGTCGGACGAGACGAGTCCACCTCTAGGGATTGGCCTGCTTTAGCTAGACTGTCTGTTATCTCTTTGACCTGAAGAACAAAAAAGTGATTGATACTCGTGTTACTCCCATATATGTGGGATATTTCCAAGGCTGCCCGCAAAACAGCTTACGTACATTTCGGGCTGATCAGCTGTAACCCGTTAACATCTTTTTCTTGCTTCAATTTCAACAGTGACAGTATATGAAAACGTTGAAACTTGCCTCCTCTCTTCGTAGGCAAAGTGGGCTTGATGAAACTAAAGGTTTGATATAAATATTTATATCAATATATTTATAGCAAGCCTTTAGATGAAACAAGTTTTTTAGAGTAGAGAAATGGAACCCTCAATCTTGGCTAGCTGCTTGAACAGTTTTTCTCTTTGTTTTGATACTGTCACTCAATCAGCTGATGTAAAGTTTGTCCATGAAAAACAAGCCTTAATTTTTACCTCACTCTTGGGAATGACGAACATTACCCGTGACGTCACTTCAGAGCATTCAGGATCAGAATTTCTTATTGCGTTGGAAGTATTAAGTTACATGATATTTTTTCAATCGTATTGTTATTTGTGTCAAAGAAAATATGATCCACGTGTGTTGCACACTATTATCAATGTTATTTAAGCATTGAATCCCTATTTTTATGTTTGCCGCTCTGAACATTTTCATTTCTGCTGCCCTGAATTTTATGCCTTCTCTCAGCACGAGGAGAGGAAGACGGTCGGACGGTCGTTCTCCTTGATCAGTAAAATCAGGAACGCTGCCAACAGCGACAAGACGGTCTATTTAAAGGAAAACATAGTTTTTTGTCGGTCTATTTCCATGAATATTTTATGGGGCAAGCTGGTTACACAATGACTTGGCGACTTAAAAACATGTCATTTTGCAACATGAAATAGAATTATGAACAAACCATACTCATAAATGCACCAAGTGTATCTGTTGACCTTTTCTTCAATTCTTCGACAGCATACCTGATACGTCGAGTCTTGACTCAGGACTGATGAAGAGTTTCTCACTCGACCACATCAAACTTGAATTTTTTTGAAGTATAGTCATGAAGTTAGAAAATTCAGCAGGCTTTCAAGATGTATCAGCAAGACGAAATATCAAGCATAATATTTGATAGAAACTGGAATCGTTAGGCTTTTGTGAAAGTAAGAAACCGAACTTTGGCCAAATTTTGATTAAAGCTAATTTGGCCTTGATGGCAAAACTGATCGGAGGGCTCCGGTAATGACCCTTATGACCACAGGTTCGCCCATTTAAGGTGTCGAACTCGGTGACTACTGCATGCATTTAAATTAATACCACAGGCCTTGAAGGCTTGGCAAGCCCGGGATTTGGACCAGTTAGTGGATAGTTAGCAATTGTTCAACCCCAAAATGATTTTAGTTTATTTAATTTGTAACCCAAAAAAGTCTTTTAAGAAATAGTTTTTGATGAACTTGAATCATCATAAAAATTAACACTGATCGTTGAAATTTGATGGAATATGCCATGTGGTGGTGAAAATGCTCAGAGCTCTTGTTACAGTTATGAGTAGGGACGGGCAGAAAGTGTAAATAATCTTACCCTTTTAGTTACCAAAAGTTGCAAAAAAATGTGCCCAAAAGTGCAAAACAAAGTGCAGAAAAATGTTGAAGGTGCAAATAAATGTCAAAAAAGAGCAAATAAATGTCAAAAAAAGAGCAAATAACTTGCATTTGGACTTAAAACGTCATGCATGGAGTACCCACGGCTCCTAATTGAGCAGGAGAAAGTTCTAAAGACATTTGAGACGAGTTTGAGGTGAAGAGACAATGCCGCACAAGTAATAGAGTTCTATTAATTAGGTCACTAGCAAAAAGGATGTAAAATCATGAAAAATACTCTAGTCAACAATCTTCTGAATTTTTCATTCCTAAGGTGGTCTCATGGATGTATGTACCTAAAATATTGTCGAAATATATTTAGCAATTGTTTTATATGGCTTTACATCACTCCGTTTTTGTCCTTCAAGTTGTTCAAAAATATACATTGAAAATTGAACAGAAAAATACCCACATGTGCCTAACAATTGCATCAAAGAAAATAGTCATAAATGTGTTTTAAGCATGTTTTTAGTGACATTACTTCAATACTTGGCCCATGGCCTAATTACCAGAACTCAATTTCAAATGTGGCATTCATTGTCGCTTCACATCTATATTGTTTGTAGATCCTTCCATTACCATAACATGAGTTTCTTTAGGTTTCCTATAAGTTGGTTGCATGCAATGAGATTCTTTTGTCTAATCTTTAGTTTAGTAAACAGGATGTTATAGTTAAAGCCAAGATGGTGAATAAAGTGTGAGGTTTGCGTCTGAAATGCACATATTTCTTCAAGGTGCTAAGAATGGTTGATTGCAAATGCAAGTTTTTTCGACTAGTTCAAAATTAAATCTTGAAACTAAAAATTCTTTCAAAAGCCACTACATTTTCTTAACAATTTGTCAATTTTGGCCAAAAACGTAAATAAAAAGTGCAAATAAAAGTGAAAAGTGCAAAAGTGCAGAAAAATGGGTTTATGTTACCAAAAATCTTTTTACACTATTTGCCCGTCCCTAGTTATGAGAAATAGCATGAATACAGATAATTTACATAGATTTTATCCAGTCCCAAGGCCTTTCATTCACAAGACAGTATTGTTGGGAAACAAACAAATGTTTTCCAAATAACAAAGAAAAGCAAAAAATACAACACCCCAAATTAAAATAAAAAAGAATCATAAAAATGGATATCAATATATTTATATCAAGCCTTTAGATGAAACAAGTTTTTTAAGAGTAGAGAAATGGAACCCTCAATCTTGGCTAGCTGCTTGAACAGAATTGAATGAGAGAGAACTAGTTAGGTGTATATGGCTCAAATTACTAATGATGTCGGATTTGCAGGGTTGGTCGGGGTGATTATCCCCTCCAAAAGAGTCCCGTTTATCCCCCCTTGGGATAAATGGGATTTTCCTTCAAGTAGTTAAAGGGATAAAACGGGATTTTCCTACTTTTCAAGCTCTTTTCCTACTTTTCAAGCTCTTTTCCTACTTTTCAAGCATTTTTTTACTCTTCAAGCATTTTTTTCCTACCTTACAAGCAATTTTTCCAACCTTTCAAGCATTTCTTCCTTATTTCTATAATTATTCACAAATTTCCCTAACACTATACTTCCCACAAAATCTCACTTTTTTCAATTAAGTCCCACACAAAAAATATTTCAATTATTACAATGAAAACTCTTAGGTTTTAAGCTTTTATTTGTTTGTGTTTCCAAAGTCAAAACGCAGCTTCACACCTGCAATCTGATAAAGGATGTCCACTCTGTCCACTGTAGGAATATTGCAGAGTTAGTTGGTGGACTATCTCATCCATAAAGCGTCCCGTTTATTGGGATTAACGGGATTTTCCTCCAGGGAATAATGGGGATAAAGGGGATTTCCCTCCTTTTTCAAACAGTTTCCCCTTATTTCTAGAAATAAATTCATTTTTCTGTCTCTGTATTACATTTATTGAGCAGGAAGTGTTCTGACCTAGAAAATCTTCAACTTTGGAAGATTTCTTCAATTTCATCACGTCTCATCAAGTACCGTCAATTGCAGGCTTTTTGTGACAAATTTTTATTAATTTAATAATATATAACAATTATTTCTGTTATATATTCTGCTAAATATTGTGAATATTTTTTTAAAATATTTATATTAAGCATTTAGTTTGATCGGCTATTTTCAGGGATGCCAAAAATTATTCAAACCTGTCAAAATTGGAACAAAATTGTCGTTATTTCGTTTATCCCCCCATTTATTCCGTTTATCCCCCAATTTATCCCATTTATCTCCGGGTAAAGGGGATAAATTGAAAAAGTTGATCCCCCGACCAACCCTGCGGATTTGGTATGCTATGGAAAAGCAACCAAACCTTCAGATTTTAAAAAATCCCTGTTATCATCATTGCGTTATTGTACGTTTAAATGTTTATTGGTTATCAAAGACACATGATGCAATGAAATATTCTACACTTATCATCACATGAGTTATGAGTGATTTTTCTTTTCGTTTCAACATTAGATTTTGCTATTTTCAACTTCTCCCTTTCGCCAAACTTATTTTGAAGGGAAAAAGTTTGGAACATGTGTATTGTTATGAGCTTAAAAGTGAGATAAAAGGAAAGTTTATACATGGTGACACTTCCATTCTTATGTGCAAAATTTCATATTACAGCAGTTATTAGTGACGTCATCATTTTTGGCGGGAAAAAAAGTTCGGAAGACCTGTGTTTTTGATGAGCGTGCGAGGTTACTAAAACGAAGGTTTAGGCCTGGTGATTGCAACAATGCCTTTTTTATCTGCACAAATTGAAGTTGAAATAGCAATTCTTGACATTGTATTTGCAAAAAAGTATGTTCTGTTGCTTTTATCTAAAATTTCGCTACATAAGTTGAGAGGGCTCTTCCGAACTTTGAAATTAGGAATGCCAGACTTTGAATAACAAGATGGCCAGAGGAGATTGGTTCCTGGGGCAATTAAACCTAAAAACAAATAATTTGTTAAATTGAAGGCTTCCAATTTCTCCATTTGTTTTCAAATTACTTTGCAATACTTCTCAACATACATTAACCATGCCATTGCCCATAAATGCAACATTTTTCGAAAATCTGACCCTTGAAAACTGAGATTTTTTTGGCAAGCCTCCACTGCTAACGGCAGTTAGAGACGGCAGCAGGTCCGTAAAATGATACGGTAATCACTCCCATTGGAATTGCAATGCTTCACATTTTTGAAAAATTATCGTTGTATAGAGAATGTGAACTAAATATATCGGTGATACAATTTCCCCCCATAAGTGGAGACAAACAAAAGGGAGGTAAAAGCTCAAAGTCAATCACATATTGGTCACATATTGATACTCATTTTACAATTGTCATCTTAAGTATGCAAAAGTATATCATCCTAACCAGAACATTAGCTTTAAGTAAAGTCACTTGACGTAACTGTCTTTAGAGATTTATACGCATATATTTCTTGACTAGGTTTAACAACCCCCCCCCACCAAGCACTTGCTTATCTTCTCATTTTGGCTACCCTACTGTTCCTCTGCACTTCGGCCTAGCTGACCAGCACAGATATGAGGAGAAAAGGGCTAGATTTCACTAGATTTGGAATTGTTCACAACCTCTATTAGTGGTACTATCAACAATTTCATTCCTAAAATTGAGGGGGCTGTTCTGAGCTTTTGATTCCCAAATGTATGTGACCTGGAACAAAAAGATTGGCCAGAGGAGTCCCATTCTTGGGGAAACCAAACCCAAAAGCAAATAATTTGCTTCATTGGAGGCTTTCAATTTCTTCTGTTGCTATTGTTTTTAAGTTACTTTGCAACACTCATCACCACATAAAATCTATATTGTTGTCTTAAATGTAGCATCTTTAAAAAATCTGATCCATAAGAACACAGACAAGTTTGGGCAAGTCTGAACTATCAACACCATCTGGTCTTTATTTGACACTGTAATCCCTTCCATTGTCAATTGGACTAATTACTTGTGATGCCAGATTTATGAAAAAGTTACCAAACCCCAAGATTTAAAATAGTGGTATTGTCATCATGGCATTATTGTACATTCAAATGTTTAACGTTTATACAAAAACTTAGAATGCAGTAGACCTTCAGGGCCTAAAATTGTAGTTCCAGTGAGTACTAAGAGAGCCATTTTATGTACTATGTTCTTGCACCTTCTATGAGTTGTTCAAAAACTTTTGGCTTTTCATTTACATTTCATTGTGCAATGTGTCACTTTAACTTGATATGTCCCACAAACTTGATATGCCCCGCATTTTAACCAATATTGCTTCAGTTTGTCACACATATGAAAAAAGCATTGCACTAAAATCTTCATTTCCTCCCTTTTTGAGTGTGTCTTAAAAGGATCACTCTGAGTCATGCAAGAGTAGCAAAAAGGGGGGAGGCTTCTCCTTTTCTCTCTTTCTCTATCATTGCCTTCTTCTCCTAAGAGTGACTTATAGTAGGTCTAAAAACTAGTAGTTAAAACTTACAAAAACATTGTAATGGGCCAAATTTATGATATTTTGAAATGTTAACATCAAATTTCAGTACAATCTTCTTGTTTCGACTTTCGATTGTTGTCTTTCGTAGCATCTAGTCAGGTTTCGCCGCACTTATTTTGGCGGGAAGAAAGTTCGGAAGGCAAGTGTTTCTGCTGAGCGTGAAAGCAAGATTTAACGAAGATTTTAACCAAGTTGTTGCAACAATGCCTTCCTCAACAACATAATTTGAATGGAGTGGAAGTCTTGACATTTTCCGAAAAATATTTATATTTTTTGCTTGTATCTAAAATATTTCTACATAAATTGAAGGGGCTCTTCCAAACTCTTGAATGAGGAACCTTTGAGAATCTTGGAGTAAACAGATGGGGAAATAATCACTAGACTTGTCATAACACTTCAGCAACTCTCTCTTTATTTTAACATTATACAAATATCTGCCAAATATTGGGAAAAGGTCAAAAATACTGAAAGGTATGTAAATTCTTTCAGCAGCGTTAATAATTGTTGGGGAAATAATCACTGGACTTGTCATAATACTTCAGCAACCCTCTCTTTATTTTTAAGAAAGAAAGAAAGAAAGAAAGAAAGAAGGAAAGAAAGAAACAAAGAAACAAAGAAAGAAACAAACAGAGAAAGAAAGAAACAAACAAAGAATGAAAGAAAGAAAGAAAGAAAGAGAAACAAACAAACAAACAAACAAACAAACACAAAAACCAGGGCTTTTAGTTGGATTGTTAGTGGATAGTGCAAAACGTCAATTTAAACTGATTGATGTCAGTGCCACTTGAAAAATGGAATAAAAAATCAGTTGCTGACAGTTGTGTCTCAATCTGACCACAAGTGGCGCTAATCTCAATCAGCTTAAGCTGACATTCTGCACAGCTCATAGATTGTTTGACATTGCAGATTTGCCACCACTCAAACTTAAAGAATCTGTAGTGGTTGAATGGATACCTTAACTGGCAAATAAAACGAAGTTTTTTGGATACTCTTAACTTGTGAGAACTTCTGAGGGTTCATTGGGAAAAATGCAGAGTTGGAAATTTTGAAGAGGCTTGAAAACTCAGAAAATTTTGGTTTGACGATGATCGAACTTTACAGATGACATGAGCCAAGGACTTGCATGCCCTGATTTGCGGGTATGGAAACCAAGCCGTAAGTGATACTTACCATTTTTAGCTTGGAGTTCATGCCTCTTGCTTATTGTGACGTCATGATGTGGCCGGTTTTTTGACCCAAAAATCCAAACAGTACCAATTTGGTTAATACTAGGCCAAAAATGAGGCTTGATGCCTATCACTACTATTTGGCGTTCATGCACGCCGTTGGTTTCATTTGCAAACACGAAAGTACGTAAGCAGGAACCCCTGAAAGGGGTGGACACGAACTCCGATTTTTGAAAAAATGGTATGAGGCCGAGGCTATATTTTGACACAACGTCATTTATTCCTTATTAACGGCTAAAACTGTTGAACCTGCGTCTTGAAAGAATTCAGTCAAACTTTTTTGTTAATATTTGTGGACTGGATGTTCTTCACCTTGATTTTAGAAGTCCCAGCACTCTTTTTACTCGTCTCATGAACTTTTGACATTCAACTCTCCAAAGGATTTAAGTCCTCTTAACAATGAGGAAAATACGTAGATGGAATCTTGCTTCACCCATTAGTCCGACTTCAGTGAAACAATGCTAAACAGAAGTATCCGTGGTGGTATCTGGAGTGTTACTCCTCTCCCATGCTCTTCAACACCTCCACAACGCAGGAACCATTTCCATAGGAAAATGAAAGAACAAAAATGATCTCTTTTTGAAAGAAGATGGAGTCCAAGTCGGAGATGTTGTTGGCTATAACTATTGAAGGGCACTTTTGACGGTTCTGGATCAAATCAGCCATCTGATCCGAATTGGAATAGGAACAAAGGCAATCACAGCGTCCTTGAGACAAAATGAGTGAAAAACATGGGGATAAAATCCTTAATTTTTGATTTGATTGAAAATTTTTCATGTCTTGGGGATTAAGAAGGTCAGGACCACGCAAGACTGGGGCTAAGGGTCCTTGACGACCAGAGGATCATGTCTTATGATTTCAGGGATAGGCCCTACAAGCTTGATAAAGTTTGATTGATCTTCTTAGATCCCCTTGTCCAGGAATTAACAATCAGATTGATTGAAAAAATCCACACAATTCAATCTTGATGGGAGCATTTCATTCTGAAGACTTTGAGAGGGTCCATGTAATCCGGGTTAGACTGTCAGATCACCAATTTGGGCTGACTGACTCGAAAGGCAGATCAAAATATTTAGCCCATCCATTGCTAGTAGGTCCACTTGATAGGTTTCAAAGTCATCTTAATTTGTTCTTCATTTGATCGAATTCTTGACACTAAGGACTTCTTCTTTCTTTGTTCTATATGCACCTTAATCCGAACGCAAATTCCTCTTGAAAAGGGACTAAGAACCAACTTTCCCCCACATACTCTCACCCGGATCAAAGCGGGGAGTTTTATCGCACTCATTCATCACACAACTTGAACAACTTAAGAATATCTTACCAGTCCTTACCATCCTGAACTAAAAGACACAACCATACAATAAAAGAAATCCGATCATGGACCATCATTTATAGAACATTGGGTTATGCCAAGGTGACACAACCTATAACAACCTTGATTTCATACAAAGTTTGGCATGTGTAAATCAAGTTCAAGATAATACCTTAAATATTGATGGATGGGTTCAATTGAAAGTTCAAAGATACTAATAAGACGTTCAAGTCGGATAATAGATGAGCTCGGAAAAAACGTTATTTTGTTGTTGATAATTCAAGGAATCGTAAGATATTCTTTGTTGTTCAAGTTGTGTATTGGATGTGCGTAAAGAAACTCTCCGTTTTGGTACGGGCGAAAGTTGATTCTTTATCCTTTTACACGAGGAATTTGCGCTCAAATTCAGGTCCATATTCATTCTATTTGCTATAGATAAGGCGGCTATCACTTCTAAAGATTGGAGCAGGTAACCTGGTCATCAAATTTCATTTGATCACTCGATCGTCATCTTGAAGAAAAGACACCTTGCGGGTTCATTCGCACTTGTGACTAATGAATTTGCCCGCCCTCCATGATGTGATCATTTATTCACTCTTTCATGCACTCGTTCATGGCTGAACTTGTTGTCTTCAAAACACCAACATTGGACTGATTTTGGGACGTGGGATTGACCTTTACCAAGGCTAGGACTGGGTTGGACTCGCTTGAATCACAGGGAACACCGATTGGCGCACTATCTTTTGGAATTTTGGTCGATTTCCGTTTGATTTTCCGCTCCCAACATGGCCGTTTGTACTTCTTGTTTACGAATCTCGGCCTCATACCGGAGGTTGCGTGCCGGAGAAATTCCGCGAGTTCGCATCCAGTATTAATACTATTATATAGGTTATCCCTGACGTAAGTTGCCACAAGAAATTGTTCAAAGAAAGCTAAGCTTGTAAACTCCGTCGCAAAACTCTTTCATAACTTTTGCCACAGGATTTCTTGTCCTAACTTACGTACTTTCGAGTTTGCAATTGAAGTCAATGGCGTGTGGTAGCGAAAAATTTCTGTTACAACTCAAGTTGTCACAGGGTATATAAACTCAGCTATCTCGGACCAGGCTGATCATGAAAAGTAGCCAAATGATGCCAGGAATCAACCGTAAAAATGTATTTGCAAACTTTTGAGCAAACAACGTGTATATTTGCTACCGCCGTAAAAAGTAAACGATGTGAGCTGTTCTGTCAGAGCCCTGTCGATAGACAAAGACATACTTGAAGCGAAAAGCCTAATGGGTCAGTTTCGAGAAATTTTGGTCACTCTGATAGCAAATCATAGAAACGAACTTCACTTAACGTATCAAAACACAAAGTTAATGGTTGAACTGATCTGTAAGGAACCGAACCTTGGTGAAGACTCTTGTCGCCTGGCCAACATCAATGGAGTCCACCCGCATCCACAATTCCCAATCGACCACCAATGCCACGATTATCATCCTACCTCAGTCAGTTGGACAAGACTATCCTAACAGCCCCAAATCTCTCCCCAACGGAGTCTTGAATCCCAACCTTTCCGCCAGGAAGGACACGAAAATCAGTAAGGCTTACTGAACTGCTTTTTCCGATGGATAGCAACAACACCCATGGACATTCAGGATTCAATCGATAGCGCTTGGCTGAACGTGTTCAATCTAACACATTCTAGATGTGGCATTTGCCTCCTATTCATCGAATGAGTTTCTTTTCTTTTTCAGAGTATCATTGCTTCCATTGTAAGAAGGTATTTTCAAGTCGTACGGGATGGAAGGAACACGCTTCTGCGGCCGGAAAAGACCACGAAAATCTACCGCCGTGTCGGGAATCGCATGAGACCCATCGTTTAGTCAATGGCACTTTCAACTCATTCGAAGAGGCTCGAGCTTGGGCCTCGGCCCAAGAATTCGATAAGACCATGAGTATCGTCACCTCTCAAACCAATTACTTGATCTACAAGTGCCGCCATAACTCGCGGCACACAAGCAACCGTGCTAAGCCGTGCCCCCAAAGACGTCGAGTCTCCTTGACCAAATTTGATTGCAAGGCTCGAGTAGTCGTGAATAAGACCTGTTTATGCCGATGTGAGACCGAGAATGCCAAGCATATTTGCTTTGAAAATGAGGAGACGATTCGCATGTCCGGATGTGTAACGCATTGTCACGATCTTTCTCAACGGTTTGATCGAATCCCCAAAGCCACCAAAAACAATATAGAAGTGCTCCTTAAAGCCGGTGTGTCCAAGTCAACCATTCTGAAAGATTACTGTAGTTCCATCGTGGGTCAAAATAACGCACACAAGATCATTACTATGCAAGATATCCGTAATATTGAGAACCATTTGAGGAAGAAGCACGTGGATCCCGTGGTCACCGATCCGGTTCAGATTTTTGAATCGAGGAAACAGAGATCGATACGAATGTTGACCGAATGGCGAGTGGCTCTTTTTGCGGAGGGCCCTCAGAGTACACAAGAAGATATCATTCAGCAGGTAGAGGAAATCGAAGCCAAACTGAAAGTGCAACAAGTGCTGACGGCTACCATGAGCAATGGAACGGGTGCGACGACCAAGGAGAAAACCAAAGAGCAATCGACGGAACACTGTATGACCTTACCAACGGAAGGAATCCAGGCCAATCAGTGGACCCAGCATGACATCGTTGTACAAGAAGTAGTCGTTCAAAATTGTGTGGAGAGCCCAGTTGATGATCCCAATTGGATGCCTTGATCCATGTTGCTACGTTTAATGTTAATGAGACGAGTGGATGCAAAATTGAACGAAATATGTCTCAGATAAAAATAGACCGGGCCAGCGGGCTATGATGCCTTATCCAAAATTCCTTTCAAGATCTGTGATATTTCAATAAATATCTTCCACTTCAGTTGGAAACCAAATAATGGGAAATATACGTTTCGTCTCGTTTCACCATTTTGCGCTATATTTCGCAAAATAAAAATTTGAAGCCAATCCGGTTAACCTTGTCCCAAGATTTCATATTTAGTTACTATTACTGCTTCTGTTCAAGGTTCTAAGAAACAATGCCTTTGCCTGAAAAAGATTGTTCTTAGATTCTGACTTCTCAAAATCAAAACACAACAGTCTAAGAGAGATCTATCCTGATCCTATCCTACAATGGAAAGTCATTTCAACTTTTCTACCCGCAAACAAAACCTTTTCTTTTACTAGTGGCAATTTTCGTGGAACAACATTTTTGAGGTGATCACCTTTCGAGGTTGTAGAAACTCTCTTAACGACTTGTTCCGCACTGGTTTGCTGTGCAAGTCATATGATCCAAAGTCATGTCAAAGTGGGCCACAAACGCACTCGCCTATCCAACAGAACAGAACAGACAAACAGTCGAGTACTTCAATCATCATCAGATATCAGAGCATCTCTCGAACGAAAAGTAGGAGGAACACGAAACTCGCCACGAACACCCTTCATATCCCGTCATCAAACAAACGAGACGGATCCTCTTTGGCCTTTGAGGAAAAAAAGTGAGCCAAGACCGCTTCAAGACGTTGTTGAGCCCTTCTCGTTGAGAACTCGTTGGTTAGGATGTCAGGCAAGGACCGGATTGCCATTTTCCCGTCGCGAGGCGCGCAAACCATGATGAAAGGGCGCTTGAAGGCCGCCCAGAAAGGTCATAGCCTGCTCAAGAAGAAGGCGGATGCGCTCCAATTGCGATTCCGAGCCATTCTCAAGAAAATCATCGACACGAAGCAAACCATGGGCAACGTCATGAAGGAGGCGGCCTTTTCGTTGGCCGAGGCCAAGTTCGCCTGCGGAGACTTCTCGCAGCCCGTGCTTCAGAACGTGAACAAGGCCCAGCTCAAGATCCGCACCCGCAAGGATAACGTAGCTGGCGTCAATCTGCCCGTGTTCGAGAGCTATCAAGATGGCTCCGATTCGTATGAATTGGCCGGATTATCGCGAGGCGGGCAGCAAATCACCAGCCTCAAGAAGAACTACCAGAAGGCCGTGACCTTATTGGTCGAACTGGCCTCGCTCCAAACCTCGTTTATTACATTGGACGAGGTGATCAAGATCACGAATCGCCGGGTCAACGCCATTGAGCACGTCATCATTCCCAAGATCGAGCGCACACTCGCCTACATCATCTCCGAATTGGACGAGTTGGAGCGCGAAGAGTTCTTCCGACTCAAGAAGGTCCAAGATAAGAAGAAGAAGATGCGGGCCATCAAGGAGGCCGAAGCGGCTGAGCGCAAGGCCTTGGGCCTAGATGGCGACGATGGCGATGACAATCCCAACGATATCTTTGAGGAGGAGCACGATGAAGACCTTTTGTTCTAGAGCGGGCGGAGCGAGCGAAAAATGGACATGCTTGATTGTTCCGATGATTCCGATAAGTTGAGTTTTTTTTTCATTCATACAGTATCTAAATAAAGCATTTGATGGAGATACGAGTTAGAATCAAACAAAAAGGTCATGTGTTGTTGCTGCCTGTCCGGCTGACTGATTGGAGTGGGGTTAAAAAGCCACCACTAACCACTTTTCTTGGGTCTTTTCGATCTGCTTCGTGACCACGGGATTGCGAATCCGGATCTTGACCTCAACCTTGCCGCCCACCACTTTCCGGCCATCCATGAGCGGAAACCCGTCATGGATCTGACAATGAGTCTCCAATGGTTGTAGTTTGACTTGGGCGGTCCCGATCAGACTATCACTACGAAGAAAGCCGCCCTTGGACCAGACCTCGATCTTGACACTGGATCGCTTGAATATGCGCTGATATGATTTGTCCTTGGCATTCACGGGAATAATTGCTGTGTAGTTGTATTCCGGACAATTCGTCTCCTTCACCACCACCGTTTTATCCGAGAAAGGTCTGTCTTTGGGGTATGGGAATTCGATTCTGAAGGAAAAGATGCACGAGATATTTATTGTAAGGAGTTCAAATCCCTCACACTTGATATACTTACTTGCAGTAGGTATATATCTCTTTCGGGTTAGGAACGGAATAGCTCAGCCCTTGGATCACATTCAACTCGAGTTCGTTTTCGGTGAGATCGAGATTGGCGACCATTCTACTAAAGGAACGCACTTCGTAGTGGAATCGCGGAACAGGATCACCTCTTTTAAATGCATATCGAAGAACATCCAAATCTTTTTTGGTGTGCTCCATCATCTGTTGGAACTTATTGGCCGAAGCAATATCGGCCGTGATTTTGAAGTGCTTCCGATTGGCCTCGCACATTTTGACTTGGGCGATCAGGTCTTGCTCTAGCTTAGAGAACATTTCCTGACGATCCCCACTCATGCTTTGGGGTTGGCAGTCTTCCCGGGATATGATCTCAAAGTCCATATCCACGGCTGAACCCAAAAAGATGTAAATCAAGTATTAAAAAATATATTCTCGATCATCTTAAGATCTGAACTCGTCTTACCTTTTTCTCCCTGAGGTGGCACGGGCAACGTGTCCATATCAACAGGAAGACCACTTTCGGCGGCGTCAATGACCTTTTCAAAGCCTTTCGCTTGACGGAGATACTCGCGAGCTTGTTCCAATTGACCGGATTTCTTGGCCTCGAGAGCAGCTTTTTTGAATTGTGTCTGACGGTCTTTCAAGTTTTGAATTTGCTTATCCTTCAAGCTCAAAGAGGCTCTCTTGGCTGGAGCAACATTGGGTGCTTTTGGAGCCACGACACTCGGATTCGGAACAACGACCTTAACGGGGTCAGCAATTGGAGGCACACTGGAATTGGGAACGGGTGCGGAGGCAGCCTTTGGAGACACGGGAATGGGAGCAAACCCCAAGGGTGTGGGCAGGTCTTCGATTTGAATGGCCTTGCCAGCCTTGTGAAGGCGAATCGCATCCTGATATTGTTTACAAATTCGGCCCAAACGTCGCGTTTTACTATCATTTCCCTCGTCCTTAGCTTTCTTTTCATCTTGGCGATACTTTTCGAGCCTTTGGGCTAAAGCTTCAGCCACGTTTTGAGGAGGAGGTGGAGCTCCAAATTGGGCTGGATCAACGGGGATGTCTTCAATATTTTCCGGCATTTGAATGGGATCATCCCGACTGAATTGTCTCGTGGCGGGGGGTTTCACTTCGGGTTGAGTTTCAACCGTTTGGGATTGGATTTTGATGGGTTCAGGAGCAACAGCAGGAGTACATGGAACCGGGAGTTCTGGAATTAAGGCCATTGAAATTTCATCCCCGCCATTAACAATGAGTTCGAGGGAATCGCATTCCTTCACCACTTTCAAAGCATTGAGAGCATTCAACTTGTCTCCAGCGTGCTTAGCGGTCAAGGCCATTTTCTTGGCCTCTTCGCGACGAGCTTTGATGGCTTGGAGTACATCGGGCGAGTTGGAAGTGTGAGTTTGCATCATATCGGGCGTGGAAGAGGCTTCTTTCCGTATTACGGGCACAGTTAATACGGCGGTTGGTGTGGGCGTGGGTTCAAGCACAGGCGCTGCACAAGTTGGCTCATCTGCCATCGCTTCCATGTTGTTGGGAACCGACACGCTTACTGGAATGTTGCTGTCGGAAGGCTTAGAAGCCGAAATGGTGACTGCAGGAGGGATATCGTCCATAGGGACTGCTTTGCCCGCCTTAGCTTTACTTCGAAGTTGGGTTAAAGTAGCAAGTCCTCGGGAATACCGCCGGCATTTCGCCGCTTCTCCCGCTTCTTTAGCTCGACGTTCGGCCTCTGTGTAATTTCGAATTCGTTCTTCCAAAGTGCTTAGTAAATCTTGACCCGCGCAAGAGCCATCCGGACAAGCTTCTCGCACAACTCCGATGGGTTCAATAACTTTAGGTAACTGAACTTGAGGAGCTGCCGGAGCTTGAGGTTTGATGACTACATCGTCGTTGTCGTCAGATTCAAATTCGGCTAGTTCATTCAACAAGTCTTCGTCATCGTCAGCCTGTTCCTCTTCATCACTCGGGATGTCTTGCATACATTGGGCCACCATCGATTGTAGTTGGGCATGGCTGACTTGCTCTTTCTTCGGGGGCTTGGCTTTTTTCACCGGACTATCAGCATTCATCAACATTTGCAACTCCTTCTCAAGCTCAGTATCATCGTCGGGTATTTCATTCACGTTACCAAACTCATCCACATCTGGGACAGCGAACAATCCGTAATTGGGTACGGCTCCCCGGGCTCCACCTTCTCGTCCCGGGGGCCGTTTCGGTTTTTCTTTCTTACGGGCACCAAACATCTGCAATGAAGAGAAAATCCCAATCAGAGCAAAATGGCGATCAGATTGTATTTGTGGGGAAAACGGAAGGTTTATTTGACTGTTTTTTTTTTAGATCTGAGGCAGGTTCTCGTTGTTTTAAAGTCGTTCAATCATTATGGCACTGGCTCCACCGCCTCCATTACATATGCTAGCCACGCCTCTTTGACCGGGTTTGAGGGCGTACACCAAATGATTTGTGATCCGGGCCCCGGAAGCACCCAAAGGATGACCCAAGCTCACCGCCCCACCGTGAATGTTGACCTTGGCCGGATCCAGCTCGTGGAGTTTCATATTGGCTAGCACTACCACGCTAAATGCTTCGTTAATTTCCCACAAATCGACTTCCTGAGCATTCATTCCCATGGTCTTGAGTAGTTTATCCGTAGCAAATCGGGGAGCGGTGGGAAAGTCGATGGGAACCGTGGCTCCATCGGCAAAGCCCAAAATTCGGGCCAAAGGCTTCAATTTCTGTCGTTCGGCCGCCTGAGCCGTCATCAAGACGCAAGCGGCTCCACCATCGGATAGGGTGGACGCATTGCCCGGCGTGATGGTGCCACCCTGTTTCTGAAACACCGTGGGCAACTTGGTGAACTTGTCGAAATTGATCTTGGTGTACTCCTCGTCCTCCTTGACAATCACCGGGGGTTTGGTGCCTTTCAACACGGAGAAATCGAACAATTCGGGTTGGATCAGACCCTCGGCATAAGCATTAGCCGATCGGCGATAGCTCTGCATGCCATAAGCGTCTTGCTCCTCACGGGTGATATTGAGTTTCTGGGCCGTGTTCTCGCCGCAATTGCCCATGTGAAACTTGTTGTACACATCGGTCAGACCATCACCCACCAATCCATCGGTCATCTTGATCCCGCCATATGGAGTCTGACCTCGTTCAAGATAATAGGGCACATTGGACATGGATTCGAACCCGCCCGCCACCGCCACCTGACTTCCGCCCATGGACAGACTTTGGGCCGCGCACATAATGGCCTTCATGCCGGAGGCGCAGACCTTATTGATGAGCGTACACGTGACAGAGGGCGGAAGGCCGGCAAACAGGGCCGCTTGACGATCCGGAGCCTGTCCTAGACCCGCACTCAACACGTTGCCCATGTAGACCTCTTCCACGGCACTAGCCTCGACGCCGGCTCGCTTGAGCGCCTCCGTGATGCAGGCCGCGCCCAATCGAGGGGCGGGCACGGGAGCCAAAGATCTAAAGGAGAAGGGTGAGAGCTCAAAACGGGGATTGAGAAAGAAGTGCACGTGCGTGTGTCTTATCTTACCCTCGGAATGAGCCCATGGGAGTACGAGCCGCTCCTACGATGACCACGTCATTCTTGACGGCGATGGAGGCGAAACCGCGTTGAGCTAGCCCACCAATCCGGAGACAACGGGCCATGGCTAAAAGACACTAGGAGCAAGAGATGAAGACGATGAGGATGATGATGGTGGATATTTTGTTGATGTTGGGCTTGTTTTTATGACATCACGTCAGCTGAGCGAGGAACATGCCATGCGACGGACGGAGAGGACGTAGTACGAGGTAGGTTATTTTAGAATGGGTCGCAAATCGTAAATCCTTAAATGTTTACGTTGATTTCAGACGATTTGGTTCGGGTTTTGTAGCTTGTAAGGCTTTATCTTTGTCCAATCGAGGATGATTCAGAAACGACAGAAATCTGGACTGTGAGGATGATGATGAGATAAAGGCTTTTTACATTCACCAGAGACTAGAGGAGTACAGGTTTCGTGTTGACTAGAGCGCTATTTTATGCTCTCTAGTGTTGACGAAACCTTTAAGTTCCTACTAGAGTCTTTAGTTCCTACTGATTCCACTAGCCTCTTTCTTTCTTTCGGAAAGACAACTAACTGTTCGTGGTTTCCGTGTAGGTGACTTCAAGTCCCCCCTCTCCCACCCGACTTTGATATCCCTCTGATAAGATTACTTCCGAGGCCTGGCTTATAGGCCTGGTTACTACACCAGGTCTTAGAATCGCAGCCTCTTGCTGACCTTCAAGACCTTCACATGGCTCGCCTATTCTTTCAAGTCCTAATCGAATATTTCTTCCCCCCGTAGCTAGGATAGCAAAGAAGGTTAACCTAACCTATGTTGCAGAATATCCTTAAGTAAGTGAAATTCTTCGCCTTCGAAAAGACGAGGATGAATGATAAAAATTGTTTTACATTACGTGAATGAGTTGGCCCTTTTTTGAAAAGAAGGCAAGGTCATTTATTTCATGTCATTTCAGAGGCCCTGAGTTTTGAGAGGGCGTATTTTTTTACTCCGACCTTCGTCCAGAAAAATGGATTAATGAGAACACTCACAAATTTAAGTAAAGACCGACTAGAATGACTGATAGGGACAGAAAATGATAATTGTCAGCGGTTTCATATACATCCCGATTTTGGTAAGTTCACAAACCGTTTTTATCAAATGAGAAAGGATCGGCTGCTTCACCCGTTTATTTCGCGCATCTCTAGAAATCATCGACCGTGGCCAAAAATGGATAAACGTGGGTTTATTGTGGTTGTACACTCTACACAGAGATAGTTAAGGCAACGGTAAGGGCTTCAAGGATAGTTTTTTGAGCACTGCCTCAGACGCCAGGAAAGGCTCTTTGTGGTGGCAAATCTCATCGGCTCGCATTTTCCATGGTGGACAGAGACTCAACTTTTTGCATTTGAACTTGGCTTGGGATTTCTTGAAATTAGCGGGTAGATAATTGCTTCGTCTTTTCTCCTTTTCCACTTGCTTCGTGTGAATCCTGTGATAGAATTTGTGCATCTCCACGATTTTCTTGGATATATTAGTCGAACACATGATTGTTTTGGCTTGGTCGTCGAAGGACATTAGCCAGAGAAGGGCAAAACCTTTGTTGTAAATGTCCACGAATTTGTCCTTGTAGAAAATATGCAGCACCTCGATGATGGTTCCGACCAACTCGTTCACCATCCCATTCAACACGACTCGGGAGGGTTCATATTTGGCCAGACTGATGAACACATCCAAGGTGGTACCAATGAGTTCCATGTGAGGGATGGAGCGATTACAACGCAGTAAAAGATCCAACAAAATCCGGATGCATCGATCATTCTCAGCCACGATTTGATCACAGCAATTGGCAGAAAATCGAGTGGATACATCTACAGTGGCACAAAGGAATTTTAGACTCAACTGATGATCATTAGTAGATCAATGGAGCTTACCCAAGTCATTAAGTATTTGCAAAAGTTGTGCCATATCTCGGCTGGTGTATAAACAGTCCAAGGCAAATGCTGTCCGGTTACCCAATTTCTTGTCCTCGGTGGCATTTTGATTAGCAATTTGTACTTTTTGTCTAGCTTGCTCGATTTTCTTTCCCAATTCCTCATTCACTTCGTAGTCTGGCAAAAGCACCTCTTGCTTGATCTGAAAGGTCCAAATGAGTTGCAAAAGGAGAATCCATTTCCCATTTTCGTTTCAATCATATCAATTACCTTGCAGGTGGCTTTGAAGGCCTCTCGGACTCGATGTCCTCGGTATACTTTTTGGATCACTATCACAGCACGGCGGATGCGCAGAAACTCTTTCCGAATCATCCACATTCTCAAGGCAGATTGAACGGTGATTCCGGCCAGTTTAGCTCGCTCTTGGTACAAACGCTCGTTGCGTTCAGCTCTTAAGGTCTCCAATGTTCTTGTAGCTAGAACTTGCCGATACCAGGACTGAATTCGAATAATGGACCGAATTTTCACTTTTTCTTTGAGCTCTACACGATATCTTCGCCAAGCCATTTGCAATTTGCGACAAGCGTTTTCACGTTGACGGTCAAGCAGAATCTTGAGCTCACGTTGGACCAAAATTTCCCGATACCACAACTGGATTTTGGTGGCGGCTAATTTCTCCATTTTCCAACGTTGAACCTCTTGGAATCTTCGCCACGCTCTTTGGATCTTAAAACAAGCTTGAACCCGTTTAACGTGTCGCAAAGATATGAGGAGTTGCTTGGCTTGGATTTGTCGAAACCAACATTGAATTTTGATTGAGGCAGTATGGCGCAACTTCAACCTTTTGACACAACGATATCGCTTCCAAGCTCTCTGGATTTTGATGGCAGACTCTTTTTGCCGAGCTTCGCGTAACTGATGAAGGTATTTCTTGGCCAAAATCTGTCTGTACCAAGATTGGATAGTGGTGGCACAAACATTCTTCAATTTCCAAAGCTTTATGGCTTGATATCGCTTCCAGGCTCTTTGGATAGTAATAACAGATCTGTTTCTACGGTCTTGAAGCAATTGGTCGAGCAACCTTTTGGCAATGATTCTCCTGTACCAGGATTGAATTTTCGTTGAAGCTGCGTTCCTCAATTTCCACTTTTGAACCGCTTGGAATCGTTTCCAGGCTCTTTGAATCTTATAAGCCGCCACTTCTCGACGCTGCCAAATCAAGGTCTGAAGAGCACGTTTGGCTAGGACCTGTCTATACCAACATTGGATGGTAGTGGCACTAGCATTCTTCAATTTCCATTGTTTGAAGAATTGATATCGCTTCCAGGCCCTTTGGATAGTGAGAGCTGATTTTTCTCGACGAGTTTGAACCAAATGCCGTAGAACTCTCTTGGCCAAGATTTGTCGATACCAGCATTGGATCACTGTCGCAGATTTCCATAACAGTTGCCATTTCTGAGCGGCTTGATATCTTCTGAAAGCACTTTGAATGACAGTGGCTGCCTTTGTCTCAAGTTCAAGTTGTGCTTTGGCTTGTTGGATCTTTTGTCGAATCATGGTTTGCATCCTCACACAAGCTCTCCGCAAGGTTATATACCTCTTTCGGCAAATATATCGTCTCCAATGAGCCTGGATTAAGAGGGCAGCATTTTGTCTCATTTCTTCCCGAACAGTACGTTTCTGAATGATGCGGTTCGCTATTGTTCTGTTAAATTGGTGTCTCAATTTGCTTCTGAAATAATAGTGGATTAATGTCAATTTTAATTTCCAAGTGATTATCATGTAGGGAAAGCTTACTTGCGAATGAAGCGTTGGATTTGAACACAAGCTTCAACTTCCTTTTGATGTCGACGCCTTTGCAACCATTTTTTGATTGCTTGTTGAATTGTTTTCGCCGATTTGCTCAAGGTCTAAAAAATATTTTGTCATCAAGTGTTCAAACGTGAAATCCTAAAAAAAGCATTACCATTAGTTGTTCTTTTCGAATTGTGTTGAAGAGATTCAACAGAGCCAAGTCTAAAGGAGTCTTTGGAACATCTTGGGAGCTTAAAATATCGAAGATATGTTTCACGCGAATATTCTCATCGTTTTCTCCAATTTTTCTCTGGGCCAACTTTGCACGAAAGCTTGAAGAAAGGGGCAGCAAAGTTTGCGCTTGGATCTGAAATATTTCAAGCGAAGTTAGAACTTCTGTCATTATTGATGAACACAACAATTATTTTCTTACCTCTTTGACCAAGCCAAAAGACTTCCTTACAACAGATCCGCGGGAGAACTTTTGAATAACAATCGCGGCCCGCTTGAGATTTCCAAACTTTCTTTCCATCATCTTCATCCTAAACCAGGATTGGATCTTCAAGCAAGCTCGCTGCCTCTTGATTGCTCTCATTTCGTCTACAATTCGCTTGGCTTGGATATTTCGATACCAACATTGCAACGTAATGGCAGCGCAATTCCTCTCTTTCTGTGTTTTCTTCAATAGAAACCGCTTCCAAGCTTTCTGTATTATGAAAGCGGATTTTTCTTTCAATTCCCGATCAGCTTTGGCCCTCAGAATCTTCTTTCGAGTGATTGCTTGTATCACAAGACAAGCCCTTCGAAGCGTCAAAAACTGAGTTTGCAATACAAACCGTCTCCATTGACTTTGTATCACGGTGGCCGCTTGATTCCGCTCTTTTTGAATGGCTAATTCCTTAGCTTTGCGTTTCACAAGAATCCGTTCCGTGATAATACTGATGAGACTTCTCCTAGCCTTATTTCTATGGACAAAATATATGATTTTAGGCTGAATTCTCATTGGCGAATGAAAAATAGAACTTACTTCTTATAAAATTTCTGAATAGAAATGGCCGATTGACGTTGACGGAAATATCGAGTCCTGGTTAACCAACCTCTGATGAACCTTTGTAAAACAATTGAAGCTCCGTGACATTTCTAGAAGAAAAAAAATCAAATGGAATACCGTAGGTAGGGGTCCAAAACAATTGTTTTACAAATACCATGACACGTTTTTGAACGCAGGCTTGATGACAGAGAATCACTGCAGTTTCGAAATGGGTGCACTTTTGGAGATCATTATCCGGATGAAGGACATTGATAATGCGATGACATAATTGCACATCTTGAGCGTTATTAATAAGGTTACGAACATGTACCAAAAACCATTCGTTTTTTTCTGTTAATGGCACATGCAGAGGTAGAAGAGTAGCGTTAGTAATCTGAAAGCAAAAAAGGACAAAATCATCAAAATAAAGTTGAAACCTTTCCGAGTACTCGACAGTACTAAACTCACCATCTGTGTCAATCTGATGGTTTTCCGCAATCGTTGTCCCCGGAAAGCTTTCTGGAATATCAAAGTCGCCCTCAACACGCGTAAAAACTTCTTTCGAGCCATCCACATTCGCGTCCATGCTTGCAATTTGATCGCTGCCTCATTGCGGTGCTCTTTGATTAATCGGTTCAAGATTTTCTTCGCGCGGATTCGACGGAACCAGCATTGAACGGTGATTGCCGCCTCGTATTGCCGTTGCTGAACAAGTTTAGCTCGATGTTGGCGCCATGCCCTCTGAATGAGAACGGACGCCTTCTTGCGTCTGCGTTGTTCAATGAGCGCCAATAATCGTTTGTGTGAGATTCTGTTGGTGATTTCGAGGCACAATGCTTGACGAGCTTTGGCTCTGAAGTTGTAGAGGGAATATAACTAGTGGTGACAAAAGCAAATCAACACTAAAAGACTTACCTGAAGAAAAAGCTTTGAATGATTACGGCAGCTCGAGTTTTTCGTTCAACTTGTAAGACTTTTAACCATCGAGAGATTGCCGTTTGGATGAGATTGGCAGCCTTGGTGAGTTTCTGGAATGAATTTGCAACAAGTTAGTCAAATACTTTGAAACTGGATATTTCACAGTTAGATCTTACCAATTGTTGGCGGCAAAAAAGCTCGTCGTGATATCTGCGTAACGCGCATTCGTATCCATTCAAATTATCCGTTCCAGTCAGTGCAGATTGTAATGGGTCTTTTAAAACCATTGTCATTTCGGAAATCTGAACAAGGACGTGGATCATCTTTTCTTGCTTGCTCTCACAGACGGGTAATATAGTACGTGACAGTATCTAAAACCAATTTGAAATCAGTGAACAAACTTCATCACCCAAAAACTGAATAATAGAAAAGTACCTCTTCGCAAGCCTTGAAGGTGTTCCTCACTAACTGCCCTTTATAATGCTTTTGAATCACGATCGTTGCTTGTAGGATCCGGACAAACTTTTGGCGCTGAACCGTGGTTCGGAACCAAGTTTGAATCTTTAAGCAAGCTTGCTGCTTGTATTTTTCTCTTAAGCGTTCGAGAACGCGCTTAGCTTGAATTTGACGATACCAACATTGGATCACAAGTGCAGAATGATTCTCCCTTTTCCATTGTCTGATCACTTGGAATCGCTTCCAGGCACGTTGAATAATCAAAGCTGATTCCAACTTTCGCCTTTGATCCGCTTGGATTTTCAAAATCTTCTTTTTTCTCATAGCTTGAACCATTAAGCAACTTCTTCGCAAAGATAGAAACTTTTTCCGGCAGACATATTGTCTCCATTGGCTTTGGATTTTGATTGCCGAATCTCTCTGGAGTTTCTGGAGAGCCATTGCCTTGGCTTGCTCCTTGGCCACGATTCTTTGGTTTAAAATCGACATAAGGCTTTGTCGCGATCTGATTCTGAAAAAAAAACCAAGAACATCATCATCACATGTTTGCAAGTGCATGGGAAGGAATGGTCTTACCTCTTGTACCATCTCTGAATAACAAGTGAAGACGTGATGATTTTGGCACTTCGAAGCCTTTGCAGCCAGTTGCGAACAATTCTTTGCATTATTATAGCACTCGGTTGCAAGCTCTACATTCAAAAACATCAAAATTAGAAAACCTCAAAAATCTTGAAAACTCAGTCGGTCAAACAATACCTCGGTTCGAAGCAGTTGAGTTCGAGAAAATACTTTGAGCAAAGCATTGGACAAGGAGGCATCTTCCGAATTTTGAAATTGGTTTGCAACCAAATATTTTCGGACAAGTTCAGCTTTTTCAACGGCTCTTTGATTCAGGTGCTCTGCTTGGTAAAGACAGAGGTGAAGCTTTTCGTCAATGGACATAGACATGGGCAATACCGTATCCTTGGCAATCTAAATCAAAATTGTCGTTCTCAAAATAGAAGTTGTAAACAAAAAAATAACCATATACCACCAACCTGCGTAGCCATGCTGAACTGATTCCTAATTTTAGATCCTCGGAGAAATGCTTGAATGAGGATACAAGATCTTTTGCGTTTTAAGTAGTCCTTGCGATTTGTCGTCATTCTAAACCATGACTGAATTTTGACGCACGCTTGTTCCCTTTTGGTAGCCAATAACGCCCTCAAACGACGTCTTGCTAAGATCTGACGGAACCAACATTGAATTGAGATGGCCGATTGGTTCATAAGAAGCCACCTCCGGGTAACTTGGAATCGCCTCCACGCTCTCTGGATGACGCGAGAGGCTTTGTTTTGAAGTTCAAGATCAGCCTTAATCTTCAATACTTTCTTACGCCTCATGGCCTGAAGCATAAAGCAACTTCTTCGCAAAGACAGAAAGCGCTTTCGGCAAACATATTGCCTCCACAAGGTTTGGATTTGAATGGCCGATCGCCTTTGTTGCTCGAGGAGAGCCAATTCCTTTGCCTGCCGCTTTAAAACGATTCGGTCATTCAACGATCTCAGCAACCTCTTACGAGTGATATACCTAATGGAACAAGTGAGTTGTCAAGTCATAATGAAAAAGAGTAACTAACTACCGTACTTTGGAACTTACTTTCTATAGCATCTCTGAATAGCTAAGGTCGATTTCAAGTACTTTTGGACGTGAATCTTATGCAACCAACGTCTGGCATGGAACTGAATGACTTTGGCAGCAGCATGGCATCTCTGAAAAAATTTAGATGTCAGTAATGTGTCTAACATGTCGAAGTCGATTAGTAGAGAAAATGAAATTGCCAAATCAACTTGAATAGCTTTGCAGGTTTCAACGTATATTTCACATTACAAATGCAGTTTGGATTAGGATTGGGGTAAAAATGTAAACTTTTATGCAATTATAGAGCGTATTTCACCTTGAGTTGCTTTTCCACTTTGTTGGCGTGATGCTTTCGCCAAGCGAGTTGAATGGTTCTAGCCGCGGTCATTTCCACGGAGAGGTCAAGCAGCCGAGCAGCCAAATAGATCAAGAACGTTGTTGTAACTTTTTGATCCGGGATGGTGTTGCTCATGTCTCCACTTCGAATTAGCAAGGGAACACCTCCTAACTCGTTTATCTGTGAGTAACATCGAACGACGTGAAATGCATTCAAAATCACCACTAAGTACATTCATTCAATATTTCTTGGACTTACCTTGTCATGAATAAGCTTAAAATTAGCTTTTTCGTTGTTGAGAAGCTCGTCGTAGAATTGTGGTGTTCGACCAAACGAATACGTCATGGCGCCAAATGAATCATCGAGCGAGCAATTCAAAGCCGGAGAGTTCGAAGACCCCGGACTTCCTTGTTGTTGAGCCATCATGGTTTGCATTTTGATTTGATCACGAGGAAGAAAGCTTGGATAATAGTGATGAAGCATGAAGCACAGGCATCGTCCATCGGAGAACGACACTGTCAAATTTTCTACTTCCAAGGCGTAATGAGCGCATACGAGTCGGGCCCACTCTAGCAAAAGTTTCATTTTGGGGGCGGTCATCCAATCATTTTCAGTCGAGGTCACTTCCGTAGTTTTTCCGAAGTTTTCGGCCAAAGAACGCCGTTTGCATTCCAAGATGTAATTCATTCCTTTGGACGCTTCTTGATCTCCAATTTGACGCCGATATTCAAGGCTCTTGAACAAATGCTTGATCTCAGTTTGAAGCCGTCCTTCGTCAAGTATTCTGTCCAATTGGAAGCCGTAAATGATATGCCACATGAGCGACAGGGTCTTCTCCATGTGACCGTCCACGATACTGCGAGCATCGATATCTTTCGGCAACCCATTGCCAGAGTTTCTCAAAGCCTTCAGTGCTAATTCGACGTTGTGAACCTTTTGGAGTCTCGATTGGGCAGGCATACGCAATTTGTCACTCAACTCTTGAGACGTAAATAAGCCAGCAACGCGACTAGAACGATATTGAAAGAAGGATGAGGCACGTGGATTCTTGCGTATGTACCTATGAAATCTGCCTTAAATTACCTTAGACGAATCCCATCCTTGAGATCTATAGCCAAATTGGTCACGGCGTAATCAAATTCATCTAAGGGGGTTTGCTTGTGGTTGACAATAAATCCCAAGTAAGCCAAATGTTTGATCACATCGCCTTCGCCAGCCAAAAAGTCTCGAGAAAATTGCACGAGAACGTCTTTGGACATCTGAAGGTGCGAGGAGAAGATAAAAAAGTAAAGTTCACGTGCAAGAACTGATAAAAGGAAAGATTTAACTATCTTACCTTAACCTTGGAATCCTTGCAAAACAGACAAGGATCATGTTTAATGAGGCGGTTCTTTTTGGCTTGATCCAGGAAGAACACAACTTGAAGAAATTTCTTCAAAGTGTATTGCTTCAAAGCCTCTTCGTAGCCTGGTCCAAAATGGTGAGGTACGTGAGGGTGAGCAAATTCAGCCTGAATATCCGGATTGGACAACATTCGAGTAAGAATGAACTGACTCAAACCCACCACGTCGGAGGCAGTGAAACTGAGAAGCTCTCCATAGATGGTCTCAAGGCCGATCTTCAGCCAAAGCGGATTGTAACTCAAGAGCAATTCGAGGAAACTCTTCTTCATGCCAACATCCTTGTTCAAGCTCTTGTCTTTTCGAATTATGAGTCCTTTTTTCTCAATCTCAATTTCTACTTTGGTGATGACTTGGGCAACCCCTGGAGTCTGCCACAGAGTGCAAGCATGTCGTCTCAACTGGTTCATTTTTCGACGAACCGTATAAGCCCTCATGGACATAACTTCACGCGTGGGAGCCCGTGGAACTCGAACATTAGACGAGCATGCTTTCCAAACTTTAGTCACATCGATTTTCCCTGGCACGGCTGAAGGGTCGTCTTTATCATCCAAAGCCTCCGGAGTCAGGATGAAATTGAGCCATCGTGTGAAACCACTCTCCTGTTTTTGGATCCAGCGCTCGTCGTAATACATGTTCTTGGCTGCAAAAGGGTTTGGGTGTCGGACGGTTGATCGACTCTGAGCAGACTTCATGGGTTTGATGAGAGTCAACCGCTGTAGAGATTGCTTTGGGCGTTTCATAGCAGAGAACGTCTCGTTGATTTTCGCTTTATTCGCAGATTTAGTCACTGTAGCTAAACCACCTGGTTTAGTCTTGGGCTTGGTTACTTTGGGAACGGGTTCAGACCTTCGTGGGTGTTTCATGGGAGCTTTCGCTGGCTCGAGTGTGTTATTGGAAAACTCCGGCAAAGGCTTTTTCGACTTGTCGAAAGTGATTTCAAAAAACTGAGACGGCAGTACCTCTTGAACTGGCTCCACCTTTTCAACGCTTGGAGACCTTATCCGAACGAAGTGAGCTGTCTTATCAAAAAGCTCGAGATTTTGAGCATTGGGTGAGCGAGGAGGAGGAAGTGCTTCTGAGAGCCTTGGTCGTCCACGAAATGGTGTGCTTTCACAAGGGAGGGCCTCTTGGGGGCGGTCATGCACATGATTGTTTTGAATTTCCTGGATGTTTTCATGATCTTCATTTTCAAGATGAGACTCCATCAATGGTTCAAGAATCAACTTATTCATCTCAATTGGGCTTTTTGTCTTTTCCAGTAGACTCAATTGATTCTGGTCTTGGCTGGGATATGGAAAGACAAGAGAGGCATCTCGTTGCTCGATGACTTCAGCAGTTTCCGGCGTCTTGTCAAAAGTCCGCTCATTCTCGTTCCAAGACCGTTCAATCCCAGCCTCTTGTTCAAAATGACGAATTTCTTCTTCGTTCATTTGTTGCATGGTAGTTTCTTGGCCCTCATTATTAATAGCCTCTTGGATAAGCAAGGAAACATCCATGAGCCGTGATTCTTCTTCAATTTCAATTGATTTAACAACGACCTCGTGTTTTTCTTCCTCAATAATTTCTTCCCACCTCTCCTCAACTTCTTGAATAGTTTCAATCTCGGAAAACTGAACACATTCACTCGGATTGTCGTCAGAAAATTGGTTTGATTCTGGTTTTGTACAATGAGAGACTTTCTTCACATGAAAAGTGGCGGAATCTTTTCTTAAGGATTCCCAGCTGGTTTGAGTTTGGGTCAAATTTCGGGTGTTTTGAGCAAAAGATTCGGGAATTGATGATTCTTCATAGAGGGTCGACATTGGTTGAAATCCTCTATCATAAGATTGCTCACGTGTTTCATCCAAAGTGTGAACAAATTCTCGGGTTTCGTGCATCGCAAAATGATCCTTGGAAACAGAAATTTCAGCGTCTTTTTCAAATGTCAAATTATTCGACTCTTTCGGCTCGTCTTCTTTATCGTAAGTTCGGTTCGGTTTTAGCTCAGAGACGGATGGATCAAGATGTTCTTCTTTTTGACATTCGGTCACTTCACTATCAGAATCTTCGGTGATGTTCATGGCCTCTTTTATTAAAAGAGATACGTCGTCTAACTTGATGTCCTCAACCTCCTCGCAGATATCGTCATCGCGATTTAAGTTTGAAGGAGAAATCTCATTGGCCTCTGCCGCAAAAGGCTCGGGCTCTGAGTCCTTTTCTACCGTTCTTCCATTTTCTTCTTCCTCCCCTTCTTCCAGAATGACTCTGTGGACCAGTTGAGAAACATCATCCAGTTTATATTTGCTCACGACAGATTGCTCCTCATGATGCATTTGATATTGTTCCTGATGGAGATGATGATGATGATGATGTTGTTGATGTTGATGGGAATGATTACTTTGTCGATGTTGGATATGGCAATTTTGTTGGTGGATTTGTTGCCGAGAACTACTCTCACTTCGAATCTCGTCCACAACGAAAGTTTCACGACGAAAAACCCTCTCATCGGTCTCGCCTAACTGCTCGACGGGCATTTTGAAAGGAGGCAACTCGTAGTGACTTTCCGTGACTTCATCAAATTTGAGCTCTTTGGAAGTGGAACACTTTTCCGCTGATTGGGACGTCTTCTGTTGCACACAAAGATTGCCACTGGCATTCTTGATGGCCGATACATCGTAGAACTTGAAGATATCGCCATTAGAAGGTGCAGGCGTGGAGCTCAAAAAACTAGGGGGATCCTTGACGAAAGTTTCTCTGCGAAGATTCTCTGGTAAAGGATCGTGATTGGCATGACGAGCTTCGGCGGGTACAACCATGGTCGGTGGTTGAAACGGAAATTGTTTCGGTTCCAAAAAGCTGGTCTCGTCCAAATTCGTCCCTTGAGAAATGTGGGCCACTTTCTGGGGAGACCACGACTGCGTAGCTTCATGGGGGGTGGCTGGTACGGCTAAAAAGCGATTGGGAGCTTGATTCTCGACATTGTCAGTCGAAAGTGGTCGAAACTCGGGTTCAGCCTCCAGCTCGCGTTCAACCGGATTCTTGGGCAAAGCCACGCTGGGTTTGGGCGTTTCCTTCTCCGCCTTGTTTCCACGCACACCCGAGCGATTGCGACTCAAATTTGATGATGACAAAGGGGTTCGTTTAGGCTTGAGAGACTTGGTCTATCACATGAAGAAGAAATAAAAAATAAGATCCGTTACCAATCGCTCATCCAAGCCTGAGAGATATCACGCTCACCTGTTCCACGGGGGCCACGCATGAGCCCACCAAAAGGATTTGCGTCATGCATGATCCATATTTGACACCGATTTTCTCTCTCACATTTCCGCCTTTCTGAGGCACCCATCCCACCCTCACCACCACCTCATGACGTCCAGGAAGGGTAAACTGAGCGAAATCCACCTCAAATCCCCGATCCGATTTGGGCATGGACGACAGGGCCACCTGAAATCAGCCAAAACCAACCCTATTTAGTAATTCGATCCGCTAAAAAAACAGAAGGTTCAAACCTTCAGCGGCTTTTGTCCCGGATTTTGAATGGTGACATGTCGAACGGCGGCGTGTCCCAACTTGACATTCTCAAAGGCCACTCTTGGGATGGAACAAAACGGAACCAGAAGCAAACACACCATTTCATGACTGGCCTCTTGTTCCCGCCTCTTCTGGCGCCGTTTCTTCTCCTCAGGAGGCGTACAATTGATCTGGAAAACCAAGTCCAACCATTGAATCAGAACCATGCACCAAAACGGATCAACAAAAAAGATTCCTGACTACCTGGAAAGCCTGAGCTCCCCCGAGACGTTGACGAATCATGCTGAGCGCGGCGAATCCACTCAAAGCACACCAAGAATTGAGGACAGAGAATAATCCGCCATAAGGATCACTGGTCGGACCCCGGGGATTTCACTAGGAAGCCAACCTTCTGGATTCGGGTCTTCTGAACCTTGCCCGTTTGCTGATGCGGTTTTACCTCCTCAATTTGAAATTGTCGGCCGATCGAGCGACTGCCCTTCCTTCCTTTCTTTCTTCCTTCGCTCGTTCGTTCGTTTCTCGCTTCAAGTTTAAACGTCGTTGGGAAAGTCGTTTGATCAGGGTGACCGAAAGTTTGAAATGCTCGGTCCAATTGCATTTCTTGGGGACGGCATGAGACATGAAATATGGATGGCGTTGAATTTTACGATGTTGAAAAAAAATAACCTAAATCAAAGATATTACAATGAAATGTAAAGAAGTCCGTACATTTTAAGGGTTATAAACAGCTTAAGCGTGCCCTTTGTTTAGAGCTTCATTTTTTTTGCAAAAAAAGGATTAACCGAAACGACGATCCAGGCTTTACGAAGGTCCAAAAAGGCTTAGCTAAAGAATATGGCTTCTTTGTACACCGACAAACGGTTGAAAACCAGGCCATGTTCTTGAACTAAGAAGCCAAACCATTCTCTCAGAAAATAAAGGCGAGGTCTTGTGCTCTTTTCTACCAACGACTACATCAAGAGTTCTCATCCTTTTATCTCGAATACATTGAACACTCAAGCAACCGACCATCAGCCTTGGGATAAAAGGCCTGCCTTCGGTAAACGTGATGAACATCGGTCAGGTCGGTCCGTGGATGGGTGGGTGGGTTGGTTTTCCGAGCAGTTTTTAAACCTGCCGTTCAATGCGCCTTCAGGCGCGTAGTCCCTTCACTCTTGTCTTTCATTTTGGGCCTTCATTTTTACTCGGGGTATCATCTCTGCTCGGCAAGTTAAGTGCGAACCATGGAACAGAGGCTGTCTGTGTAGTGTGTGGGACAACTGTGAAGGAGGAAAGCGCCCTGGTCACCTTAAAAAACACATCTGGGATATCTTGACATTCTGGATGGTTTATCGAGTACTTTCTGAGGCCCGTGTATAAGATGATCAATTGGGACATATAGTATTTTAGGTGAACATTACATTGGCATCAAACTTTTCAATTGTCGGAATCGAGTTGAAATTTTTAGATTAAATGCATTGTAGGACAAAAGTTTCTCCTCCCAACAAAGAAATGGGATGGCAGCTTTTGAACAATCAAGCATGCTGCACCCATAACCCAAAGGTCCGTAGATCACAACCATGCTTTGCTCACAAAGCTGGCAGTTGTAGCATAGAGGTTGAGCATTCACCAACTAACCACAACACTCCTGGTTTGAATCCCAGGCTTGCGGAGTCCTAGTGGCCTGTGGTATTAATTTACATACAGTAATCATGGCCTTGACAGCCCAAATGGTTAAACCTGGGGTCATTTCCAAGGGTGAAATAAGAATTAATGCTTGCTTAGTGGAGCAGGAATATCCCCTTGAAGCACACAGCTTTTGTGAGATTGCCACTGAAAAGCTGCATTATGACTCCAGAAAAAAACTGATCAAGCTGATGAAGTTTTTTCACTTGATTCACATTGTTTGCTTGTGGAATTCAAAAATTGCCAAAAGGATTTTTTTTTTCAAACAAAGTAAAACTTGTACTTTTGTTACTTGGTTATGCATTATAATTACCTTGTCTTATTTGCATTGAGGTCTGTTGCATACATACAGTGCACTCACTTAACTTTGTCAACAATTTTTTAATCCAATATGTATTTTACATTTGTAACTTACTTCAAGTAGTCTAACTGTCATTTGCCCAGAAAAAATGACAACTTTAATCAACTTTTCCACTGCTATTCACAATTTGAGTAATTTTGTTCAATGGTGTAATATTATGAGTAAAAACACAACCTTGAATCGTTATAAAGTTCTCATAACAACTAGGAACATTTGAAATGGTTTTTGTTGACTACTCAAATACGTCAACAAAAAGAATTCCTTTGAGAACTATTTGTAGTGATCCAGGCCATAACCTCCTTCTAAACTGGGCTAATTTTACCAACATTTGAATTGATACTATCTTGGCGTTTTGTAACTTACTCTGACTATTTAGTCCAAAGAACATTGAAACAAAATTAAAAAGCACTACCTGTCTCCCTCACCATGGTGTCCAAAATTTGAAACCTCTCGTTCTCCTGGAGATTTAGCAGTCCTCGTCGAGAACACGTCCGCTCCTGCTTCTTTTGTTCTCGTCATTCTGGACTTCATAACGCCAGCTAACGAACGACATCAACGTCGTCGGAGGGGTTCGTTCTTCTTTCCACAATCACTACATGTTCCTCTCTACCCTTCCATGTATGCTGCTGTATGCATAGATTGCACAGTAGGCCTTGTGTGTGCAAGACGGGCTTAATTCGTTGGCTCTCTGTGGACTCCTTGCATGCCAAGACCGAGATTGTGATTGTTGGACGTGTGTTACCTACTAAGTTGTTCTAAATTCTAGTTTCTGTTGTACGTTCTGAGCTTTCGGCGCTTGTTTGATAATTCATTTTCCCGTCGTAGACGACGACGACGACGACGACGCTGTTCTGTAGCTGAACTGAATGAAGAGCTCATCATGCTATGAATCAAAGGTCGTAGCAGGAGCATCATCTCCATCATCTCCAGCCAGCACAATCCTAGAGACATTATCCTCCTAACTGATTGACGACAGAGGTCGAAACGAGAGGAATCACCTTGATCCGGATCTCATCCCAGACACAATCAAACGGCGGGTTTCGAACAAACCATGGCCACTTTTGTCGTCGAAGATTCCGAAGAGAAACGGCTTCTCATGGGACATGGATCCCCCAATCGAACGTCGTCCATTGTCACCATGGACATGGATAGCTGCTCCATCCAAAGCTCTTCACGGGCTGAAGAGGATCTCCCTACGGACATCTCAGACGAGGTAGCCACGGAACAGCTTCATGAGCTCCGATATAATGAATTGCTCCGTCGATCCTACGAGGAAGATCTGTCCAGTATAGAGGAGACGAATTGCGTGTACAAGGCCGGATTCGACAAACACGGACGAACGGTGATCGTGTTCATCGGGAAATGGTTCAAACAAAGCGAGATTAGCTTGGACAAGGCCTTGCTGTACCTCATCCGCTTGGTTCATGACGTTGCCGATCACGACTACGTGGTAGTCTATTTTCACACCCGAACCTCTCGGGACAATATCCCGAGTTATTGGTGGATCAAAGAGGTGTACAATACTGTCACATACAAGTACAAGAAGCACTTGAAAGCCTTTTACATCGTGCACCCCACCATGTGGACCAAAATGACTTGTTGGTGGTTTTCCACGTTCATGGCCCCGGCCATCAAAAACAAAATTCAGAATATCCCGGCCCTTGAGATGTTATCGTCGTTTGTGGACCAGAAAGAAATGAGCCTGCCCATGTTCATCACAGAGCAAGACATGGTGTTTAATGGAATCCGATACTACAAGCCTTGAGGTGCTCGCTTGGACGACACCAGTGAGATGCCAATTCTGTTAATGTGTTAGCTCTGATGCTAGAACCTATTGTGCCAATAACCAAAGATAGTGCGGAGGCGTGCACTCCAAAGCGCGCCGCCCACCCGCGAGAATGATAGTTTGAGAAGAACGCACCCACGCCCAACTTATAATCAATGCATTTACAAAGTCGAATTCTTTCTCGTAGAACGATTCCCATGGAATACAAAAAAATTCCAATAGCTTCGCCATATATCATTTGTATTACTAACACTGTTATCATTATCTTCGTCTTAAATCATAGTCGTCTCTGTTTTTCTGTGTTTGTTGTCTAACATTTATAGATTTCTATTATTAGCCAAGATTGTTGCAAATAACAGTTGATGAAAATAAACAGTTACGTCAAGGATGAGTTGGGGACGTTTTCCATGGCATATTGTCGGGTCCAATCTTGAGCGGTCCTGAAGAACAGTTCGGGGCGATTTTGAAATTCCTCTGCGATATCCGACATTAAGGGATCGTCTAAAATAAAAACGAAGTGATAACAGTTCAATTATTTGAGAACTCTCTTGGCCACAATTGCCATAAGTGACCTTACCCGGGTTCGGTTCACCCATTAACACTCTAATCGATGTCAGAACGGCTGCTACATTCAAACTGGGTTTCCAGGCTCCCTAGAATATCACATTTTGTAAGATCATCCAAGAGAAAAAAAACGGAGACTTCAAGGGGTTGATTTCAAGAAAATCTCTGAAACTTTTTAACCTCATGCTCTTTCTTGTTCCATAACCCACCTTGGGTGGCATTTTCAAAATATCCAGACAAATGCGCCCATTGCTATCAATATTGGGATGGTAGATTTGCGTGGCAAATTGAACTGTGAGCAGAAAGAATAATTTCAGTCAATGCAGATCCTGTAAAGACTAAAACAAAAAATATTGAATTAATTCTCAACCTTGAGGCGGTTCGAAGGGATATCGGTCTGGGATGTGAATCTTCAGCCTGAATGTCCCTTGGGCGTAGGGTGAATTCTCAGCCCCAAACATGACAGCGTCCAATTCGTTCAAGGAGGATTCACCGCCATCGCCGCTTGGCCAACACGAAATACCAATGGGCGGATTCTAAGGGGGAGCAGGATAAACTATCTATATACAAGAATATATTCGTTGATTACCTTGGTTAAATCTGCGATTTCTTTTTTCATCCGAAGATTTCGTTGCATTGCTGACATAAAATATACAGGTTTTTGTCAACTTTTGTAAAATGTACAGGTTTTTAAGCAGGCTCAGCTCAGTTTGATGTGATGTGAGGATAACCTAGAGATAAATCCGAAGTTTGCTGCTTGGTTCCCGCTTTGGGATTGTTCAGGGCTTTCCAAATATTGATTTTTATTGAATTATTTTACTTTCATGAGCCATTTACTCTGCTTCGAAAAAGCAAACAAATGTTTTAAAAGTGCTTTTTAGTACAACAAGCTATTTCAAAGTCCATTTATCTGGGTTAAAAAGGCAATGACATTTTCAAAATATCTAAAATTAAGACACTTACTTGACCCTGACATCAGCTGTTCACTTATTCCTCAACAAACAATAACAAAAGAAAAACTCGGATTGTCACACGATCCCGAGAGAAGCATAATGAGGTCAATTTCTTGTGGTTTAATGTTGATTTCCCTTGCCATTTGATTCATATCCGTCTCCGAAATGTTTTTACGGATAGGATGGACCCTTTTGGGTTTGACCATAGTCTATGTATGGACGGTCCAAGCCTACGACTACGTGAAAGGGCCGACCTTGGTCGATGAGGTGGCTCCTTGTCCCGGATTGTACTGTGGTCGGACCCGACTCAATGAGACGCACAATTCCGCTTGTGGACAGTGTCCTCGAGGCTGGAAAGTGTCCAATAATACCCATTCTGTGTGTCAAGAGTGCTTGGAACACCCTCCGTTGTACGATTGGTTCTTTCTGGCCTTTCATTTTCTACTGGTGTTGTCGCTTCATTGGTACTTCATCGATGCATCTGCAAAGCGAATCAAATTTACCAAAGAAGTGATTTTGCTCCATATCTGCGCCCTGATTGAGGTGGTTTTGAGTGGCGTCTTGACCGTACTGATAAATGCTCCCACGGGACGATTGGAGTTGCATTCGTGTCGTGTGACGCGTCTTTCGGATTGGTACAGTTTCTTTCACAATCCCAATCCGAATTATGAGGAGACGCTGCATTGCACGCAAGAGGTGGTCTTCCCGCTCTATAGTTTGGTGTTTGTGTTCTATGTGTTGTGTGGGCTGACCATGTTGGTGATTCGACCGGGTCTGGCCTCGAGAATTTATCCTCGTCGAGGCCAAGCCGCCGTTTACGATGCTTTGTATTTCTTGCCGATTCTGGCCTTGATCCACGGCCTCGGAAGTGGCTTGGTGTATACGGCCTACCCGTATATTGTTCTGACTTTGTCTCTTGTGTCATGTGCCAGTCATTTTGCCTTCAAACTCGATCAATCCATGCGATCTTTGCTGAAAGGCTGTTTCACCGATCAACGAAATTTCATCATTCTCATTGGTCATTGGGCATTACATGCCTTTGGGATTTTAGCCATTACTCAACTAACCCATCTCGAATTCCATCTCTCACTTCTTTCCTTGATACCCCTACCCGCTCTGTTCTATGTCATTACGGCGAGATTTACGGATCCGGTGAATTTTAAATCAGACTTCCCATCCTCCATGACGCATTGACTAGACAGGCTGCCGATTAGCTAAAGGTTCTGCCCTCTGTAAAGATACATATTCGTAATTTGTTTATTTGAATAAATTGTCGCTCAAGTTGACAGTATCGTGTAAATGCGGAAGAATAGACATTTCTTCTGAGCGGTAATGACCTCCTTGGATTTGTTTACCGCCTCTACTTTGATAATTGTATCCAATCACATCACATCTCTGGACGATATTCCTTCTTCTTGGAACTTGGACTCCTCGACTAGGATATCCCAACGACCCGCCCAGTTCACTTTCTACCACCTCACATGGCAAACACGAAGAATGTGAAAATTGCGTAAATCACCAAGAGAAATAGAAAGTTGGATAATCTGGGCGGAGAAGGCGAAGGAGGTAATTGGGTCACCGGACGAATAGCAGCCTTTGGGGCCCCGTGAGCCTTCCTCAAGGCATGAGGGGACTCTGTGCAGGTCTGGCAAATCCTTCGGTTTTGAGCTAAAGCCCGAATATCGCCCACACTCCGTCGGTGTTTCAAATGACCCGTGGAAGGTTTCTTGTGGGTTTCCCGTCGATGATTACCCAAAAGCTTGCCTGAGGCGAAATTCTCCGGACAATCCGGACAATGGTAAGGCAGTTGTCTCTTCACCAGATGAGCCTGAATATGATAGTTCACGCTCTCGAGTCCTCGAAATTTTCTCAAGCATTGTGAGCATGTGTAGTAATTCCGACCATCCGTGTCGGGTTGCGAGGAAACCGCAAGTGCGGGTGTCTCCCGGGGTTCAGGATCCATTTTCTAATGATGTATCTTTATCTCTCACATACAGCAACGTTACTAGTTCTGAATTCAACGTAGAATATGGAACTGTGACGTGAAAAGCTTGAGGCAACCTTGAGCTCCTTGGTGCCTGCAATGGAGGGCTGACTGGCATGGCAGTTTTCATTGGCGACGCTAGAGGGCCTTGACTGGAAAAAAGTTGTCCCTAGATTGTCCATCTAGTGGATTCGTGTTGTCCGACATGAGGCAAGGGGAATGAACCTTTCATCACTTGTCTTGATCACCGCCTTATGTGAGCTCAGAGGAGCCGAGTGAGGCAAAAAATAACCCACACGCACACCAAGAAATTGAAACTGAGCCATCGAAAATCTGGACATCTACATCCGTCACCGATTTTTCTAGTCCTCCAGCCTAGCTTACCCAACTGTGGGCATGACTCGTCCAACGTGTGTTTCAGCGAATTTTTTCCTATCTACATGATACATACAGGTTAACAGCTGATTCTGAGCTCGAAACCTGAACACAGAAATGTTTGCTAGAGTGGTCAAGTCGATTGAGCAATCTCATTTTGAAAAGTGAGGGCAGCCCAAAATTGCAGTGTTTTGAGACGGGACTACAAATTGTTGCCGGTACTTTCCAGGTCAATGGTCAACGACTTGAAAAGGAACAGTAACTGGAACACAATTATTTTTTTGCAAATTGGTTTTTTTTTCATTCTTTAAGGGTCCCTGAAGTTCCCAGGTTGTTAGATAATCTGTAAAAAATATCATAAAAAAGTTCCCAAATTCCCAAAAGCTGTAAATCTCGACTTTTTTCTAGTTTCCGACAAATTGGTATAAATGTACACGAAAAATGTAAATGTAAAATGTAGATATGTCAACACTAAAAATTAAGTTCTTTGGTCAAAGCGGTCAGAGCCAAACATTTCGGGTTTTGAGCATTCTGGAGAGTTCCCAAACACAAATTATATTTTCCTACTTCAACAAACTCGAGGAAATTGCAAAAACCACAAATAAACATAGGCTTTTAGTTACCAAAAATCGCAAAGTATAGTGCAAAGAAATGTCCATATGTGTTAAATAATAACTATTTTTTAACTTGAACAAAACGCTGCCAAAAGCTGACATTTTTCCTAAACAATTAGAATATTTTTGACAATTTCAATGTTTTAGGCCAAATTCATGAAAAAAGGGAATAATAAAGGCGAAAAGTGCAAAAAGGCAGAAAAAATTGTATGTATTACCAAAAGTATTTAAGCGCTTTTTGCCCTTACCTAGTCATCTCAATTTAAGCTTGCTAGTTTTTCTTGTAAACCTATATCAAGGTTTAGTTTTTGCTTTTTATATACTCAAAATCACTTTAAAATTGAACCCCTCTATGGTTCAAACTCGCCCGAATTGGAGAACGTTAATTTACCTCATTCCATTTTGTCAAGTCGCTCACTTCTTTTTCATCTCTTTGCCATTACCTTTTTCCCGTAAACAAACTGGGGACAACAAAGTTCGCAAGTAGAAAGTTAAGTGCTTGTATGAATGTATCGGAAACATGTTATGACATTGACATGGGCGGAAAAAGACGCAAAAATAAGGCCCGAACCCAATCCAACCTGACCAAGCCGTTCCTCAACGATGTGTCGTTGCAGCATTATGCGGATGCTACCACGTCAGAAGTGACGGGCAAGTGTCGTTTGGCCAAATCTCTCTCGGTGTGTTCTTCGGCGCAAGGCCTTCAAAAGCTCACGCAAAGTGGTGCAATCCTAGATCAAGACTCGAGTCTGCCCGATCATTGGGAAGAACTGGAAAAAGATCATACTTTCGATGAGAGGGCGGGGATGGTGTACGACGTGTTTCCCGCCGATTTCTGGGACGTCCTGAGTCGCCATATCGAACCGCCCCAAGTTCAGACCTTTAGTCTGATCAATCGTCATACTTGTGCCATTGTTCGAACAGCCGGATTTTGGACTCAACTCTTCCGGAGGTATTATTACCCCGGGGCTTATCTACCCGATGATCTAGACCCCTCGGATATGAAGCGTCTGCGAGGTTTGAAGTGAGTTGTTGGAATCAAGTTGTGTTTCATTGAATTGAAGGGTTTTAACATGACGGTTGTTTTGGTCTTTTTTGTATTTGTGTTAGATCCCGAGTGATACGGAGCCTCTTCTATTTGTATAAACCTTACCTCACGGTGACTAACAAACCGACCCAAGAGCCTTACCTCATCAAAGGATTCCTCTGTCAGAAATGGTGGTTAAAGCAAATCAATGGGAAAGGATTTCAGTTCTTTTTCAAATTCCAAAAGCACAAAAAAGCCCAATTAAATAAATGGGACCAGCGGTCCAAAGTTCCGGCTTTGAATTTGGACCGGGACGATGAGAATGGGCATTTTGGTGAAGCAACTCGAGCGATGTCTTATTGTGATATCTTCCATAATCCGGAGGACTCGTGCGTCATACTGGAGATCAGAACTAATGGCTTCTGCCATGTGCCTTATACAATCTTGGGATCAAAACTGATGGACATCAATGTGAATGTTTGTGGTGCAGGATTCCAGTTTCAAAAACTGGCCATGAGCTTTGTTCCAGCCCATCAGTATTCGATCAATTGTGATAATCTAACCGCTGTAGTTTTGAACGGTGTAACTGCCTTCAGATTGGTGAATTGGTACGAACCAGCGTACATGCAAATTGTCAAATCTTGAACAGGTTGAAATATATTCATCTAATGAACAAGTAAACAATTCTGTGATCACCAAGAACCGATCTAAAAAAGCTGACGAGCCGTCAATTTTCAATTGTAGATGTCGGAGCTCGAATGGCTCCAGAATGCTCCTTGTTCAGGTCTATTGGAGACTGACATCCGATCGAAAAGCTTCAATTTGGTGCCTTGGAATGGAAAGTCCTCTTCGCCCGACGTTGGAACCACTTGGAAGAGCGAACGGTTGGTCTTGGAGGACAATCAGTTCTTTCAGAATCTGCAAATAGGAGACACAATGGCATTGGAAGCCATCTCTCAGCGATCCACTTGCCCGAAATGTGACAAATCAAGAAAGTATTACTGCTACTCGTGTTACATTCCACTAAAAGAGACGGCGAATCTAATTCCCATGATTCCATCATTACCGATTCAAATTGACGTAATTAAACACCCTCACGAACTGGACGGAAAAGTAAGTCTGCCAAATCGAAATGGTTTGTTAAACAAAGATGTAAAAGTAAACCCATTTTCAGAGCTCTGCCATTCATGCCAAAGTGATCTGTCCGAGTTCTGTCCGGGTTTTTACCTACCCGAGTATACCCGACTATCGCGACGAAAAAGTTTTGGTCCTCTTTCCTGGAGATAAATCTCGAAAACTGGAAGATTACTTTCCTTCGCATTTGAGTCCTACACAAAAGAGCGCCCAGTTTGACAGAATCGTCTTCATTGATTGTACTTGGCACCAAGTGAAAAGCACTTGCTTGGACGATCGAATTGTTAATCTACCACAACTGATTTTGGACGACAGACAAACGGTGTTTTGGCGGAATCAGAAAGGAAAACCAAAAGAGTATCTAGCTACAATCGAGGTAAGGACCCACTCTTGGAAGAAAAAAAAAACACGTTACGTTGAATCATACTTTCACCATGAGTCTTCTTCTTTTCAGGCCATCTATTATTTTCTACACGATTATCATACGAAGGTCTTGGGATTGAAGTACGATGGAGAATTTGACAAGCTCTTGTTTCTTTTCAAATTTATGCATCACAGGTTGCATGAGCTGTATAAACATTAAACATCAGCGCAATGTGTCTGGTTGCATACTAATATCGTTCATTCCTGTAAGGACTAGTTTGAAGCAATGAGTGTGTTGACGAAGTCCGCAAGTCTCGGTAAGAACCCCTCGTTTAATGGTATCCGTGTCCTTGACATTTTCCAACTCTATGGAAGTCTTGACCTGAGATTTAAAGGCCCTTGCGGTCCTAGCGTTTGCGGTGAAAATATCTTGCTTCGTAAAAATAATGGGAATCTTGATGTTTCCAAGGCATTCGAGTACTTTCTTCAGATTTTGTTTTACATAACTGTCGTGTGAGTAGATTCGCGTGGAAAGGCGTTCGACGTAATAGAAAGATCCGAGCGAGTCAATTGCAATCAAAAACAGGTTTGAGTTACTACTAATAGCGTTTGGTAAAATGGTTAGAAGATCGTGAAAGTCCTCAAGATCACAAACATCCACCACTAGAAGCCGCTTTAAAAGTTTCATGGACACATCACTCCCGACTTGTCGCGTCAACATATCGTGGAAATCGTACGAACTGATCGTTTGGTCAACATTTACAAACAGAATGTCGCCTTCTTTCGACCCAATGAGCACTTGGGTTATAATGTGAGCCAGATATAAACTCTTTCCCGTGCCTACTGGGCCATGAATTTCCAGCACTTGATCTGAACCAAGACGACAAGGAAGACAAGCCACCGAACATAGACGAGGGCGGGGTAAGAGCCTCTCTGCGAGCTCAAGACCGCTCTCTTGGGCAATGGCAGTTAGAATGTTCATAGTAGGGGAGGGACCTGAAATTAGAAGAGAAAAACCACTGCAAAGGTGAATTGATGGAGCTGTTTTAGTCTTCGAAGGTTTGAATGCATTCTAATATTTCGAGACCGCGAATCTTGACTTGTCGCAAAAGAGGAAGTCTGTCTTGAAGATCTTCAATCGTTTCAGTCTTTATTTTCGGACACAGTGACACATCCAAGACTCGAAGCCGAGTTGAAAACTGGGCCAGTTGTAAAATCCCAGACGAAGTGAGTGAACGGCATTGGGACACGTTTAACTTGACCAATCTTCGAAGGGCTTGCACACATCCAACTAATCCCGAGTCTGTTATAGCCGTTTGACTAATATCAACCACTTCCAAAGACGGATTTCTTTCGGAGAGCATGAGGAATCCCGTATCGGAAATGAAAAGACATTTGCTCAAATTGATTTCCCTCAAGCAAAAGAAATTGAAGGCCCGTTGAATGGAGATGTCCGTAATATTGCTGTTACTGAGAGTTAATCTTTCCAGGTGGTTGAGCTTGTCCAATTTCACCACGTCTGACTGTTCAAGACACACTTGTGCTAAGGCACGGGCAGAGCTCATTCTAGCTGCATCATTGATGATCTCTCCTTCAGCTGAGGTGCCCAAAAATATTTTGCCGTCAAGTTTCATGGACTCAGTGGGTTCGATAAACGATCCCTGACCTGATTTGGCAAGTCCACAGAAACCAATGTCACTCAAGCGTGGACAAGATCCGATATTAAGGGACCTTAACTTTGGACAGGTTTCTAATAAAGTTTGCAAGCATCCGTCAACCATGGCCTCTTGACAATTTTCGGCACTGAATTCCTCCAAGTTCGGAAATAAGGACAAGATTGCTTGAAAGTTATCAGGAGAGCTCATGAACGAACTAATTTTTAGCGATCTTAGTGACATTTGGCTTTTCCCTGAGGCTAATCCTTCCCGTAGATGATTGCTTGATGAATCCAACGCGGTACAATCTAAACGCACTAGATTATGCAATTTGGACAAACAAGTATTCAAACCCTTAGGAATCGATAATAACCTGAGGTTGAGATCTTGAATCTGTTCCATCTCTTGGAATATCTGCAAAGAGGTGGCTGGATAGTCCAGAAAAACTCTACGGCATTGGTCCAAATCCATTGAAGTCAGACTCTTTTGAGAGCGAACCAAATGCAAAACACCCTCTTGAGAGAGAGGATTCATGGCCAATCTTATTGTCTTCAAGCGAAGATTTTCAACCTCAGCAATATCTTGAAGCCTCATCCCGTCCAAATTCGTATCAACCAAGTCCAATGATTGAAGCACCGAAGCTTGCCTCCGAATAAACCCCAACAAGACAGAAAAGGTAAGCACCGAACGATTGGGCCTCTTTTCCGTAGCTGAGCCAAGGGATGTTTTGAGGATTGGACACTTGCGGAGCGACAGATGAGCCAAATTGGGCACACATTCGACGATTCGCTCGAATACTACATCAGAGAGAAACGTGTTTTGGGCCAAATCTAATGTCTTGACTTTGTCCAAGACGCTCTTCAGACGTAATCTCTCGGCACTGCTTTCTAAAATCGTCCCTGACATGAACACGTCCCTCAGATTGACCAGGCCGATTTCTTGTAGATTATGACCCAACCTCAAAATGGCCATTACATCATTGGGCGACGTTTCCACGTTCTCCAAGACTAACGAAGTCAATCTGGGCGTGATTTGATCCCACATCTGAACCCATGGCCCTTCATTGTAATTCAAGGCAATCCCTTCAAGGTGAATCTTGGTGAAGGCTGAACAATGGCGGGTGGTCACGAGGGGAAATCCCGCCGAAAAATCCTCTTGGGTCCGAAAACGGAGCCAAGTTCGTCGATGAAGGCTCTGAGTTTGTGTGGCGCGATGCCAATGCTGATTCACGAGGCTACATTCGAGCACATCGTTCAAATTAAGGTAGCCAAAGATCTTGACGAGTAATTCCTCCGGTAAGGTAGGCGTGTCTCCGGCTTTGCAAATGGCCATAGCGAAGAGTTTTGAGCGATTGAAAGAGCAAACAGATTGGGCAGGCGCAAGACCAAGAGAAGGAGGACGAGGAGGAGGAGGCTTACATGTAGTAATCCTGATTAAGCGATGAGCTTTAACGATGATGCAAAAGTTCTGACAGCGAGTTGCGACAATTTGGATTGATTTGGAGGCATTTTGAAGCGTTCAGTTATTCGAGTATTTTCGTTTTGGTAATCATTCAGCTGTCACGTTTATTTTTGTATGAAAATCAGCTGATGTTGGCAAGTTTCTTAGACGTAAATTTGACGTAGGTTTGCCAGAAAGTGAAAGTAAAAGAAAAGGGTTTCGAAATTTAAGCGAATCGAAGAAAAGGTTATTTGACTGAGGATTGATGACCCAGATTTCACAGAGTTTGACTTCAGAATTGCAATGGCTGATAACATGACTTAATCAAGGCAAGAAAAGTCGTAATTCAGTGTTCTCAATCGGGCTTTAAGGAGTTCACTTGTGATTCTCCTAAATGGAATTGAACACAAACGATCAGATTATACTAATAAGTTATAACATACCAGTCCTTGTTCACCAATATGATAAATAGATAAAAAAACAAGATGTTTCGTAAAAGACGTTAGGGACCTAAAATCCAACGACTAGCTAGGCCTAAAACGCTTTCCTGATCATTCTTGCACGTGATCACATAGGAAAAAATAAGACAGAGAAGGACAAGTCCAAAACTGGAAGAATTTTGAAGATAAAAAATGAAACACACCGTCATTTGTACTTTCTAATGCATGTTCTGATGTATAAAATGATATTCATATCAAAGTGAAGCTGTATCTAACTGTGTTCGTTTCATTCACATCTTCGACTTCCCCATCTCAAACGTCTTCCCTTTTCTCCTATATGTTCCAACTGTTTGATTTGGAAGCGCGTCTTGTCAGTTGGCGACCCAAATTTGGAAGCAAAATAACACACCAAAATAAGGATGGCGTAATTCTCGTCCCAAGTTCCAAAGGTTCCCCAGCAAAATGAATTTCTCCAGAAAGCCCCTGAATCTTTCTCGATGGTGCCGAATGACGCTCTTCCTCATTTTCATGAGTTCGTGGGTTCAAAGTTCTGGTGTGAGTCTAGGCTTTGATGCTGGAGCCAGAGAGGAACGCCTCCAAGTTGGCAAAAAGAAATATGAGATACTTCTCACTGATGCCAAGATGCCACGTTACGGACCTTGTTGGAAAAAGGCCCTGCAAGACTTGGAAACGGGTTGTCAACAACTAACCGATGATGAGCAGAGCTACATGGCCTTGCAATTTGCCAATTGTTTCTTGGCCAAAGCTGGACAAACCACGTATCCGTGTTCCAGGGATCAGGTCTTAAGTGAATGCTTAAAAGACATGGATCACAAAGCATTTAGCACTTTTTCCGATTTCTTTACGGTAAATTATTTAGTGGAGTTTTTTAGTTTTTGCCATTTTTGGCATGTTTAATCTTGTTCGATTATGGTTTCAGCATACGCATAATATGTGCTACTTTTTGCAATCACAAGTTTGGCATGAACAAACTGAGCAAACTATTTCCCGCCTCTCAACTGCGTCGGCTCAAATGTCGAGAAACTTAGAAGACTCGTCTAATCTTCAAGTCAACATTATAAAAAACCAAAAAGAAAGCTTGGAATATCAGCGGCAAATTGTTGCCAATGGCACGATATTAAGTCAAGCTATCTCTTCGTCCAAAGAAAATGTGAAGGACATGCTGGAGGAGTTCAAATCGTCAACGCTGGAACAAAGAACCATGATTTTTGAGATTTTCGAACGGCTCAGTAAGCTTCAGAATCTGGTGGTAAACGAGGTGTCATGGCTCTACTCTGTGGTCTTTTATGGCTCTTGTCTTTTGGTGGTTTATTTGGGTACGGCCACCAAACGCACTTCCGATGCTCGACTCCTACTTTATTGCGTTCTTTCCCTGAATTTCCTTATGGAAAGACTAGTTTGTAACTTCAGCCTCCAGAATGGATCCGAACCAATTGGTGATGTTGAAGACCTACCGGAGACGATTTACTTCCGAATTTGGCTGATGCGAAAGCTCGCAGTTTTTCTTTGCGTTTGTCTCACCGGATATGTGGCTGTAAATTACGTAGACTACAACAAAGTGAACAACAAGATACTGGAAGATATCCGTCGACAGAATGCGGATTTGAAGCTGAAAATGGAGACATTTCAGGTTGCTAATCGAATCATGAAAACACCTCCACCTGCAGATAGCCTTGATGGAAAAAAGCCTTTGTTGAGCGATCCATTCACAGGAAGCTTCACGGATCCCGGCGAGTGGGCAGATCGGAGTGACAACGAAGAGGACGAAGATGGCGAAAGCGACGATGATACCTTAAGTTTCAATTCAACCCAGACTGATCAAACCTGGTTGGGTCGACCTGAATATCATCCCGATCTTAGTGAGGTGTCTTCTTGCGAAGATGACGATGATGTTGCTCTTGAATTGGGACTTATTGTACCCAATGCATCGCCCCATTCACAAGATTGCCCACCTCAACCTAAGACCAAGCTACCGCCTCCTTCTCGAAGCTCTCGAGGCTCCCGAAGTCGAAGTGTGACACCGTCTACACTGAATGAAACGACACACTCATACAATCTGCGCAATCGTAGCACATTGTCACGGAATTCTGACCTGAGACCGGAATACGCTGCGGAAACCGATATAGCTTTCGGCAAAACCATCACACAAATGGCAAACATCACCAAGGTAACTAAATATATCGTACACCTGATTGAAGCATCAATTATTCTGACGACTTGGTCTTTATTTTTCAGCGTAATTCAGCCAAAATCAAACTGGCCTTGAAGAAGTCGATAATTAATCAGCAAGACAAAAAATCGGGATTCTACTCATCAGATGAAAACTTTTTGGACTACTAAGTTTTTTACCAGCAATGCCAACGACACATAGGATTCACCCAATAAAGTGGTGCACTAAATAGTGAGACTTGTCAGACTTAACAAGCAAGGTTTTAAAAGGATATCACTGCTATTTTTACTTTTCAAATTCACCGGGGCTTGAAAATTGGTTAGCTTTGATCTTTCAGTTAATACGTATTTTACTAAAAAGTTGAATGGCTTGAATTCAAACAGCCGTTTTTATGTGGCTAATGCTTGTTGAGAATTGTCGGCGCACTCCTTGCGAAATACGTGCAGTGGAAACACTGCCCAGTTAGGCGGGAAAATAAAAGAGTTAACATCAGCTGTTGATGATGTAATAGTCACAAGGTATTTTTCTACGGATGGATTTCGAGTTATGTGTTTCGAACTGGGAGTGCTGCCATTTTTGACTCTCAAGTTTATCATGTTTTTGGGATAAAGCTAACCAACAATCACTTGATCTCTGCAATAAATTTTATCTCATTAGTATTAGTTTGAGATCAAGCTTTCCGCATTATCCATGAAAACTTGTTTTTTTATACTTATATGCTGATATGTAGTGCTTAATTGTGTAGACAAGGCAGAGAGAGGGCTGATAAAGCCACAAAAGCTTTGGTTTTTGAAAATGGAATTGATTTTAGAAAATTTGTTGAAAAATGAAATCACCACGAAAGCAATGTTCTAACCTTAGGTGCTAATTGTTGATGTCATCAATGCTTCAGAAACATTACTCTAAAAACCTCATAAATTTCAATGAGTTACAGTTTTACTTGCATTTTTTGCATTTACTTAATTCCCTTTGCATATTGCATATCAACGGCTGATAAAGAAACATCCTGACCTACATTTTCATGTAGATTTTTGGGAAAGAGATTATATTAATGTGCCAATGTCCAGATCTGCTTCAACCAAGCTTTAAAGGAAATTGGCACACATTTATTTTGTAGTAGATTTGTGTATTTTTTGACATGCTAAGAATGACAACACATGACAGTTGTTCCAATGTAGAAAATTATGTAATTTCAGTTTTTATTTTTGGTTTTTATTTTTTTTTGTTGTTGTTGTTGTTTTTGCGGATTTTCTACTACCGCTACAAGGAATGCGATTCCCTGTAAACAAGGATTTCTCCCGACAGCTTCAATCCGACCCCCAACAGGATTCGAACCTACGCCGTCTGGGGAAGCACTTACACTCGGCACTTTTAAGAACGCGCTAGTACGCGTGGCCACTCTGGCTTCCTTAAACGTCAAAGTCAAAGTCAAAGTCAAAATAACGTCAAAGTCAAAATAAAGAGGCAAGAATATGGAGTGTAGTACATTTTGTACTATGTAGCTTATAATCAGGTCTGCAAGACAGTTAAATGTGACATTTTACGAAGTAATTACCAAAATCTGCGATTTTTGCCCAAAATTGCATAAATAGGGTTTAAAATCTAATATCAAACAATCTTGGCTCCAAATGTACAAATAAACTGTTCGTTGTCCTCTAAATTCATGTTTGGCAACTTGGAAAGCTTGGGCAATTGTTTCGGAGGGAACCCAAATGAAAGATCCGGTATGGTCTATGAAAAATAAGTTATATTGTTGCATCTGCAATAAAAGGATGATTAACATTTAGTATCAGATACGCAAGATACAGATATGATAAACTGATATGGTAAAAAGGTTTGTTTTTACGTCAAAGTCAAAATAAAGAGGCAAGAATATGGAGTGTAGTACATTTTGTACTATGTAGTAGTGATGTGACTTGGGCAAGTAATGAGTCATCACAAACACCCCAACCACAAGTTGTTGACAAGCATTACTTGGGCAATACACCAATACACTTGGCAAGCTCATGGAACATTGGAAGATGCAGTTGCCGGCAGTTGCTCTTAGAAGATTTCAGATGCTTGCAGTGTGACTTAGAAGAAAAGAACGTCAAGTTGCATTTTCAATGATCTTTTGACCTTAATAATTTAGCAATAAACAGTGGAAGTGAAACAAAAAAAAATTTGATTTGGATAGCATTTGCAAAACCATGTTTTTTCTTTAGTTTCCGTTGTAAGCCACACATGAAAACACTTTTCGGGCCAATCAAGAATGAGATTTAACAGTCACACTTGGGAACAAGCTCGGTCACTCAGAGTTGCTAGAAAAAAATATAAGATGCCAACTCTTTTTTTTTTTTTTTGAAATATTCTCAAAAGCTTTTGCATTTCTCGATACAAAAGCTTTGAATTGTGTATTTTCATCTAAAAATCCATTCTAACAAGGGCATGGGCCCTATTTCGCTGAAACTTTCTGGTTAATTGAAATTCTGATGCCGAAGGTTTAGTCTTCATTCCTAGCAAATTTGGCAAACCTGTAAGGTGGGAAAAATACTTGTACAGGCACCCAAGTAGACCCAAGTTTCGGCAAGTCCAAGGTACTGTACCGGACCGCTTGCCCAAGCTCCTGTTTGGCTCCCATCACTACTATGTAGCTTATAATCAGGTCTGCAAGACAGTTAAATGTGACATTTTACGAAGTAATTACCAAAATCTGCGATTTTTGCCCAAAATTGCATAAATAGGGTAAATAAAAAAATGTGGATTACTGTGACAAATATAGTCATTTTAGCAAATTTTCTTACCTATTCAATAAAAATCACCAATGATGCGAGTTTGAGAAAAGGTCAGTTTTTGCGGCAATAAAGTGAGAAAAGATTTGGTAAAATTACCAAAAAATCCGATTTAGTTAATTATTCCTCCAGAAAAAAAACACCACAAAATAAACACTTTTGGCGATTTTTTACATAAATTAAGTGGCCCTGCTAATGTCTTAACATGTGATCAACTGACTTTGAAGTACTGATGGAAAATCCCAATCATTCAATCTGTTCAGTCTTTCAATCTAGCCTTGACCCAATCTTGATGCCCCCAATCTCAGTCCAAAAATCAATCTCGTCAATCTGGGAAAAAGCATTTCAGGGTGCCCAACAGGTTCTAAAGTAGCACGATTTGAAACCTTCAACCAATAACTTTGCACCTTATTTTTAGAGTCGGTAAAAATATTTTAGCCATTCTTCATCATTTAAAATGAAAAGAAAGAGTTTTGAATCAAATATATATGTATTATAAGCTGAAAGTAAGTACATTTGGGTTCATGAAGCATGTTTACTTTTGAGCGCAACTTTAACTGACAATAACACAGAAATATGCAGGGTTTCCAAATTTGCTTGCATTAGGGCAAAGAGTGAAAAGACTAAGCATGAAATTGCCCAAAAATTAGTGATGGGATGAGACGGTATTTCCAATACATGAGACCAACTGATGCCGGTCTCAATTAATACATCTCGGAAGCTGGCATCAATACTGTATCAAGTAGTGATGTGACTTGGGCAAGTAATGAGTCATCACAGACACCCCAAGCACAAGTTGTTGACAAGCATTACTTGGGCAATACACCAATACACTTCCCAAGCTCAAGGAACATTGGAAGATGCAGTTGCCGGCAGTTGCTCTTTGAAGAGTTAAGATGCTTGCAGTGTGACTTAGAAGAAAAGAATGTCAAGTTGCATTTTCAATGATCTTTTGACCTTAATAATTTAGCAATAAACAGTGGAAGTGAAACAAAAAATATTTTGATTTGGATAGCATTTGCAAAACCAGGTTTTTTCTTTAGTTTCCGTTGTAAGCCACACATGAATACACTTTTCGGGCCAATCAAGAATGAGATTTAACAGTCACACTTGGGAACAAGCTCGGTCACTCAGAGTTGCTGGAAAAAAATATAAGATGCCAACTCTTTTTTTTGAAATATTCTCAAAAGCTTTTGCATTTCTCGATACAAAAGCTTTGAATTGTGTATTTTCATCAAAAGTCCATCCTAACAAGGGCATGGGCCCTATTTCGCTGAAACTTTCTGGTTAATTGAAATTCTGATGCCGAAGGTTTAGTCTTCATTCCTAGCAAATTTGGCAAACCTGTAAGGTGGGAAAAATACTTGTATAGGCACCCAAGTAGACCCAAGTTTCGGCAAGTCCAAGGTACTGTACCGGACCGCTTGCCCAAGCTCCTGTTTGCCTCCCATCACTAGTATCAAGTCTTACGAACGAAATGACAGGTACAAAAGGTGTCCGTCACCGATTGAACCTATTCATATTTAACAATTTTGTTGAAGCGTGTAATCGATAACTCTCTTTTGAGGTATTTCTAATATGCATTAAGACCATGACCTTTATTGACGCCGTATCAAATAGCTTTTTGACTGATATTGTCTGTTTCAATATGGTTCCTTTGATATTCAAATCTCAGTTGCTAGTCACACTTTTTAGCCAGGTTGACTAGAATGTGGTAATAATGTCGTGATTTGCCACCTGATTTCAATGTTGATGGGCTTTAGCAAATGGAAATTTCAAATAATAACTGTGCACTAACGAGTGAAATAAAATCTTGCGTTGCAACATAATAACATAAGCAATCGTTCAATGAAATATTCTCCGATGTTAATGAAAAAGATTTCACGTCACACTTTCAGCGGTTCTTCAGGTATTTTTCTTCAAAACTCTGAAGCCAACATGTTATGCCAAGTTGTGGAATCGACGAGATGTTCCTTGATTTGAAATTGATATTGTTTTATTTTAAAACAACGGAAAAATAAATCTAGATATTTCGTGCCTTCAAACTGAAACCGAGCGAACACCAGAGAAAAAAGCAAAACCCAATTTGAGCAATTTTGGCAACACTTCGCATGTCTCACTTGGCCTCAAGTCGGAATCAAGACCAGCGAGACTTTCATGGTATTGGTCTGGTCTCATACTGTATGATACTACTGATGGATTTCGAGCAAGTTTTCGAGTTTCGAGTTGACCGAACCGAGTTAAAACCGAACCGAACCACCCCGAACCTCCGAGTCCAAAACCGAACCGGAAGACAGCCACTGTCCCAAAAGCGTTATAATAATAGAATTTTTGTGACGTCTTTCAATCCCACAATGTCAGCTTGGCTCTTATAGAAAGAACATGACATCATTTTATTTTAACAAGATATCATTTCATATTATTTTGAAACCCATTTGTATGTTGGGAAAGTGCTATTTTGTCTTCTCGCTCTATCGGTTCTATTATCCTTCTACTAATAGCTCTATGTCCAAAACAGTCCACATCAGAAGGGTGACTCAAAGTTTTGTTCAGGTCAAGAAATATCTATCGTTATCTGTGTCTCACAATTCGTTTGATTTTCTAGTTCTCCTTTTCTTTTGATTAGTTTGGATTTTTCGCAATTGTAAAAAATCATGGTGATCTTCTAGAGTAGCCGTCAACGTACGTACGGGCACGGAAATAAAGGAAACATAGCTAGGACTACTGCAGGGTAGAAGCCGGGTAGCAAGTAGCAAGAGCCGAGAGACTGCTGCAGTGGATAGAGAGACGTCAGCCA
>CM021312.1:7631118-7854093 GCA_010645155.1 Tigriopus japonicus | reverse complement strand
AAATCATTTTTGGTTGCTTTTCAAAACAGTTAAAACTTGCAATATAATAAAAGCTGAATTGAAGACTAGTTTTTCTTGAAAAATGCTGCATGCAGAATGTTATGTATCTTGTTTACGAATAATTGCCGATAAATGAATAAAGTTGCTGCTTACCAATGATGTAAAATTCTGCAAATTACTTAATTGTAATGCTCAGAGCCAAAATTTAAGTGTTTATTGCATGTTACTCTGTAGTAAGTGGGATATGGGATTTCTTGAACAAAATGATGATCATGAGGAAACATAAACCTTTACTCCTAAGAACGTTTTTCAAATTCTCAAACTCAAAACATATTTTGATACATTCTAAAGATATACTTTTTTGAATATAGAGAGTGGTCACTGCCAAACAACGTTACTAAAAACAAACATTAGAATGCCCCACAAGTTAATAAACGGAACAAACGGCGAACGGTACAGAAACACACAATGTGAATGGTTTCCTGGTTCATTAACAATGATTCACTTACAACCAAATTTTCATTTTTCAAGATCTATGGACCTTCCTAGACACGCAAATTCCTCTCAAAAACGGATTAAGAACCAACTTTCTGGCGGAAATTCTCCCCCGGACCAAAACGGAGAGCTTCATTGCGCTCATTCTCAACACAACTTGAACAATCTAAGAACATCTTGCCTTGAATTATCTACAACAAAATGTCGTTTTTCCGATTGTGGGCTCCTGAACCTACCAACGTGGTGGGCCCCTAGCAACAAATTGCCAAATTTTGTTGGCCTTGATCAAGGTTGCGGACCCCTTTTCTAGATTATTTTTTACTGGATGAGGATTCCCACAAAGAGGAATTAGATGGAATAATTTGTCTTTGACTTGCAGGTTGTGGAGCTATTGTCGTTTGGATAAATGGAACATTACTTGATCCAAACAAAGCCTCTTTTGGAATCATCACGGAAGCAAGTGGTCTTGAAGTGTGGATCAAGTATTGGAGGAACACAGAGCTCCACGGTGCTCTCCAAGGCGTGAAATCGACGATATTCAAAAAACGTGTATCAAGATGATTTTTATTTGGAAAGACGTGTACCAAAATGATTTCTATTTGAAAAAAAGTGTGTACTAGAGCTGTGCATTGAATCTGGAAGGTCCTCCAAATCCAATCCGAACTGAATTTTCATAGTCAAAACGAATCCAAATCCGAAAATTTGCCGCTCAATCCAAACGAATCCGAATCCGAAAATTTGCCGCTCAATCCGAACAAATCCGCGCTCAATCCGAACCCGAAATTTTGCCTCTCAATCCGAATCCGAAAACTTGCCGCTAAATCCGAACCCGAAAATTCGATGCTCACTCCGAACAAATGCAAATCCGAAAATTTGATGCTCTATCTGAACGAATCCAAATCCGAAAATTCTTCCGTCAATCCGAACGAATCCGATACACAGCTCTAGTGTGTACCAAGATGGGTTGCTTCCGATTCACGGCACTGAAAATATAATATGAAGTTGATTTGGAAATTCCCAAACACTATGAGAAATGTTTCTGACCGAGGAAACCAAGAGGAATAACTGTTATTTACTGCGTGTTTCAATATCAGGTCTAGATTAAATGTTGAACACCAAAACCCTACTAAATTATCATTTTTTGTAAAATTTAGTCAGTACATTTTGAGATCTGCCTAAGATACATATTTAATTGCTCAGCTTTTCAAGTTTCAGTGTCCCATTTTTTACTTCAAAAAGCGAAAAATCGTTCCGGGGTACATGAAAACTCAAATACTTATGAAAATGATGTAGATTTTCAATCTTGTAAAATATATCAAGAATTCCGATCTTTCTCAAACCTGACCTTTCCCAGGGAAACTTTTAGACGTTAATCCACACCCACAGACTGAGAACCATTCTGATACCGGACATGAAATTGCCTATCGGAAGTGATTTGGACGATGTGATGGCTGGCCTCGCTGGCCGGGCGAGGCTCAACCCTCCGACCCTAGCACCAACAATAAAAAAAAAATCTTCATTCTTGGAAGTTTTATCACCCCAGGTCAAAATGATATGTTGTTACCTAAAACACACTTGATATACACTTTCTTTAATATGGACTTTTGAACCAAATAAAAAGGACATGTAGGCACGTTGTCAATACAAATTCAGTGAAATTCTGAAGGATTTTAAAAATTCGCTTTTGGTCCAAATAGTGAATGATTCTCCAAGAAATATCACTTTTGCATGAAATCCACAGGCCTATCTGTTCAGTAGATTTCCTCAAATTTTCAAATGAGTGTCTAATGAAATCAAGATAATCAGATTTTTTTTTCAAAAATGTGTATTTTTTGTATGATTTAAGTAACATTAATTGTGATTTTGACCAATCATGACAAAAAAGCCAAAATGAACAATTTTCAATCTGTTTGATAAAATCGAGAATATATATTATGTTTCTGGGAGTTTGAGTTTTTATTTACTGGGAACGATAACTCGACTTAACACAACTTAAATAACTTGCCAACTGATCGACTTATTTTCAATTAAATTCAATTCAAAAGGTATCTTGGGTTGCTCTGAAAAAGTGTTGACTAGTTTTGCAAAGCGGTGTTAATTTTGTAGGTTTTTAGGTTTTAATCTAGACCTGATATTGAAAAACGCAGTAGGAAAAAGTTGTTCCATTTGGTTCTCTGGGTCAGAATTATCTGTCGTAGTGTTTGGGAATTTCTCAGCAGACTTGACATGATTTTTTCAGTAAGGTGAATTGAAAAAAAAAAACGTGAACCAACATGATTTTCATTTGAGGAAAAAACCCGTAAAAGGGGTACCAGGATGGTTTGGTTCTATTTAAGAAATACATCTACCAAGATAGTTTGTTTACATTTGAGAGAACGTGTACTAAAATTATTTGAATTTGGCAAAATCCATACACGACCAGATGAGTGAGGGCCTAAGAACTGGCCAAGACGTCTTCTTGCACGGGTCAACGTTCGAAATCATCATTGAGAGAGGCTCTTCTAAGGAGATGAGGCAAGTCTCGTTTGTCTTGTTTGTAGTAGGAACGAATGTCCTCAAAAAAAGGTTGCTGGATTGGTTGAGGTATGTCACCCACACGTTTTTCAGATTTGACCAACAGGATGATCTCGTTCCGTGTGCCTCATCATGATCATCCCATTTCTGGTCTGTCTTGGTCGGTGAATGGGCTCAGAATCGTGGGGATGAGGAGGTTTTCATGGATACTTTCTAATCTTTGTGAAGGCACACTAGTGACGGTGGTCAACAAACAGTCCGTCCATCCGTCCGTGGATTTACTTCACCATCACCCCTGACTTTGGATTATTTAGTAGTTGGTTAGTTGGCCGAGGAAGAGGCTCTTCTGTGTAGTACGTTCTACTCACTGCGATGGAGTGATGCGTTCCCCGCTTTTTCCGGTTAAAAGAATCATAATAACACAGGCTGGAATGTGACTGCCTCGAAAATATTAGCAATTGGGTAATGGGTATATCTTAAGCAATATTTGATGGGTCAAATTCTTTCCTACAAGTGATTAAAAAGTGTTTCTCTAATTTGCCGCTATCCATAAGTGTCAGATTACTAAACTCAAAGTTTTCGAAATTAAATTGTAGATCTTGACATCTCAGTTTCAGAGCTACCCTGAACTGCCAGCGATGCCCGTTACAGTCTATTTACATTTGATGAATGAGTCAAATCCGTTTAATGGTTTGAAACGGTAATTTTTGGGCCCCTGATATATTTGTCAAAATTTAGAAGGGGACTTTTTCTTCATTCAACGAGCTCTTGTGATCGACAAAACCCCTCCAATTCGTAACTTGAATAAAAGAAACAAAATGATAAAATTTTGAAAATTTAGCATCACTGATAATCAGCGGCTTCGCATCGAACTTCTTCGAGTTGCACGAAGGACCCTAAAACCGAGTCGAACCATCGAGTTACGTTTTCAAAATGAACTCGATTACCATCAGTATATGATACATTGCTGGTATCAGCCCCATCAGTACCAAAAATGCATTTGTAATGACTAAGGGGATACTATATGCATATAGAAATCAAGTTCCAACTACATGAGAACTCGTTATTTACCCTAACACCCAACTAAGTTCTTACATTATGGTTCATAAGGCTAGACATCTTGAGCAGTTTTACCCTTGCAAATTGAAGGGTGTTAAGCAAGTTAGTGCATACAACAATATCATTGTGTGTTGTACTTTTCAAACTAACAAATTTGAGGTTTCAATAGAACACAATCTCATGATGAAGGATCCACAACTGCTTATCCTTTGTGTCTCTGACCTGCCGAAAGGCCCAGGTCACCAAGGCCCCACCATTAATGACAAAGGAATTCAATACTTTCAATGTGTAGACGACCTGTTTCTTTTCATCAATTTCAGCAAAGGACCGCTAAATAGCATCAACATTTTGCAAGGTGATTGCTTTGACAATAACCTTCAAGTCAACACCCTCAAAATGAAGCCCATGGTTCCCACAAAAAAGTCCCAAATTGCATTCGTGCAGTCTGTTCATCCCCTCTTCATTTATCATTTATGTTTTCTCTTAAACATCAAAATTTAGACATAAATATCATTTATGTCTAATTTAGTTGAACATGGTGAAAATATTTTGCAAATTCGAGCCTGAAATGTTATTTATTGTGTGTCCACTCCAAACACCTTGAGCTGTATAAAGAGTACGGGAAGAGGAAATAGAAATACGTTAAATTCGGTTGACATATGCAAATGTTCATACAACATCAGTGGTCCCAATACATGCACTATAATCACTAATTAGTGTACATTTTCTCAATTGGACTTTAATTCAGAGGTCCAATAACCACGGGGGATTAGTAATAGCAGGGAGACTTATCATTTGAATTCCGTCACAGATTGGGCACATCAGAGAGTTCCAATTTGTTACAACTCTGAAACTGTAGAAATCTTGCAGAGCTTTAGATTGGACTTCGCTCCTTTTCATGATAATTCAAGAATAGATATTATATTGTCGATTTTAGTTGTTAAAGTCAAGTAATCGATGAGCGCAATGAAACGTTTTGGTCCGTGGGAGAGTTTCCGGGGGAAATGTGGTTCTTAATTCTTTTTCAAGTGGATTTTGCGAGTGGATTAAGGACCATACCCTTTACACTGACTTTTCATTAAAGTCCATGTGTATTACAAGGTATTGGTCATTATTGATCACTGAGATATGGTGGCAAACACATGGGATTTTGGGTCCAAGATGTGATTCGCCAGTATGCGTAGATTCTTTTCAAGACGCTTTCTGGTTCACCATTTATATTGGCATGTTCCTCGTGTTCTTGATAATTGTGGGATTCGAAAATGGAAGTTTGACAGCCGTCTTTTTGCATTTTGCGTTTCTTTTGGTACCCAATTTCCTCCTCCCCGTCCTATTTGCAAATCCAATTGAACCAGTTCGCAACAACGCAATGGGCGTGATAAGGGTGGTTCTCCACGTGCACATCGAGAACAATACTTCTTCAAAGGTTTTTCACAGTGTGACTGGGTGGTACATTGTGAAATTGTTTTCCTCGATATTCCAATGATGAAGTTAGAAATGTTCAAGTCTTTTCAAGTCATTATTGGTGAAACATGAACGAGTTATCAAATTGCCTAAAAGGGACTCTAACCTAAATTGAATTTCATTAGCTAAATGTCTTGTCTCGATATGATAAAATTTCATGTCTTCTTTGTCATGGTCACATCTAAAGCTAGATGAGTCTGTGTTGGCATCACATCAGGGAGGCCAAGCCAGTCTCACTATTGTTTCAAAACTGTGATCAAAATTCTGCCAATTCCATGAAAGGCAATGTTGAATATAATTATCCTGGGCAGGAGCTTTTTTTCATTTTTGGCAGTTTTGGCTCAACACTCAACTCTTTACAACTAAATCTGAATTTATTTTCGCATTTTCTAGAATTTTTTTAATCAATTTTTGCTTTTGCAAACTGCAAACAAGTTTTGATTTTTTTCATTTGTTCAACTTTTTCCCGTCCTCAAGAGATCACAACATCAAATACATGGAATATTCTTATGCATAACTTTGATTGTATTGGATTGAACATGTCTGTGGTATATATTTTTGAAGAATTCTTTATGACTATGTGCCTTATTTTTGAAAATTTGGCCACAGATCAATTGTTTTCAGCATCACTAAAGATGAGAGGATTTACATTACTGATGGGTTTCGAGTTGGATTTTTGGCCGAGTTTTGCCACTTTGGATTTTAAGGTCAAAAAGTTGACCCCCAACTAATCTTCTCAACTAGAGACGTCATAAAATATGGCAGCACTGCCAACTCGAAATCCAAAAGTAAAGCTACTAATGGAACTCGAAATCGAACTAGTTCGAGTGTTGCCAAATTGGTCCCTGTTTAGGTCTTTTTGAAAACGTTCAATACAACCTGCCCTAATCAACAATGATAAACTTCCGAGTAAAATATGGCAGCACTCCCGGTTCGAAACCCATCACTAATTTACATGCCGGAAGGGCTTGCCAAAAAATACTAAAGAGGACCAAACAATAACAGTCATCATTTAAAACTTATAGAAATACATCGTTGATGGGAATTGGGCAGTGTATACGGCAAGAGTTAAACATGTAGGACATCCACTGAATGGTTTCTAGGTTCATCCTTTTCATTATTGGCACATTTGTGTCGTTACAATTTCTCTCGTCATTTTGGCAATGCTGTTTGTTGAAGGACCAGGTTGAAAATCTCAATCCAATCACCAATCTCTCCAATCAGGGCTAAAATTGGTTCAATTATCAATTTTCCCAATCCAATCTATGATTGACCCCATCAGTACTTTGAAGGGCCCTATTCCACAGACCATATAATGGCTAGACCTCGCTTCGTGCAAGAAAAAGGTGGACAACTTTGCTTCATCAGCTGGTACATAACACTACACCCCAAAATGGTGGGAATTTCGAACTTTTCAAAATTTTGCCAGCGTGGCCAAATCCTGAACAAACTCAACGTACCGTACGTACTTTGTTCTTGACGCGAGCGAACGTCGTCACTTCTGAGCACGCGGTCGCCCTGAGATTTTGAAGCTAGCGCAGCTGGGCCAAGTGGTGTCATTTTTCTCTCGCCGACGGTACGGGCCAATGCGACATCTAGTCATTATATGATCTGTGCCCTATTCCCTTATGGACGTTAGTCAGAGTCACTAGCATGCTACATAGACGCCGACACGACAGCTGACTTCAGGTTTGCCAGAAATAGTGGACGTAAAGCCATGCCATTGGGTCAAAATGTGTGTTGTAAACGTGAAGTAATCAAATACAAGTGATCTGTTAATACATTAGATATAGGCCATGCCATTTTGAGCATATTCAATCACCCTTGTTGGAGGTTATGGGAATATCAAGTCTGAGTAAAGGCTTCAGACAGGTCAGAAACTTAAATCTAAAGAGGACTGCTAAAGGTAATATGGACTAGTGATGGGGGGCAAACAAGAGATTGGGCAAGCTGTATTGGCACAATGCTTGGGCTTGCTGAAGCTTGGCATAGCTTGGGTGCTTGTACAAGTACTTTTCCCAGCTAACAGGTTTGCCAAATTTGCTATGAACGAAGAATAAACTTGCCATCCGAATTTCACTAAACCAGGCTGATTCAGTTAAATAGGGCCCATACCTTTGAAAGGATGTATTTTTAAGAAAATTACACACTTCAATTCTCTCACATGGGGAAATGCAAAATATTTCGAGAATACTAAAAAAAGATTTGGCATTTTACTTTTTCATGCCGGCAACTCTGAGTAAACGAGATTTTTCTGGAAGTGTGACTTCTAAATCTCGGTCTTGATTAGCCTCAAAAGTGCATTCATGTGTGGCCTAGAACCGAAACAAAAAAACCATGGTTTTGCAAATGCTATCCAAATTGAAATATTTTTTTTGTATCACTTCCACTATTCATTACTAAATTATTAAGGTCAAAAGATCATCGAAAATGCAACTTGACATTTTTTCTTCTAAGTCACACTGCAAGTATCTTAACTCTTCAAAGAGCAACTGCCGGCAACTGCATCTTCCGATGTTCCTTGAGCTTGGGAAGTGTATTGGTGTATTGCCCAAGTAATGCTTGTCAACAACTTGTTCTTGGGTGTTTGTGATGACTCATTACTTGCCCAAGTCACATCACTAATATGGACGCTAAATTGAACACAAATTTCATTGCCTCCCTAATCTAGATCAAAAAACAGAGCCACAAGTAGGTGAAATTAAGTTCATGCCTTCACATCACTCTGGAGAGACAGCTCCTTCCTGCAATCGTTCTTTAATCTCGAACTTGTATCCATCAGTTCAATTCGGTAGTACATACGTTTGTCACGCGACATCAGTTCAACTCGGTAGTACGTACATTTGTCTCGCGACATCAGTTCAACTCGGTAGTACATCCGTTTGTCTCGCGACATCAGTTCAACTCGGTAGTACATACGTTTGTCACGCGACATCAGTTCAACTCGGTAGTACGTAGGTTTGTCTCGCGACATCAGTTCAACTCGGTAGTACATACGTTTGTCTCGCGACATCAGTTCAACTCGGTAGTACATACGTTTGTCTCGCGACATCAGTTCAACTCGGTAGTACATCCGTTTGCCTCGCGACATCAGTGCTGTCATTTTTGACTTGAAGTTTATTAGTGTTTAAAAGGGCAGGTTGTATGGAATTTTTGAAAAGGCCTAAACAGGAATCAATTTGGCAACACTCAAATTAGTTTTATTTCAGTTCCATCAGTGATTACCAGGGCCACCAAATTTTGGTAAAAAAAAGTGTATTTAACCTAAAGCAATATTTCATAACTTAAACTAACTTAACCTAGCCAAAACTAACCTAACCTGACCTAACCTAACCAAATGTTAACTTCAACTTCATTTATTCCTATGAAAAATGCATTATATTTATCTGCGTCACGCAACCTATCAAAACTCGCATGTCTTTTATAACTCAGAGTAAGTTTGTTTTTAAAGCCTTTTCTCATTGTTTACATAAAACCAGTGTGTTACAATCAGGGCCACCAAATTTATGCAAAATATTTTGCCGAAACGTATCATTTTTGGTGTTTTTTGATAAATGACGTAACAAAAATGGATTTTTTTGTTATTATTAAAAATACGTTTCTCACAATATCGCCTAAAAACTGCCCTTTTTTGTACTTGCATCATGTAAATTTTATTTCATGGGTACGAAAAGATGCTAAAATGACCATATTTTGTCACAATTGTTGCAAGTATAACAGCTTCTATTCTTATTTTGATTTTTGACATCCTTTTTGTTGATCACTCTCAACGGAAGAGGCATTTTTTCTTCATTCTTTCGAAATTTTCCCAATTTTTGTATTTTTCGACAAAAAATGCACATTGTTTGTGACTACAATGTAAAATACCATTTATAACAACCCAGTGGGCCTGAGGATTAACTAAATATACCTGTTAAAAATTAAAAACGCTATCTTTTTGCTTCTTTATCTTGACTTTGACGTGAAATCAAACCATTTTCCATATCATATCCATCAAAACAGGCAATTTTTGCACATTTATTTAATTTTTTCCTCATTTATGTAATTTTGGACAAAAATCGCTGATTTTGGTAATTACATTGTAAAATGTAATTTACATGTATCTGGTGGCCCTGGTGATTACACTTATCAAGAACGTCTCCAGAGGTGGCTTTTCACGGCACGGCAAAATGGGCCGGAGGTGAAATCAAGTGAAAGGCAACAATCGCATGCCAATGGGAGTGAGATTCTGAGATTATTAATTGAGACCGGCATCAGTTGGTCTCATGTATTGGAAATACCGTCTCGTCCCATCACTACATTACATACCATCTCGTTTAATTTTCAAAATATTTGACAACATAATAATTCGAACCCAATTACTGGGAGTGATTACCGCATCATTTCACGGACCTGCTGCCGTTAGCAGTGTAGGCTTGCCAAAAAAATCTCAGTTTTCAAGGGTCAGATTTTCGAAAAATGTTGCATTTATGGGCAATGGCATGGTTGAGAAGCATTGCAAAGTAATTTGAAAACAAATGGAGAAATTGGAAGCCTTCAATTAAACAAATTATTTGTTTTTAGGTTTAGTTACCTTAGGAACCGATCTCCTCTGGCCATCTTCTTATTCAAAGTCGGGCATTCCTAATTTCAAAATTCGGAAGAACCCTCTCAACTTATGAAGCGAAATTTTAGATAAAAGCAACAAAACATACTTTTTTGCTAAAACAATGTCAAAAATTGCTATTTCAACTGCAAGTTGTACAGATAAGAAAGGCATTGTTGCAATTACCAGGCCTAAACCTTCGTTTTAGTTACCTCGCACGCTCATCAGTAGGGACAGGAACTTAAGACGAATAAACTTATTCGTCTTTTTTCGTCTTTATTCGTCTATTTTACCCTTATTCGTCGCGACAAATTTTTTCGTCTAATTTGGATTTTATTCGTCTTTTTTCGTCTAATCCGGCAATTTCACTCAACTTTTTTCATCTAATTAGTCCAAAATTGGAACTTTTCTTAGATTTCAAGCTTTTTTTCTCAAATTTGGAATCAAATAGACACTTTTAAAAAAGTTCAACGCCAAAACTTGGTCAACAAAATCTGATCCACACTTACATTTTAACTTGTAGAGTTTCCTGACACAAAGAAAGAAAATTGGATTGAAAAGGCTATCTGACTATTCGAAGAATTAATGTCAGCAAATCTGCTTCTAAATATTGCTCGATTGAAAACGTTGAAATAAGGGCGGTTTTAAGCTCTAGGTTTTTTTAAATTTATATGTTCCACTGACCATTTCTTGCTTATTCGGCACTTTGGCGTTTGTTAACTTTGTAGATTTTGCCGTTTTGCACAAGGGTGTAGCTGTTTCCCCTCAATTGGGCCACACATTTTGTCTACTTTATGGGCAGCACTTTTAATCTTCTTTACAGGCAATTCATTAGTCTTTCTTGCCGTTTTTGTCAGGTTTTTCGTCTTTTTTGTCGTATTTGTCAGTTTTTTTCGTCTTTTTCGTCTAATCGGGCAATTTTATTCGTCTAATCAGGTAATTTTATCCGTCTTTTTTCGTCTAATTTGACAGTTTTATTCGTCTTAACTTCCTTTCTCTACTCATCAGAAACACAGGTCTTCCGAACTTTTTTTCCCGCCAAAAATGATGACGTCACTAGTAATTGTTGTAATTCAGCCAAAAATTTAGATTCTAGATTTAGAGTCTTTCGTCTTTTGGCTAATTTGGTTGGGTAAACTGCCAAAGATGAAGCCTCTAAAAGATTAAGGGTTGCTTAAAGCAAGTGTTGCAATGTTCAAAATGACTTTATGATGCCGATTGATTGGTCGCAAGAGCAGTCATTGGTTTGAATGGTATACAAATGTGACTTAACTTATTGTTTTTCCACAATGAGAGATGCAGGGGGAGGTTTGAGTGATCTCTTCAAAAATCTTATCGCGGGCGGATGAAAGAAGAGAAAAGGCTTGTTTGGCAACAGTGGGTGGCTCGTGAGAATTTGGGCAGTTTAAGGGTTTTCGCAATTTACAGACCGCCCTTGTGAATTAGATGCCATGAAAAATGTCGAATTGCAAGTTTGAACACCTTTGGTTAGAATTTTGGAAAAAAATGCACACTTTATTTGCTCATTCTTGCACGAGAAAATTCTCAACAAAAGGCCACTTTTTTGGGGGTAAGTACAAGTGTAAGTGATGTTATAAGCACTGATTTGTATTGTTAAGCTCCCAAACCATCATGGTATCAAACAAAATGCCGTTTTTTGTACGTGTTTCTCTTCAATATCAAAGGTCTTTTTTAAGTGCTTGCCATTTTTTAATCAATAGAATAATTTTGCAAATTCTTACAAAACCGAGAGTCAAAATGTCCAAACTGGCAATTCGACATTTTTTGTAGCATCTAAGTCATAAGGACGGTCTGTAAAACGCGAAAACCCTTGCACTGACCAAAATCTTACATTGACGAACAAGCCTTTTCTCTTTTTTCATCCGCCCGCGATAAGATTTTTGAAGAGATCACTTAAACCTCCCCCTGCATGCCTCATTTAAGTCAGATGGCCTCTCTTAATTTGTTGGTTCAAATATGATTAATCTAAAGAAGACAACATGCCACAGGGTCCCTGATGAGAGTTAATGAAAATAATAAAAAAAATGGTGCCGAAAAACAATCAGAATATTGTAAAAAAACTAGAATGCAGCACATCGGACGAAACTTGTCAATGTAAAGTGTAATGTGCTTTAAAGCCTTTTGTGAGTGGTGCTACTTCTTTTAAGTCGTGCAACAAAGTTCTGTGAACCCTAAACAAAGTGCCCTCTATAAAAAAGTAGATTTTTCTAGCATTTTCCATTTTCCAACTAGCATTTTTCTAGCATTGATTTGACTTTAACTAGCATCGTCGCTCCAAAAAAAGTTGGCCACCCTGTCGCCCACCCCTACTCTCTTTCAATGAAGAACGTGTCCAAAAACGAAATCCAGTATTAGATTCCGCCCAAATCTTTCTCCATCCGTTCGTTGCTCTTGGTTGCAGTTTATCACAACAATGGTCCCAAATCCCGGCGATTGCGAGCCAAACCCGCCCAGGGTGTTTGAAAATCCTGTGCCCCGCATGACCTTGTTTACTCGGCCCGTGTTTGTGCCTTGTGCCTTCGCCATGAGCGCCAGTCCCACACGCGCCCTTATTCGAAATTTGATTCAAAAGGGGGGAGGAGTGCTCTACGATCCCCGAATGTCAGACCAAGTCGATAGCCGGATCCGATTGAGCGAGCCGGGTAAATTAGTTTTGGGTCACGAGGCTGATATCTTCGATTGCAAGTTCATCAAGGCTTGCGTGGATGCCGGACACATTTTACCCAATTTGAGAGACTTTCGGATGAATCAGCCCTCATTTTTCGAAGACTACGATCCCGTGGATATTCTTATGGGTCGGAAGAAGTGGAGCGATCTGGTTCGATTGTCTCGTTCAGGGACAGAATCCGATGATGAGGGTCAGAGCGACTCGTCTTTACTCCGTATATTGAAAGAAAAACGATCGGCCAGGCAAGAAATGAGAGGACGACAAATCTACACCCGTCAAGATCAGCAAACTATTCTGGATTTTATTCGAAAAGAGAAACGATACTCGAGCGTGAAAGGCCGACAACTCTGGGTTCAGATGGAAGCGGCCGAAGTGTGTGGGGGACATCGTTCGTGGCAATCCATGAAAGAGCATTTCAGGAAACAGATCATGCCACAAATTAACTCGTATCAACTGAAGAAATCGCAAATTATTCGATTTCGACGAGCCATGGATGGCGATTTGGTCAACGATGACGAAAGTGAAGAGGAGGAAGAAAACGAAGACGAAGAGCATCTGCCAAGGGACCAAGGACAGAAGGAGAAGGAAATGGATGGCAATGCAAATGATAATCCAAACCAAGAAAGAGAAAGAGAAAATGAAGAGCCATTCACACCTGAAGATGAGCGAGCCATGGTTAATCACATTGTACAGAACAAGAAGTATGCTCAAATCAAGAGAGATTCGTTGTGGCTAGAAATGAAAAGTATTGGGATATCTCAGAGCCCTCGTACCTGGAATTCCATGAGGCAACATTTTCTGGAGCAAGTTATGCCTCGAATTGAAAAATTTGACCTTAACCCGTCCCAAATTGCGCGATTTCGTCGTGCCTTGAAACGAGAATGGACCATCTCGAGCGATAATGAACAGACCAATAATACGGATTCTGAACCAGCCTCACCGGAAAGAAGTAACCAACAAGCTAAAGCAACGAAGCCTCTAGATAAATCAAAGTCACAGAAAGTTCAAACCCGACGAAACCAAACCTTCTTGGGAGGTCAGTCAGAAGCAGAATCGTCAGAAGCAGAAACTCTCTCTGAAGGAATATCTGGTTCCAAACATCCCCTCATGAACAAGGGAGTCTCTTCGCCACAAAATAAACCACCAGAGAAGGTCAAACGAGATACCCGTCCCAAAGCCAAAAAGCAGAAGCTTTTTGATAATAAAACTCCATCTTTTGAAGAATTTGAAAATGGCATCGTCCAAAATGGGGCGTCAAGATCTTCCCCGGTAAAGTCCGTTGCAACCTTGAAACATTCAAAACGTCGGTCCCGTCGATTTCAACCCGATTCTGTCCTGAACAGTTCTAGCTCACCAGACGCTTCCAAAACCTCAAATAAGACGCACAATATTGACAACCAATCATCGGTGTCCCAACAAGGGCAAGGCTCCCTTTACACCAAAGATGAAGACAAGAAGCTGAAAGATTTCGTGGCCAATCATGGTTTATATGACAAACGAAATGGAAGAAATATGTGGATAGCCATGGAGAAGTGTAAGGTTCTACCTGGGCGCACTTGGCAATCTATGAAAACTCGTTACCTGAAAAATATTGAACCCAAGTACAAACGGTCCGAACTGCGAAAAGCGGATCCAAGTAAAGTGGATGCCAATGAATCTCGAGTAATTCAAAAGCAATCGGGCAATTTTTTCACCAGAGAAGAAGACCAAAAGATCATCAATTTTATCGTCGAAAATCGAAGATTTGGAGACGTTGGGGGCAATACCTTGTGGCAATTGATGGAAACACGGCAAGTATTGCCCGACAGAACCAGTCAATCTATGAAAGAAAGGTTTCGGAGAAGAATTTTGCCCAAGTTGCATTTATTCGACATCGAGCCAGCAGATCGTCAAAGATTTCAGAAATGAACGTTGTCAATTGAAAGATGAGCAAATAAAAAATATTTATTTGGATTGTGGATGTATTTCAAATTATTTAGTGGACCTTTGACGAGTGAATGAAGTGTTGTTCCGCTCGGTAATTTTTTCGACCTCCTTTCCTGGCAAAGAGTCGTGCGTTCTCCGTTCTACCTACATGTTACGTTTGTTGGTCCACTCTTTTTTCTTTCTTAGGCGAGTGAAATCGACGAAGTACGAATGAGCAGATAGATGGATGGACGAATGGATGCCTCTCTTGCCTTTCCCGCCTCTTTTCTACTCTGTTATTCTAAAGCAGATTGTGCCAGAGAAAGTTAGAGAGCCTTCAAGGCCATGGCCCTGCAAGTAAGAAGGAGAGGGATTTTCTTTTCGAACGAGATGGAACTGACGGCTAGCTCGATGGAACAAGAACTAGCGCCAAAGGAAGGAAGGAAGGCCTCTCTCTCCTTGTACCTCTGGCCTAGCTTTGGCTCTCTCTCTCTCGGTTCTTGGATCGATACTGCAATTCAAGCATTTCCTTCTCTACTCTTCAACTGAGAGAGAAAGGAATCTTGATTCTGGTAGAATTGTTAGAAACGACGTGAACCCCAGTGGAAATTTGGTGGTGTTGAATTGGTGAACTGTGTTCAAAGGGGCTTGGGCAAACGGAACTTACGCACAGGTGAAAGCGGGACCCGGAGACGGGAATCGGTTTGACCTTCATTTCTTCTATTCATTCGGAATCGCTCGCACGCTCATTCATTCACTCACTCACTCACTCGTGGCTAAGTTAAAATACAGCGTCTTCGGTTTTCCAAAATGGACCCCTCTTTGACGGTAGACTAATTTCTGGGACGATTCTAGACCCAACCAATCGACCTCCTCTATTGCTCACTCTCTCTCTCTCTCTACAATATGTTGTTCGGTCAGAGGGGCGCATTGTTGAAATGAATTCTTTCCGAACTTATTGAGGATGCCTCGTCAGAAATTTTGCTCTGTTCCCGGTTGCTTATCCACCACTGAACTCATCAAAAAAGAGCAGGAAACGTTTCTGTCCGAATTCTGCAATCGTTGCGAGGTGGTTCGACCTTGCCGTTGTCCTGCTCCCGATATTTTTACCACGCGCAAGGAGACTCGATCCAAGTTCGCCTCTTGGTGTGGAGCCATCGGACTCAAAGACCCCGGGTACTACATCAACGTTTGTTACAAACATTTCTCATTGGGTTGTCCGTCTCGTAATTGCCCTAATCCGGATGTGGTGGTCCCAGTGTGGGAGAAGCACATTCGCGACCGTATGAATAACAACCATCTGTCCCCACACAGCACGAGGGCCCCCTTAAAGCGAGCTCATAGCTCAGGGACGTCTTCACCGGCGTCGTCACCATCACCCACTGCCAAAATAAAATCTATTAAATTGGACCAGCAATCGTCAGATACAATCAATATCGAGGTGGTTGCCACCAAAAGTGCTGCTCCAAACTTCAAAAGTCATTCAGCCTCCCCGCTATCTTCCCCAATTGTCGAAGTGAAAGACTCAGACAAAACTGCACCGTTGTCCATGGCTCCTATGCCGAATTTGATCCAGTTGCCATCTGTGCCCATCCTTCGACCCGTGGTCGGTGGACCACGTCCCACAATCTTGCGGTCTGGATCCACCGGGAGCACACACTCATCGACCGCATCAAGCCCTGAGCAAGAAAACGGCAATTCTAGTGACGGGAGTACCTATACCTTTTCGACAGGCCGGTCGACGGACACTAATGGATCATTAAATCGCGTGCTTCCTCCCAATATTCGTCACTTACTCTCCTCTCTGCTACAAAACGAAACGTCTCATTCTGCTATGATATGTCAGACATCTATTAATGCGACGTGTTCGGCTTCGCTGGCTCGACTTACTCTTCCGGTGAATTCTGTTAAAGTCGAGGCAATGGACACAACAAATAATAGTAATAATAATAATAGCAACAACAACAACAACAAGAGTAACTCGGTAACTCCCATGTCTACCAACATGCTCTCTTTAAAGCCCCTTCCTTTGAACGCTTTAATATCCAGTAAGGCTCCTCCGTCGGTGGTGGCGACATCCAAACTCCCAACAATGACTCAAATCAAGGTTGTCCTTCCTCAAACTCCACTACCAATATCCTCAGTGCGGGATGAGCCCGACAAGTTCAACACGCCCCTTCCAAACCTTGTGACGAAGATTGCTACCCCCTCGATTTTGTCACCAACCGGACACAAGACCATTAAGAGAGAAATGAAATCGCCTCTCCCTGAGGCAAAGGCTCAATCATACCATCCCATTCGGGTTGCTACTCCTGCTCCAACATGGGCTCCTGCTCCTACTCCTACTCCAACTCCTGTACCAACTCCTGTACCAACTCCTGTCCCTGCACAACCCCACCATACTCCGATATCTCATGGCATTTCTCTTGATCTCAACACAATCGACTATGAAGATGAGCTCGACTTCATGGAGATCCCTTTTGAATCTGAAACTTACCCAATCAAGACTGAGATCGACATCGAGGAGAACCCACTTCTGGACCAAAGTGAAGACCCTTGTCTGAACGAAGGACATAATCTAGCTTCATCTACCATGGTCACGGTCATTTCCTCCCCATTCTCGGATGACCTAGATTTGGTGAACAAATGGTTGGACATTTGTGAAGATGAACGTAACAAGTCTTGAGGCTGCGCCCCCGTACCGCACACACATTGTATCCGAACTTGATTAAAAAACCACTAAGGAGAGTGAGGAAGAACCAAATTGAATTTTTACTACCCAAAAAATAGGCATGCTACCTTTTCATGATCTCCGTCATTGATGTCTTCGTCATTGTGCTCCTTTAAATGGATTTTAAAAAGTGAAATATGCTCAAAGGCGAAGATTAGTCGTCGGTGTCTAAAACAATGTAGTTAGCCATACAAATTTGACAAACATCCATTACTTCAAAAAATTGGAGTTTGTATGGCATCAAGGAAAGAAACGGGATACTCGTTGATCCAATTGTTGTGATAGTTGAAATATTAATTGGAATCTATATCTATAACATACATAATATACTCACATGTTCTACTGACAATAAATTCTCTACACTGGTACCTCTGTAAGGAGCACAAAAATCACAGAGCGTTGTTTGCAGTTTTTTCCGGTACGAAGTAGGTGATGGATCTTCAACGCTAGAGCCCGCGTGTGTCTGTCATCTTAATTTTGAGCCTTCTTACCCTCATCCAAGTGATTGCAAATGACATTGAGCACTTGAAGAGCAGCAATTGGAAGCTTGGTACCTGGACCAAATATGGCACTGGCACCCGACTTGAAGAGGAAGTCGTAATCTTGAGGAGGAATCACTCCACCACAGATCACAATAATATCGGGTCGGTTCATTTTCGCCAGACATTTAACCAAATCTGGAACCAAGGCACGATGACCGGCAGCCAAAGAGCTCACACCAATCACATGCACGTCGCTATCAATAGCTTGTTGAGCCACCTCCTCGGGAGTTTGAAAGAGAGGGCCCACATCCACGTCAAAACCCAGATCGGAAAATCCAGTAGCTATCACCTTGGCTCCCCGATCATGCCCATCTTGTCCCATTTTAGCCACGAGAATTCTAGGTCGCCTGCCTTCGTCTTGAACAAACTCATCGATTTTTTTGGTAACGGCTTGGATCTCTTCAGCTTCTCCATATTCCGTTCGGTAGGCTCCGGATACCAATCGATCATTGGCCACATGACGTCCAAACTCCTTTTCCATGGCTTGAGTGATTTCCCCCACGGTACAACGAGCACGGGCGCAATGAATGGCTAATTCGAGCAAATTCCCCTCTTTTTCCTTGGCGGCTGCTGAGCGAAGGGCTTCCAAACAAGCTTGAGCTTTTTGGTTGTCGCGAGACGATCTGATCTTTTCCAAACGGGCAATTTGACTCGCTCTTACCTCCTCATTGTCAATGGACAACACTTCAAAATCGTCCTGCTTATCCAAGACATACTTGTTGACTCCAACCAAAACTTCCTTGCCACTATCAATGTTGGCTTGCCGCTTGGCCGCACATTCCTCAATTTTCAATTTGGGCCAACCTGAGGCCACGGCTTTGGCCATACCTCCCATGCCTTCTACCTCATCAATAATCTTCTTAGCTTCATCATAAACCTCTTGCGTTAGTGATTCCATCATGTACGAGCCGGCCCACGGATCAATTACTTTGGTAATGCCCGTTTCTTCTTGGAGAATCAGTTGCGTATTCCTGGCGAGTCTCGCCGAAAATACCGATGGTAGGGCAAGGGCTTCATCAAAAGAGTTTGTGTGCAACGATTGGGTTCCACCAAAGACGGCGGCCATGGCCTCAATACAAGTGCGCATGATATTATTGTAAGGATCTTGTTCCGTTAGCGACCAACCAGAGGTCTGACTATGAGTCCTCAGCATTGTCGACTTGGGGTTGGTGGGCTTGAAGTTTTCTTGCACTAAATGAGCCCAGAGCCTTCGAGCAGCCCTAAATTTAGCAATTTCCATATAGAAATTCATTCCTACCCCCCAAAAGAATGAGAGTCGAGGGGCAAATGAGTCGATATCGAGACCGGCTTCGATCCCTGTGCGGCAATACTCAATCCCGTCGGCAATCGTGAAAGCCATCTCCAAAGTGGCATTGGCTCCAGCCTCTTGGATATGATAACCCGAAATAGAAATGCTATTGAACTTGGGCATATGCTTGGACGTATAGGCAAAAATGTCGCCGATGATCCTCATACTAGGCTCAGGAGGGTAGATATACGTGTTCCTCACCATGAACTCTTTGAGAATATCATTCTGAATAGTACCCGAGAGTAACTCCTGCTTAACGCCTTGTTCTTCAGCCGCCGTTATGAACTGAAAGGGAAGGAAATGTCCAGTAATTAAGTAGTTTTTTTTATACATACTTGTGCGCCTTACCATGGCCATGACCGGAATAACCGCTCCGTTCATCGTCATTGAGACCGACATCTTGTCCAAAGGTATGTCATCGAAAAGAATCTTCATGTCCTCAATGGAGTCAATAGCCACACCCGCCATGCCCACATCTCCTCGAACACGCTCATTATCCGAGTCATACCTAAGCTTAAGGCAAGCTTTATGAGTACTATCTAGGCCTGGTTAGGTATTTCTTACCCGCAATGCGTGGCCAAATCAAAGGCCACACTCAGTCCTTGTTGCCCCGCTTTAATATTGGCCTTGTAAAAAGCGTTACTCTTTTCAACGGTGGAAAATCCCGCATATTGTCGAATGGTCCAAGGTCTTTGAGCGTACATAGTGGGATAAGGACCTCGAGTGTAAGGATACTCGCCGGGGAGCTCATCTAATGGCAGGTCAGCCACATCTTGGGCCGTGTATAAGGGTTTGACAGCGATTCCTTCGGCCGTGTGCCACACCAACGAGGCGGGATCCCGACCTTTCATTTGTTTCTTGGCCAGGGTCTTCCATTTGGGATCCAGGCTCACATCACTCGATTTGGACGAGGAAGAGGACATGCGCAATTGGTGGGCGGGTGTTTGCCCATCCCAACGATGACGATGGAGCAGACCTTCGCATTGATAGGCTGGGCCCAGAAGCCTGCGGGTGGCACTTAAGCGCAACATGGGAAATAACACGATTCTGTGTTTCTATGTATATATGGCGAACAATCCAACAGCGAACGAAATGCGAAGGCAAAACAATCAAAACAACTGAATGACGTAACGAAACTGATCTTTGTACTTAAACCACAGATATATTTAGATGCAGCTTATTACTATGTTTTGAAGGGCAACCATCAGCTGTAGATTAGGAAAGGTTAAGTGACAAATTGTTGAATTTCCGTTGAGTATTGGCTCACTATGTCCAAAAGTGATTGAACTTTAACACAAGATTCTTGTTTGGACTAAAGCAGAGTATGGTCATAAAGTGCGCCATCTAGTTGATTTCATATGGCAACAGCTTAAAGTTATCATGGCAAAGTTTAATTCTCCAAGTATTGTTCCCATTAATAGAACTATTTTTGTTTAAGTACACAACCATGCATTCTTTAGAATTGAATTACTTATGTAGTGTAACTGGTTTTTCGTCTGATTTGTACAACTTTCTTTTACGTTTGTTGGACTTTTGGACACTAATGGACATCTTTTGGGGATTTTTGGACACCCTTTGGGTATTTTTGGACACCTTCTGGGTATTTTTGGACACTTTTGGACACTAGGGTGTCCAAAATGCTCTCGATGTCGAAAAATGCCCACCCTGCTGAGTATTGTTAATGAACCTCTGGTGGTGTTTGGTTGACATGATTGGTAAAATCCCTTTCAAATTGGCATGGAAATCTGACCACTGAAAAGGCAATTCAGGCATGATCTAAGCCAAAATTTATCAGAAAACCACTTAAAGAACTATTTGGAGTTCCCCATCAACATTTTAGATACTTTAGTTTGTCTAAAACTGAAGAATGACCCTTGCAATCTTCAAAAATATGTGTTTCATGGGAACTGCGAGCTGTTGCCGCGTAAAATCCACTAGATGGCGCATTTTATGACCGTAAGTTTGGACCTACTCTATAGTGAGTTGTGACTGAATGCTCGGAAAGAGAAACCAAGAATGTTTCCCTCAAAATGAAACACTTTTCCAGCTTAGTGGTGGGTTTTGAGTTGGGAGTGTTGCCAATGTTTACTCAAAGTTTAATTGCTATTTAAACTGTACTAAACTTTATGGCCACAGACCTAAACAAGGACCAATATGGCAACACTCAAACTATATGGAGTTTGAGTTCCATCAGTAATGAAATATATATTCATCCATCAATAATGGACTTTGAGTTAGCAAATTTGCCATATTTTACTTGGAAATTAGGTATCTTGCCCTTTGAGAAGTTTAGTGATGGTAAGCTTTTTTCCTTTAAGGATCAAAACAGTAAAACTATGGCAAAAAATCAAACTCAAATACATCAGTACTCAAAAGTCCAGCTTAGTAAGTCGTATCTCTGCATATCTGTGACAAGCTTATTCGAAAAGTCACACAAAAATGGATTTAGTCAAAACTTGATTTAGGAATATGCACAATCTAGTGCGGGAAAAATTTCTTGTTGGGTTTACTTTTCCAGTCCCAAGTAATTAGGTTCGAATTATTATGTTGTCAAATATTTTGAAAATTAAACGAGATGGTATGTAATGTGGACATTTTGCTTTATGGAAACTGTGGAGTTTTAGGTTAAGGACCTCTTGAATTTGTTGCGTGGTTCATGATCACTTTTTACCCTAATGCTTCTTTACATTGGTTGAAAACTCATTGATAGAAAATATTTGTCGCGTTGTCTTGTAATCAGAACATATCTTATTTCAACAATCTACTTAAAACATATAACCTCTACGGATGAGGATGATGGGATTAAATATTTTTAATCCATGATACGCCCGCTGAGTCGTTTTGTGCGGTTTGTAACTAAAACGGGTCTTCAATAAATGGTTTGGTCACGTCACACAAGATGTGCCCTTGCGAGTGCCCGGAACTTCTGAACCAGCCTATGCTATGCCGGCCTATCTCCATATTTCAGAAGACCTTAAGTAACACACCAACAAAACTTACTACCCATAGCCATTTGGGTACGGTAAATAAACCGTTGATTTGATCTCCTCTGGCTCATGTTCATCCACTTGTCCAACTCGTTCTGTTAATATTATCATATTTTTAACACTGTTGAACCCAACAGAACTAAACTCATGTAATGAGATTCTTTAAGCAGAACAAGAGTTTCGGTGACTAGCATATTTTTCGTCACCTTCGGCGTTTCCTTTCAGCTGCCTTGATCTGTTTCTTCTGCCAACGGCCGCTGCCGCCGAGATTACCAAGGTTAGCAAGTTCTGCCATGGATATACTTAATAAAGACGATGCGACGACAGATGTTTGTTGTTGTTTTTGAGAGCCCAAAGAGGCCCCAAGGAAGTGTTGTGGACTCAATATTCAATATTTCATGCTAAATCAGTGGATGAATTGTCTAGACATCATTCTGGTATGTGTATCTGTCTCTTAGAGATAATTAAATGCAACCCACTTTTGGGTAAATCACGTTCACCACTCATACAGGTTGTGAAGAATTGATTGTTGTCTTTTGCTATGGACGCTGCCAAGACCTGCCACGTAGACATCGCTGTAGGCCAGCCAGCACTGTCCAGGCACTTAGAAAGAGACAAATTACCTAATATTTCAAGTAAATTTGCCAATAATGTCGCCAACCAATGTCCTTTTTTATATCGGTAAACAATTATGATACTTATTTATCAGTACAATATCACACATATTGCGAAATAGTTAAAATTATGTTGAGTTTTGTCTCTTCCCGAGTGCATGGACAATGCTGGCTGGCCTTTAGCGATGTCTACGCAACAGGCTGGTGGGGCGGGAATAGAGGGGGACAACAAACAATTCTTCACAACCTCTATTATCAACCTATTCAACTTATCCTGAAATACCAATTGTTTCAGATTATAAGTACCTAACAACACCATCAAAGTGAAAAACATAGTGACCCATGTCACAACTTCACCATGATACCAGATCACCATGATCTGTTCTTTACTTCATTCTGCATGAATAATCATTTAGAGGGAATCATCAACAACTCAACTATAAGTTGATGAATAATTTGTTCAATCTTGTGCTTCCTCTCGGTTTGGCCTGTCAAAATGTTGATATTTGGCATCTAATGGATTTCAAGCACTTCAGATGATAAAATGTTGATTAAAACTGATGTTTTTATACTTTGGTTGTATGTTTCATTGTTAATAACAGGGCCACAGTTTTCCGAAAAACACGCTCAATTTCAGGAAACTTGATCTGTGTATAATTGAACCCGTTGTATTATTGCTATCATTTTATTCAAGTTAAACTTGCCTTCAATTAAAAACTATTCTCAGTTTTGTGCAAGACATTGGTCTGAAGCAGCTCAGTTTTGACTAATTCCTGAGAAAAGAAAGCATCATTATGAAAATTAATGGCCGGAAAAGGAGCGCTATCTCATGTTGCAACTTTGTTCTGAAGTGATGTTTGCAATCCAACACCTTTTTCTATCGTCTTTTGGCAATTTCATTCAAAGTCACTGAAGAGCCGCACCATTTCAAGGGCCTCTTTGGGTTACGCGTCAGCTGAAGTTCACGTCCTGTAGTGCGAGGTTCCTGATTCTGCCCACAGCCCTATCAAATACCGACGTCAGCTCCCTCTCAGGTTCTGGGAATGCGATTGGGCCGTTTAAGTACTCCTTTCTGTGTTGCATTGCGTGGCTGAACGAAGGAATTAACGAACGGAGACAAGGAAGTCCCTCAAAGAATCATCCAAAATCCGGTCCATCCTATCGGGTAAGTCCATTTATTTGGGCCTAGATTGTTCTCGACATTCGAAAGCATCCAGGGAGCTCTTTGAGTGAGTCATCAAGTGATCCAAGATGGCGTAACAAATGCGAGAATGATGACCAAGCATGATTGATGATTCACGCGCTTACTTTTCCCTCCTCTTGTATTCCGCAGCTCTTGTTCTTTTACTGATGTGTCGCCATGTTGATTAAGGTGAAGACCTTGACTGGCAAAGAGATTGAGATCGATATCGAGCCCACGGACAAGGTTGAGCGTATCAAGGAGCGTGTTGAAGAGAAAGAAGGCATCCCTCCTCCCCAGCAGCGACTCATTTTCTCCGGCAAGCAGATGAACGACGAAAAGACTGCGGCTGATTACAAAGTGCAAGGCGGTTCCGTACTTCATCTGGTTTTGGCTCTCCGAGGCGGAAGAACAGCTATGTGCTGATCCGAGGATGTCGTATCAGTTGTATCGCAACACCACATTAGGACACACCCTTCAAGAAGCATTGGACGAATTGATGCAATTGCAGCTCCTGTCTCCCAATCTCGCTTTACAAGTTCTCGTTCAATTTGATCGATCAATCAACACCGCATTGAGTACGCGTGTCAAGAACAAGCTCAACTTTAAGGCGGAAAAACTCAACACGTATCGCTTCTGTGACAACGTTTGGACTTTTATGCTAAACGACGTGGAATTTCGAGAGGTATCCGAACTAGCCAAAATTGACCGTGTTAAGATTGTGGCTTGTGACGCTAAGGCTTCAAACGTAACAGCTGGAAACCGCCACGACGATTGAGAACTTTTATATAATTGTGTTTTGTGCTCTTTATCAAACGGACTAACAACCTTGTTTAAGACTTACCAGTGATCCCTACTTCTACCGGTTCAAGATGCCCAAGAACAAGGGAAAAGGAGGCAAGAATCGCCGCCGTGGAAAGAACGAAAATGAGGGACTCAAGCGTGAGCTTGTGTTCCGTGAGGATGGCCAAGAATATGCCCAAGTAACGAAAATGTTGGGCAATGGTCGTCTGGAGGCCATGTGCTTTGACGGAGTTAAGCGGTTGTGCCACATTCGAGGCAAACTGCGTAAGAAGGTCTGGATCAATCAATCCGATATCGTATTGGTTGGGCTTCGAGACTACCAAGACGCCAAGGCCGACGTCATTCTGAAGTACTCCGCCGATGAAGCCAGGAATTTGAAATCCTACGGCGAATTCCCTGAACATGTCAAGATCAACGAAACTGTCACCTTTGGTGAGGAAGGTTACGATGATGAAATTGAATTCGACGATGTGGATTCCAGTGAAGAAGAAAATGACATTGGAGGAATTGATGATATATAAATGAGGAACTTTGAAACATGATTAACCACAAAATTTTATTCTTTCGAGTTTCAGTTTTCATAAATAAGGGGGGGGAGGGTTCTTTTGGGAAAAAGAAATTTCCGAATGTTCAAATTGCAGTAATGTAATCGTGACTATGTGGAAAGCGCCAAACGGATCGTTGAAGGGCAGATTTAATTAAATCAAACGAAAGAAGAAAGTTGCAGTAATAATAAGTCGAGGGCTTTCCTTCAAGAAATCGTGACCAAAGACTGAGGCTAGTTCTTTAGACACAAAGAGGACACACTTAAGATCGGACTTACTAACCAGCTTAATAAGTCGCAGTGCGATCTGAAGATCGTTCTTTGCGTCTAAAAAACAAGCCTCAGAAGAAGGGCTGATGTAGCAACAGTCGAGTCAAAAATCTAGTAGGAGTTCTGTCGATGGACGTCGAGTTGGTAGTGCTGCCATACTTTATCGGGAGATTAGGTCTCTTTTCTTTCGAGGAGTCTACTTGCGACGAAAGTTGCGAATAAGTTGCCATTTTCTGGTTTCAAAATGTTACTAGTTGACATAAAAATGTTTGCGCTACGCTTTTTGAATCTAAAGGACCAAAGTATAACTATCGCAAAACTCGAAAGACATCAGTAGAGACCGTTTTTTATTTTTTTGAAGAAATCATTTTTCAATTTTTCCCCAGTTTTTATCGAAAACAAATTTTTGAGACATTTTTGACGAAAAATCAATTTATGGAGGTAATTTGATTGACTTACAGTAAAAAAGCGAATTTATTAGAGTATTTTGCAAATTTTTCATTGAGCAACTTTTATATTGAAGGATTTTTTAGGCTTCAGAAACTTGAGCAAAACTTTTGAGATTTTAAGCAGCACGTCTTTGGTCGTCTGGGTTTTGGACTCATATGACTTCATCAAAAATGAATCCAAATGCCTTTGGACTTTGATGGTCAGCAAAATGCTGTGGTTGCTAACTGAGGTCGTCCTCGTTTCCTCCACAGTCACAGGCACAGGAAGGTGCTGCGCTTGACGTTTCGCCCCAAAGCAATGACATCCCTGGCCCGGCAGCCCTAACCCGCATTGGAAAGGGTTGAGGAAAGGCTTGCAAATGTTTAGCGTATGTAATAACAATTTGTGGTCCACTTCTTGGCAAAAGGCCTTCCAACCTATGATCATGTAAAGATGTTTCAAATGAACAAAACTTGACTTAAAGTTCATATTGGAACATGTTTGGAACATGTTTCTAATGGGTACTTGAAGGGCAGAGGGCAAACTTGTCTTGAAATACATTCCTCAATAAATTGTAAGTACATTGTTGCAAGTATTTGATTGGTTCAAACAATCCTAAGTACATAATCTTTAAATGGATATACAGTATCTCAAAAACTTCCATTTCTTAAAGTTGGTCTATTACATGATAACCTCAAAAAAAGGTTATTAAGACATATCTCTACTTACAAATACATGAAATATGAACAACTGTCTTCACAATTTGCTTGGAAAGGTGTTTCAGTTAGTAATTTAAGTACATGTTGAAATGTTTGATTTGAAATTGCATATCAATAAGCTTATTTTTGCTTGATTTCAGTTAAATTGATGAATTACATTAAAACTCAAAATTGATTTTCCACCAAAATCCAAAGAAATGTCAGATGCAGAGCACAATTAATTACAATTTATTATCAATCAGATAATTTTGCTTAATTTCAGTTATATAGAAAACAATGCATTAAAACTCAAGACATAATTTTCAATAATTCATTGTTTGAATCAAATTAAGTTCCAGTGAGTACTAAGAGAGCCATTTTATGTGTTGTGTTAAGTGTTCTTGCACCTCCTATGAGTAGTTGACAAACTTTTGGCTTTTCTTTTACATTTCTTTGTGCAACACATAACTCAAACTTGAAGTTTATTACCCTCCAGATCAACTAATATTGTTTCAGTTTGTCACACGAATGAAAAAAAAGCGTAGCACTAAAAGTTTCATTCCCTCCCCTTTTTGAGTGTGTCTGAAAATGATCACTCTGAGTCATGTAAGAGTAGGGAAAAGGGGGGCTTCACCTTTTCTCTTTTTCTCTCTCATCTCGTTCTCTTAAGGGTGACTGATAGTAGGTCTAAAAGCTAGTAATTGAAACTTACAATAACATTGTAATAAGTCCATAAATATGTAACATGATTATATCGAGCAGATCATTGAGGGGCTTGAAAGTCACGAGTCGGTTGATGTAGTCTATCTTGACTTTGCCAAGGCCTTTGATAAGGTAGATCATGGTCTTTTGCTCGATCAACTCAAAGAGTTTGGGATCCAAGGAAAGGTCCTGAATTGGATTGATAGTTTCATGAGTGATAGGAAGCATATAGTCAAGGTTGAAGGATCATTTAGTGGCATATATGATGTCAAGTCAGGTGTTCCACAAGGTTCAATCTTAGGTCCGCTCCTGTTTATTCTCTTTATTGCTCCTCTCCAGAAGTTTAGAACAAAAGCCAGTATTTCTTCATAAGCTGATGACACAAAATTAGTTTGTGGAAGGAATGGTCAGGACTCAAAAAGTCTAGTTGAGGACTTGGAGAAAGTCTACTCTTGGGTTGGTCAGAGTAATATGGCATTGAACGAGATGAAATTCCGCACAATGACGTATGGGACGTCCAAATTTGATGTTCCACTCAAAGACAATGTAGGTTTTGATTTTGAGCAGGTCTCATCCATGAGGGATTTAGGAGTTATCATCCAAGATGATGAAAAGTTTGATGAATGATGAGTAGAGCCCGGGAAAAAATGTTGGAATAACGTCCAAAAAATGTCATTAAAATGTCAGGAAAAAGGGCAAAAAATTTTTAAATATAGGGCAAAAAGGGCAATTTTTTTTAAAAATTAGGGCAAAAAAGTCAACGAAATATGTGAGAAATGGGACTAGATGCGTAGAGGACTTGAGAAGACTACAGACATCTGAAGGAAGTAATGCCGTCAGAACTCTAGCTTAAAAAACGGGATGTTGCGCTTCACATAGGGGGTGTTTTTATAAGCTAGACGTCAAAACAGTTTGTTATAAGTCAGATAGCACATTCAGATCCTTTGAAAGGTAATAGATATTAAAGTCTGAGTAAATAATGGCAACAGTGCCAACTGAAAACATACTTTACTCTACACATAGCTATTTAGCCCACGTAAAATAATCATGGAAAAAAAGATCACAAAGTTTCTGATTTGAACTTTTTCATATTTTTTTGACAAAAAGAACCTTTAAGGGCACTTTTTTCTCCTTTCCAAAGATTTTAATTAATTGCCATCGTAAAATGTGAAGTTGAACAATGACAATTTTAACGGGAAATTTTGGCGGGAAACTTCAAGCCTTCATTTGATTAATTGGTCCCTCAGAACCGGTTTTGGGATGACATTTTTGAGCAAAAAGTACAAAAAATGTTAAGAAAATGTTGAAATTTTCCAAAAAATGTCAAATAAAATTAAAATGTTACATTCACGTAAAATTGGCAAAAAATGTAAAAAAATATTTTTAATGTAAAAAAAAATTTCCCTAGCCCTAATGATGAGCATATCCAGTTGAAAGTGATGAAGGCATTTCAAACATGTGGCTGGATCTATCGCACTTTCAAGTCCATGATCGATGTATGACGATGTATGACGATGCTAACTCTGTACAAGTCGATTGTTCAACCGAATCTTGAATGCCTCACCCATTTGGGCTTCAATGAGTTCGGCAGGTTTAAAAAAAGGTCGAGCAGGTCCAAAGATGTTTTCCTAGGAACATTACAGGAATGAGAGAGCTCTCGTATTGTGTTCTTTACAGGGAATTCTATTCCTTGTAGTGGTAATAAAAATCCGCCCCCCCCCCTCCAAAAAAAAAACACTAGTTCGGTATTGTCAGCATACAAGGAGATTGAGGAGTGAAGGGGAAATCTCTGTAAAAGTGCAAAAAAGATTATGAACAAGATTGGACCTAATATTGTACCTTGTGGCACCGCAAACACCACCTGCCATGGACGACTTAAGGTGCCTTGCACTTTCAGTGAGATTTGTTAGAAGCTCTTTTATCCAAGTGTGAACTTTTCCTCTGACACAGAGAACCGGGATTGTCACAGTTTTTTTGTGCAAACCTGGGCATTTTGCTTCGCTCACTTGGCCCCTTGAAACTAAAACCATTTTGAGATTGGCCATCTCTCATCCAGGCCATTATTTCGACCAATAAGCAGCCTAAATTACTGGGAACGCCTCAAGGTTTTGGGTCTATACAGCAATCAACGAAGGTATGAGCGCTACCCGATTCTTTATGTTTTAAAATGTCTTGATGACTTGTGTCTAAACTCAGGAATAACATATTGAAAATGATAGGAGAGGTATTATTACTTACAATACGAGGTTCAGAATTGCAACTAGTCAAGAACTTTAAGTGTTCCTCTGTCTTGAATCGAGGTCCAAGACTAAATAACTTGCTCTTTAGTCAGATGATTCAAATCAGACGATTCTATAAATTAGTTAACCCGTTGTTAAGTTTATGAGCGATTTAGATTGTTTGACCAACCAAATGCTTAAGGATTTCACAGAGCGGCAAATTTAAATAAGCTGTCTGACCAAATATTTTATCAACCATAACGTGACTTATAGGGAATTCCATTCCCTGCATCGCTTAGAAATCCAAGAGAAAAAAATACTCTTAACTGGAATGACCTTGAGAGCATCCAAGAGTATGGAAATCTAGCAAAAAGAAAATCTTATGGTAGGTTTTGGAAAGTAATGTCCGGCAATGGTCCCAAGTTGTGGTAAACTGAATCTCATTTCTCTCCTTTTGATTTGACTTTCTTTTGGTCAATATTTTTCAATTTGAAAAAAGTTTCATACCTTTTATACATTGTCTTTCATATTTCAATATTCTATGCTAAGAGATTCATAAAAAAGATACATCAGCAAGTACGAATTGAACAATAAAAGCTACTCTGGTTTAATCCTATTACCGTTTCCGATTTTTTAGGAGACATGATGAACAAAGATACTGAAACTTTCCATCCGACTTATCTTGCGTCGTGCAAACCATTTAGATTAGAAAACCATTAGAAAATTATTAAAACTGTATTTCGAGATGAAATGTATTAAAAATGTAACCTTTAACTAAGCTGTTGCTGGGTTCTACGAAGAGGGATAAGAAACTGTTGTGACAAAATTTTGGTGTACATTTCCTACTCTAAATATTTGGAGACATCATGCATTAGTATGCAAATATTAATCTAGAGTTAATGAAACTTGGTTTTACAAAAAAAAAAAAAAAATGGTTGGTATTTATGTCTTTTGAAATCTTCAATATCAAATTCTTTCAGTACAAAATTCATAAAATAATGCGAAAAAACATCTTAGGGGTAAAAAATGTATGCTTTTGATTTTGGTTGATTAATCCATCTGACAAAAAACGGATGAACGATTAATACACTTTAAATGGATGAATCGATTAATCCGTTAATCCAGGTGAGCCCAAGTTTTAGCCTTCACGGTGTTCCGAATGGCTTTTTAGGTTTGAATCAAAATACCCAAAGACATCGTGGCTCTTTTTGGACCCACAGTTCAATGGGAAACAACTTTACTTTTATTGTATTGTATAAGTTTAGGTCCAGGGAAAAAGTTATATATCTAAAAACCTACTAATTATTACATTTCTAAATAATTTATTCAACCCATATTTAGAGACGATTTAGTTACCTTATGAATTCAAATTGAATAAAAATTCATCCATCAACAGCTGAGTTATTTGACTTTGTATGGCCCATTTTTGACCCCCAAAAAGTTATATGTAAAAACGAATTCCCAAAGATTTCACATAGCTTTTCAATATCGCAAAAATAAATGATTTTTTTTTTGAGTTTTGGAACTTATGTCAAAATAGCACAAAATAAGCAAAAATATCACTTAAAAGGCATTTAAAATACATTTTCCGATAAAAAAATCTTTTGCAGTATCAAAGACACTCAAAGTTGGGTAATACTTAAAAGCTTTGAAAAAAAACGGTTAGTCTTTCAAGATTCGATTTTAGTCCATTTTAAACATGGTCCTTCTAGAAATCGTAATTTTGAATATGAATCTGTTAAACATATTTATTTGTAATTTTGACACAACACACATCATAACGTACTCTAAATAGTTATGAAATATGTTTTCCAAAAATCTTGTTTAAGTGCATTTTAAGGTTACGGTAAAGGTCAAAACCAAAACGTTACAGAGCCGCGCAGCTCCAACGGTAGCCATTACAGTTCTAAATAGACAAATGTCACTCCCAAATTGTATGTGATTCAACAAGCTTGAAGTGTGTGTGCGATGGGATTTGATATTGAGCACAACTAGTTAGGTGATTCAAAACTGGAATTTGCGATTTCAGGGAGTCACTGGCGGAATTGCTCTTTCAACTGCTATGCTTGAACAAGAGCAATGCATGATGCATTAAGCACTTGGCACCCTTGCTGCTGGACTGCTGAAATGAGCTCAAAACAAATCTCCACTGACCTAACTGAAGTGACGTTTCTTTATATATAGAACTGTAGTAGCTATGTGTGGTGACCCAAGAGACCCTGATTTTTTCCATGGTTGGAGATTGCCCCACGGGCTCTCAAGATTGTCCGGTGGAACGCAATCATGCCATGGCCAATGCAACATTAGTTTAGTCATCACTCACTCAGCACGACATTTTGAATTTTAACACAAAAGTATCGTAACTGAACTCCAAAAGAGTCGATTATTAAAGAGAAGAAACATCGATTTTATGATTCAAACAAAAATTTCGGCAACAAATTTAGCCTTAGTAAAGCTCTGAAACCAAAAGAGTTTACTTGAGTTTTGTTTCCATCTCGTGGCAAATTTTGAAGCTTCGGTTAGAATTCCCAATAAATGTTAGCTCATTTTAGATCATTTTTAAGAGCAGAGATAAGTCACTCGCGAGTGATTTTAGGCCTTTTCCTCTGACGACAGCATCGTGAAGGTTCTTGAGAAGTCAAAATGTAACTTTTTATTTCCGTCATTGAATTTCAATAAAACAATTTGCACTTTCCAAAGAAAGTAAGAAACTTAGGCAAATCTGATATGCATCTGTGATGGCTGATTAGTAATGGATGGATTGGAAATGGTTGTGTTTTCTTCAGAGTCGGACGAAGATCCTCGATTTTGTTGAACACTTTTGTTGTTGAGATGAGGGTACTTTGAGGAAAGTAATGCTTGGATTGTACTAGCATCCGAAGAACTGTGGTGGAGACCATGGTCTTCAAGATTTGTGGTCATCGATCTCTTTGGCTGTGCTTGAGTTACGGAACGCTCTTTGGAAGCTTTTGCTTGTTCAGCCAATACTTTGGCCGAACACGTGGGTGTATCTACTTTACAAACCTTATTGAAGGCAGTGTAGTCAATTTTGTATTGCTCATCTCGCCATTTGTAATTGACAACGTTCATGAAAGCATATCCCCAGAGGATTTCATTGGGTAGGTATGATGATCTGGCTTGGATTGACATTCCTGTGGGCTCGACAATACCCTCTAAAACGACAATGATCTCATACCTCTTCTTTAAGAAGTCTCGAGCAGACATGTGATAAAAGGGGCTGTTCTCGTCGATACGATGGGTGATTGTGGTGGGCCAGATAAAGAAGATGGTATCCTCTTCGCCCTCTAAATCTGTGCCAACATTGAGCTCTGTTTGATGATAGGGTATCACTTCTCCTTCTTCGGTGACCTTCTTACTCACAAGAATGGCTTTGGTATGACATTCCACGAGATGCGAGGATCGCATGTTTGCCAAGCGGAAGCAGAGACATAAATAACCATCCCGTTGACATATGATGGCGTTCTTACTAAACATCAGGGTTTCTGCTCGTTTCTTTGGACGGGTCAACTTGGCAAAAATCGTTCCAACCATGCAGGCTTGAATAATCACACCGACTACACTTTGGAAGCTCATGATCAAGATGGCGTCGGGACACTCTTCAGTAGTTTGCCGACTGCCATATCCAATGGTTTGCTGAGTCTCAAGACTAAATAAAAAGCATGAGGCGAAATTAACGATTGCCGAAGCACAAGGAACCCATCCACTTTTTTCCTGTTGATCCGGCAAATGGTCCGGCTCAAAGTCACCGTGGAGGTAGAAGATGAGGTACCAGATCACGGCAAAGCCCAACCAACTGAGAAAGAAACTCAGGCAAAAGATGGTGAGCACGTACCTCCATCGCATATCTAACATTGTATTGAAAAAGTCACGAAAAAAACGTCGGCGTTGACCGTGATCTAAATGACCTTTGCTGATGTTCACTACACCCTTCTTTGAAACAATTCGCTTGCGAAGCTTTTCTCCCGTGCCTTCAATATGAAACGGATTGCGCGAACCAAATTCCCGTTTAAGCAGGTGTCCCAGACTGTTCTTGGAAGCGCTAAGGTCCGTTCCACCACCAGAGGCGGTTAGGCCCTTGGCTTTGGGCATGGGCACATCTTCAGACGCCTTATAAATTGCTGGTTGTGTCAAAGTCTCCAGTTTGTTGCTTTTTCCAATGTGTGACATCCCCGAATCTCCTTCTTCATCAACATGTGATTCCAGGGGTTCCCCAGCCTCGTATTGAGCCTCGGGTGGATGAGAAACTCGGATATGTTTGATTCCTCCCAAGCCGTCGTCAACTGTGATGATTGTGGGTCCTTCATCATCACTTGCCTCATCCATGGCAGATGAGTCGAAATCACTAAGATTTTCTCCGTCTGAGCCTCCACCATCATTGGTCCCAGATTTCCGTCGGGGGAAAATTCGACGCTTTAATTTGAACATACTTCAGGCTGGTTTGTGGGTCGGCTTGGTGAGTGTTGTTAGGGGAACATTTTGGTTTTCATTGGCATTAGATGATTGCAACTTCCCAATGCATCACCTTCGTAGTCCATTGCCCTGAATGCTGTTCAAGCTTGAATGTTGGATGGCGATGCACTGTTAGGAGAAAAAAGGAAATAGCACGTTTCCTCCAAATCTGAACTGGGGTGCATTGTTGCTCACCAAGAGTTTGTTCACTGAAGGTTTTTGGATCCTGATAGCCTCGTCAACGTTCCGTGGCCGCTCGAAATGGGACGATGCTTGGGAGGTAGGGGGGCATCCCCAGGTGCTCAAGTTCCACGCCAGAGATTACGCACTAGTTAGGCTTATATGTGAGGTCGTTCTATGCGCTGTCGGCTTTCCAAGTTTCACGAAATCGACGACTGTGGATCGTTTCAAGTTCGTCGTCTACCCCATTTCTTCAAAGGACAATCTTGCAATGCTTACTACTCATTCGGTCAGTATTGCTGGATGCCAAGTACATACTGTGCGTGTATACAAGGCTGAAGGAATGGCTATGAGCTCTCAGGTCAAGTGAAGACTTCCTATTCGCACTATAAGTACACTTGTGGTCACGCAAGATTGAACTTTCGCAAGGAACAAAGGTTGTACATTTATTTAAAAGCTAGGTCTTTCTACAAGTTCACGATGACTTGTGGCCAAGTGCTTCAAGCAATAGGTCAACCTTCGAAGTCACCTCACGATTCGAAAGAAAAATATGAAGTTGTGACCACCGTTGAAAGATATCATGTAGTGCAAAAACAAAACAGTCGAGTGTCTTCTTTCAATCGATACCCAAGTCTAAGCAAACCCCAAATTGAGTTATTCAATCGTTTTATCACATCGTTTTCACATTACATTCGATTTCGTTACCATCCACAATATTCGTTTCGTTTTTGACAAATTTTGAACTGATAAGTTTGAGAATTATCAAATTGGAATTGAAAGTCGAATCACACCGTTGCTGAAGAAGGTTACAATCTGAAGTTCGTTATTTTCAAACATCGAATGCCGCAGACTCTTTGTTGTCCTTGCATGTGGATACATGCCTTTCTCCCTGATGATCCACACCATTGTGGACTTTCTGAACATTAGTCTTATGTCTTTCACACTCAGTTTGATAATTATTTACCGAGGAAAGTGGCCTCCGAATGATTTGTGATAAAGTATAAGGCTTTTAATCCATGAATTAAACGTGTGTCGTTTGTTTTAGAAGAAAAGTGTTAAATTTGTATTTTGTCAGATCTCAACACCACTCAAAATTACCCGAATTTGCTCGGTCAAAAGAGTAATGAGCTTCCCAAGCACTTATTTCGTCCGGTTCGTCCCCTTCAAAGCCGCCATTAGGCCTTAAGTTCACGCGCCCAGCACTTGGAACTTTCGAAGACTTTGTCACCTTGAAAGGAGGTAAAGGAAACCTTAATATGTTCTGCCCTCAGAAACTTAACATGTCATCTTTTGTTCGGATTGATAACAACCTGATATGCTGACAATAGTGAAGTGGAGAAGAAAAGCTAGAAAGTTCTGCACCAGCGAATCGAATGCTAAGTCAGTGTCAAGAGCCGAGCCTCGCGGTTGAAATCCTCGTTTCTTAAGATTTACATCGGCCTTTGGCCAACAAATAAATTACCGGCCATAAGATTTATTACATGCGTCATCATTCTTTTCATGTCGGTTAGGCAACTAAAGTCAAACCAGATTGAAATGACATCTGTATTCAAAATGATCTCATAATTTTTCCTGTCCTTTTTTACATGGATCTGATTACACCTAATGCAAAAAAATAATGGTCGAAGAATGAAACGAAGTCGCAATAAAATTGTCGGAGGGTCTGGAAAAAGTGATGACGAGATTCTTACTGGTCACAAGGAAGTACAGATAAAAGAGATGCATATTTGTCAATAAAAAGAACACTGAAGCCTGGCAAGAATCTGTCATTTCTGTTACATTCATAACTCAAATGGAGTAAATCACGAAAGCTCCGAGGTTCAGGTTTTCTCCTTGTGGCGTCAAATGTTCTGCCTCATTCAAACAATGAAATCAAGTTGGAAATCGGTGTGAAATTGGCCTCCTACGTGACCATCAAGCTGAGAAAATCAGTTACAGAGGGGCCTGAAAAATAGGCTGGTAAAAGACAAAAGCTGAGTTTAGTACGATGAATCCAATTGTGAATTTAACCCATACGTATAATATTTTCATCCTTAATATGTCTAGAAATATGGAACGCAATTGAGCTCTTCATTCTCTCTTTGTTATACCCTTATTTTTTGAGAGCATGTCTAAACATATATTGAAGTGTTTAAGGGGAGGAAGATCTGTCAAAATTCTTATGAAATATTGAGGATGTTGCTCCTCGTTTTTTACACAAAATGTTACACACGTTACATGATGGTTTTCAAAACGCAAAGAAAAGCTTCTTGTTTTCTTTTTACCTTAAGTAGTTTGATATTCCCGGAATTAGGTTTCCGGGAACTTTATTGACTCTCCACCAACGCACTTATCTAAAGCCATGTGATGTGAAAATATGGCTATGACGCTTATGGAACAATTTCTTGCGTAGAGGGGGAAATTTGTGACTTTGTGTGCAAATAACATGAAACACTACAAAACAGTTGGCTTTTTGAGTGTTTTCCACACACATAATTTGTTGTTGCAAGTAATTTCACGGAAAGAGCAAATGCAATGAGCTGTAAGTGTTCGGTTCCACATTTAATTTCCCTTGGGGCGGGGGTTGTCATGGGCATAATTTCACTTCTTGTTCCATCATTCAAGATATCCTTAGTGACATTTCGAAGAACAATTTGTCAAATTGAGGCCTGAAGTCGGTGAGCTCTGTGGAAAACGCTTTTGAGATAAGTCAGGTAATTCTTGAAAATTCAGCAGCCATTGAAATGTGTGGGCATTGAATTTCAAGGCAAGAACGCCCGCAAGGATTTCAGACAACGTCAAAGCACTGAGCCTTGATGAGCTTTCAAGAAAAGAATTTTCAATCTCGAGACTCTCCCTCTTGTTCCAAATGTTTTTGAGATAATTACTTGTAAAAGGAACTTCTTTTGTGTCTCGCTTTTAGTGAAGAACTCTGAGAGCACAAACCGTCTAAAATTGAGAGCACAAATCTTCTAGAAATATTCAGAAGTGCTTTCCCACCCACACTGCCCGACTTGTGTTCATAAGGGATTAAAGGATATTGGAATGGACCGTGACTTCTGAAGACCTTTTAAAAACTAATCCAGTCTAGTCTCTTTACTTCCGCCATGGAATAAAATGAGATTTTAGCTAAGAATACAAATAATAATATATATAATGCATATAATTTAAGATGATGTTTAAATAAAGTATTTTAAGGATCACAGGTGTACTTTATTCCAGGTCTACCTGACATCTTAAGAAATGCTCTCAGTTCCCAGCTCTAGCTCGTTTTAGACCAAGCGTCACATCGTTGTTGGACTATCTATACTTTATGGCGGGGTCGGCAAGCACCTTTGGGCCCACAAATTTATTTACGTGTTGTCAGGGGCCCACCAAACAGACGTTGGTAGGTTCAGGGGTCCACGAGTACAGTACTATGGATGTCACGCAAGTCCACTATTTTGGACTTTCTCCATGGCTCCTGGGCCCACCAAAGACCATCCTTGGGCCCACATGTGGGCCGCGCCCCACCGGTTCCCGACCCCTGCTCTATGTACACCCTCACACGAAAGTCGTGTCGTACTCATACCTTGAACTATTATATCATTGTGACACATGGAAAGATTTGAAAGATCAAATACCCATTGCATCCCCAGTAGCATATAGAATATATTGGATTCGTTTAGGACTTAATTTAAACACAAACCAAGGACAAACTGCAGGAACGGCAAGCGTTAATTTGATGTCAGAAGTGATCTCCACGCCGAAGTCTACCTTGCTTTAAACCATGGTGAAAACGACGTGAATGGTGGGAATCAAATGTTAAATGATTCTGGAGAAGGACTAGTACTCTGGAGACGCCTCCAATCAAAATCTTTTGAAATTTTTTCGGTCCATCATCATTCAAAAGCTCTTGGAAATCGAACCTTCATCAACTTTTCATGCAAAGAAAAGACACTCTAAAAATGAGGGCAAACTTTGGGCAGTCCACATCCTTCAATTTAGTAAAAACAAAATAACATACATGCATAAATTCACCTCATAAATTTAAATTGATCATGTGTTCTATGTTGGATAATCGAAAATTTAAAGAAATTGGGAAACTTCAGTTTGAGAGGTTTTTGGACCAAAAAATTTTCGACTTTGTTGTCAAATTTCATTCTTTCGAGTGTATGTCTGCTTTCGGTTTTCGTAGTAATAACAGAAACCGAAATCCAAATTTCGACCGAAAGCTCATTCGGTCCATCACTATTTTCAAGGGTAGAGAAAATAGTAAGGTGTACATTGGATGCTAACTTGTTTAAATCTATTCTTGTATTACTAAAAAAAAATTCAAAATTACGACGGGACAATCGTGCCAGAGTGTACAATCTACTAGTATGTAGCCCTCTCTTGTTTAGTTCTTCGTAAGTTTTTCTTTTTCCTCACTTTGAAAAAGTTGTGGCTTTGATATCCTAGACATTCAACCAAATTCGTGATCTATACGTATCTTATAGAGATTCAGGTAATTGTGCTTGAAGGGATAAGATTCTACAGGGCTCAACACCAGAACAGAACACAACAGAACTCGAAACTCACTTAAGCCGTTCCTCGAAAAAATGAACAGATTACAATTCCCGTTCCTTTCTCCTAAATGAGAAATCCGTTCCTCTTGGATTAATTTTGGAAAAAAGAATGCCATTACAAAGTACAAAATTACTTTTTAAAAGTGTACATTAATCTTGAAGGTGATTAAATGTGCTTTTTTAACAACTAAGTCACAAAAAATTTGGTTTTGAGGTGAAAAGATGAGACTTCCTACATATACTAAATACTTTGCCAGAGTTTACCTAAAACTGTTACATTTCATAAGTATTGGTGCAATCAATTTAATCACAAACATAATGTGTCACGAATGATTCCTGATTTGGTAAGGGACTCTAATTCGTGACAATCCTGTGCATTTGTCCATTCCTTCCACACCTCCTTGAAAAGGAACTCAATCTAAATCTCTACTTGAGCATCAAAAACAAGCTCATAGACAAGTTGCTTTGATTAAGAAAGTGCAGCAACTCTTTAGAAACATCGTCATCTTCATCTAGGAATCTTATTTTGCAATATTTTGTTTAGATTTTTTTTGTTAAAAAAAGAAGCGTTGGTCAATCATAAAAGTTGTCATTCTTAAAAAACCTGAGACTAAATACGTAGTGTCGTTGATGCGCAAAAATTGGGAGCTCATTTTTTGTCATCAATTTATTTTCTTAAACGTTCGTTTCTCCACCTACCAGCAAGTCTTCGGTACTAAATGTGCATGAAAAAATTCGCCAACTTAGCGTCAAGAATGTCCTAAACCATGCTCCAGATAGTCATTGTAAAAGATAAAATTTTGAACAAAGAATGCAAAACTGCATTTCCAAGAGATCATGTTTCAAGAGATGTTTGATGTACAGTATCAAAAAATATGCACGATGTTTGTCGTGCCCTTCAAACGACTTTACTGGAATCGATAAACCACAATATATTTTTTCATGTAGTCATCGCTCATATCGCAAGATTGGCTTTAATGTGGCAGTCAATGATGGTCAAGAGGCATAAGTGATAATTGATGCTGCCTTGAAACTGAGTGAAAGATCTTCGTGATGATCACGGGGTTGATTTTGATTTGTTGGCCTGATGTCCGAAATCTCCTTGAAAACTGGCGGCAGAAACGATGAATCCCGATCAGGCTGTAGAGACATTCGTATAGTTTTGATGACCCCATCTTCGCAATTTCCGGATAGATTTCGGGTGGATCGCATTTTACTGGATGTTGACAAAGGCAAAGACAATGCTTTGAGCGGAGATAGTAACGAACTGGGTCCATGGCTGACAGTTGCTTCGGTCTCACCCATTTGCGCACTTACTTCAAAATAAAGCACCAGCAAAATCACATGAGCGAGGGTAATTTTGGGAGCCCAACCGATGAGGCCCAAACTCAAGTTCATGATTCCACTTAGAAGCACCTTGTCCAATGTTTCGAATCTGGGCCTCATGTTTATAATCCCATAGGGTGATTTTCCAACGTAAACTAGGCACTTCTACAATATGATCATGACTTGGGCTAGCCAATTCCTACAGAATCAGCGGCCTCACTGCTGAAAAGCTGGAACAATTGTGTAGCAAAAGGGAAGGAAGAAGAAGGAGGGACGTTTAAGGAGGTTTGAATCCCATTCAAAAAGACGTCCCAGGGCGGAAAGGGGAAATGAGAAGGAGAGCAACTGTTTTCTCCATAAGACCGCGGCAAGATGCGATGCCGGACAGCCACCGTATTCCGGCTCAAGAAAGCACTTCCTGCTTCTACGTACAAAGTCGTCTGTCTTACCATGGCTCAAGAAGGAAGCATGGAATGTGGGACCATTGGTCTTGGCTTGGATCTGCCGGTGCCTCCTCGACTTGCTACAAACGTAGCTAGCCTTCATCTTGGTGCACCGAATTCTTAATGGAATAGCCAAGTGAGGCAGGAATAAGGAGGAGAAAGAACAACAATATCATGATGATGAGGCCCAAGTTCCAGCGCCGGAATGGACCTTTATTTCCTATTGTAGGATGCTCCAAGATAAAAACTTACAATAAACCATTTGTAGTTCCGGTCTACAGGGTGATTCATAGGAAACGGAACAACAAACCATAGTTACTACAGGGTTAGGCAGAATCAGTGAAACATTAGATTTAAGATCATGGACCCTTGGTGTGAGCCACAATTTCAAGTGATAGATTAAAACATAGCAAGATACAGGAAGTGTCATGGAACCCTGGCCAAGGTGGCAAAAAGAGGGTTAAGACCACCACGTTGGTCAAGGCCATTACCTTAAATATCACATGAAATCAGGCTTGATCCATGAACAAGATGGCCAAAGACTAAAATGTGTTCCCATAACTGTTGGTTGCATCGCAAAAGAAGACCAACAAGGTCAACAAGGACCACTTTTGGTTGTAGTTGAAGGAGCATGGGATCAGGTCTGGGTCAATGTAGTCAATGTAATATAAATGTAATAAATTACAATCTTTCTTCAAAATATTTGAAAAATGTTATTAATTGAAATTACAATTATATTGTCCAAAAATGCAATTGACTTATATTACAATTACATGTCACAAAACTAATTGCTACCAGAGTATGCGTTTGTTCAGCATGATTTTAAGCCTTTCATCTTACTCTCAGATCTTTGTATGAGATAGTTGGATAAAAAGGTGGATGGACAATAAATGGTTCATTCAGAAATATGCTGTATATTGAACATTGGCACTCCCTTGTCACTCTCTTCCTCCACTAAATATTTTTGGTAATTCAACTTGAATATGAATGAAGGGGGATCCTATGAAATTAGAGCGGATCAAAAAAGAGTGTGTACAAAATAGAGCAAATCAAAATTTTGCCGGCTCAAAATAGAGCCGCTTCATAAGAGAGCGAATCAAATTAGAGCCAAGTCAAAAGGTAGTGTATTGAGTTAGAGCGAAAATAGCATTAGTTCAATTCCTCAATTTTTAGTTGGGAGAAATTTATGCCTGAGATATCAACTTTTTAAAAGCTTCATTATTCATTCTAGCCTCAAGAAATACATGATTGAAAGAAAGTTTATAAGTTCACTCTATTATGATTGGCTCTAAAATGTCACGCTCTCTTATGATTTGGCTCTTTTTTGATTTGGCACTATTTTGAAGTAGCGCTATTTTGATTGGCTTTATTTAGTACATTCTCTTTTGATCCGCACTATTGTTGTATAGACCCGAATGAAGGATAGCCAAGCATAAACCAACTGACAATGGAAAACGGATGGAATAGAGGAGTTAAGCTAACCTAATTTTTTTTATTTTTTGGCCTGCATATGACGTTTGGATAGTTCGTATGTACTACTGTCTACTGCTCAAAAAGGCAACTTTCAGGCTACTTGTGATCATCTTCATAACACAAACATCTTACAAATGAAGAAAGGACCCGCTTTAAAACGGCGAGAGCATTCTATCCATTGACAAATTTATTTTGAATTTTTTGGGGTACTTCAAAAAACGTAGACGATGCTTAATTTAGGGATCAATGAATAACATTAACGTCTCAGCAAGACGGACGGTGGATTGCAAACGTTTTATTTTTTGACCGGTATCTGATTTGCATTGAACTTAGAGCAAAGGGTTACTAACATAATTTTACTTTTAACAAAATCAACGTATTTAAAAACTTACTTCTTTGTGGGGGGGGGATTTTTTATTAGCGCTACAAGGAATGGGATTCATTATAAAAAGGTTGATCATTAACGCTACAACATAAAATATGATGATGATGATGATGACGATGATGATTTTTATTCAGGAATGATTGTTTTTTGTTCGCTTAGTTGCTCGAACAAATACATACGTATATTCCTCAGATTCTGGATAAGCTATTACTTGTTTTCACCAAAACCTGGCCAAGAAAATGATAGAGATATGTGTGACAGGAGCCAATCTGCAACACAAAAGAGAAAAGAGGAAAAAGACGAGAGATAAGATTTCCAAAATAAGATATAGATATACGGTAATATTAACATTTATATGAAATTCGGTCTACCAACGAGTTACTGTTGGCAGATCCATACAACCCTTGAATAGTGGTTTGATCAGGAATAGTATTTAAAAATTTGTCTAATCCTGCCTTAAGTGCTGTTAGAGGATCAGCTCCTACATATTCCCAACGAAGACTAATGGGCAACAAATTAAACAATGAAGGAACCAGATGGAGAAGAGAGGAGGTACGGACTTCATTGTTCGTACTAGCCTGGATTCTTTGGAATTTGGAGGTGCTCTCAGAATGCACGTAAAACCTCTACGATCGCTACAGCTAACCTCAAATCCTGGATTAAGACAGAGCCCTTAGGACAGTGCTCCTGAAGACATACAGTTTCAGATACCTTTCATACAGCCCTAACTTTTGGATTCTCTCCCAATACGAGAGCTCTCTCATTCCTGTGATGTTCCTAGTGAAACATCTTTGGACCTTCTCGACCTTTTGCAAACCTTCTGAACTCATGGGAGCCCAAATGGACGAGGCATATTCAAGATGAGGCTGAACAATCGACTTGTACCGAGTTAGCATCGTAACACAATCTCTGGACTTGAAAGTGCGATAGATCCAGCCACATGTTTGAAATGCCTTCCCCACTTTAACTGGAAATGCTCATCGAACTTTCCATCATCTTGGATGACAACTCCAAAATCCTTCATGGACAATACCTGCTCAATATCACAACCTCCATTGTCTTTGAGTGGTACATCTAATTTTGAGGTCCCATACGCCATTGTGCGGAATTTCATCCCGTTCAATGCCATATTACTCTGACCAGGAACCCCTGAAAGGGGTGGACACGAACTCCGATTTTTGAAAAAATGGTATGAGGCCGAGGCCATATTTTGACAAAATGTCATTTATTCCTTATTAACGAGTAAAACTGTTGAACATGCATCTTGAAAGCATTCAGGTTAACTTTTTGTGTTAATATTTATTGACTAATTGTTCTTTACCTTGATTTTAGAGGTCCCAGCACTCCTTTTACTCGTCTCATGAACTTTTGACATTCAGCTCTCCAAAGGATTTTAGTCCTCTTAACAATCAGGAAAATACATAGATGGAATCTTGCTTCACCCAATAGTCCAACTTTTGTGAAACAATGCTAAATAGAAGTATCTGTGGTGATATCTGGAGGGTTACTCCTCTCTCATCCTCATCAGCACCTCCACGACGCAGGAACCATTTCTATAGGAAAATGAAGGAATGAGAATAGTCTCATTTTGAAACAAGATGGAGTCCAAGTCGGAGATGTTGTTGGCTATAACTATTGAATGGCACTTTTGACGGTTCTGGATCAGATCAGCCATCTGATCCTGATTGGAATTGGAACAAAGGCAATCACGACGTCCTTGAGACAAAATAAGTGAAAAACATGATGATTAAATCCTGGATTGTGGATTTGATTGAAAATGTTTCAAGTCTTGGGGCTCAAGAAGGTCAGGACCACGCAGGACTGGGGCTAAGGGTCCTTCAGGACCAGAGGATCATGTCTTTTCATTGCAGGGATAGGCTCTACGTGCTTGATAGGGTTTCATTGATCTTCTTAGTTCTTAGATCCCTTTGTCCAGGAATAACCAATCAAATTGAGTCAAAAAATCCACACAATTCAATCTTGGTGGGAGCATTTCATTCTCAAGACTTTGAGAGGGTCCATGTAATCCGGGTTAGACTGTCAGATCACCAATTTGGGCTGACTGAGTCAGAAGGCAAATCAAAATATTGAGCCCATCCATTGCTAGTAGCCACACCTGATATGTTTCGAAGTCATCTTAATTTGTTCTTCATTTGATCGAATTCTTGACACTGAGGACTTCTTCTTTCTTTGTTCCATGTGGACCTTAATGCGAACGCAGATTCCTCTTGGAAAGGAACCAAATTTACCCCACAAACTCTCCTCCGGATCAAAACGGGGATTTTTATCACGCTCATCCATAAGACAACTTGAACAACCTAAGAATATCTTACCTGTCCTTGAATTATCCTGAACTAAAAGACACAACCATATAATAAAAGAAATTTGAGGATGGACCATCATTTATAGAACAATGCCAAGGTGACACAACCTAAAACAAACTTGATTTCATACAAAGTTTGGCATGTGTTAGTTAAGTTCAGGATAACACATGGATGGGTTCAACTGTAAGTTCAAAGATATTAATAAGACGTTCAAATCGGATAATAGATAAGCTCGGAAAACCCCGCTATTTTGTTGTTGATAATTCAAGGAATGGTAAGATATTCTTAAGTTGTTCAATGGATGAGCATAAAGAAACTCCCCGTTTTGGTCCGTGGGAAAGTTTCTTCTTAATCCTTTTGCGCAAAAGAGGAATTTGGGCTCAGATTCTGGTCCATATTCGTTCTTTTTGCTGTAGTTAGGTCTATCACTTCCGAAGGTTGTAGCCAGTAACCTAGTCATCATCAGACTTCATTTGATCACTTTGATCGTCATCTTGTAGAAAAGACACCTTGTGGGGGGTTCACTCGCACTCCATGATGTGGTCATTCATTCATTCACTATTTCATTAACTCGTTCTTGGCTGAACTTAATGTCTTCGAAACACCCACATCAGACTGTATTTATACTATTATATAGGTTATCCCTGCTCTGACCAACCCAAGAGTAGACTTTCTCCAAGTCATCAATTAGACTTTTTGAGTCCTGGCCACTCCTTCCAAAAAATAATTTTATATCATCAACATTTGAAGAAATACTGGCTTTTGTACTAAACATCTGGAGAGAAGGAATAAAGAGAATAAACAGGATTGAACCTTGTGGAACACCAGACTTGACATCATACATGCCACTAAATGATCCTTCGACCTTAACAATTTGCTTCCTATTATTCATGAAACTATCAATCCAAATCAGGACCTTAGCCTGGATCCCAAACTCTTTGAGTTAATTTAGCAAAAGGTCATGATCTACCTTATCAAATGCCTTGGCAAAGTCAAGATACACTACATCAACTTACTCGTGATTTTCAAAAACGTCAATAATCTGCTCAATATGGTCGACCAGTTGGGTTACTGTGCTAAAAAGAGCTCGAAACCCATGCTGTCCAGAGAGAATTATATCATGGACTTCCAAAAAATCTACCAGCTTGGACTTCATCATCTTTTATGCCATACTGGAGGTCAGTGTAATGGGCCTATAATTACTAGGATGAGACTTATTTCCGCCCATAAAATTGGAACAACATGAGCTACTTTTTGAGTAGAGGGAAACTTGCCCCGATCCAAGATGCAACGCATCAAGTAGGAGAAAACAGGGGTAAGAATCTGTGCACATTTCATCAGAAACTGAGATGTCGCACCATCGGTTCCTGGAGAACTCGAGAGCCTTAAGTTCTTGATGGCCTCAAAAACATCTTGATCTGTAACTACCAGACCCTCCAAGTGATTATCCTGACTTTCAATGCCAGTCTCATCAGCAACATTACTAGCGTTACGCCCTGCCTTTCTTACTCTTTTTGGAATCGAAAATACGATTGAGAACGAAAAGAAGATTTGAAGTGGGGAAGGCATTTCAAACATGTGGCTGGATCTATCGCACTTTAAAGTCTAGAGATAGTATTGCGATGCTAACTCTGTGCAAGTCGATTGTTCAACCGCATCTTGAATATGCCTCACCCATTTGAGCTCCAATGAGTTCGTCAGGTTTGCAAAAGGTTGAGCAGGTTCAAAGATGTTTTACCACGAACATCACAGGAATGAGAGAGCTCTCGTATGGGAGAGGCTCCAGAAGTTAGGGCTGTACAGTACTCAGAGAAGGTATGAAAGGTATCTGATACTGTATGTTTTCAAGAGCATTCATGGGCTCTGTCGTAACCCAGGATTTGAGATCAGTTGTAGCGATCGTAGAGGTTTTACGTGCGCTCTGAGAGCACCTCCAAATCCTAAGGAATCAAGGCTAGTTCGATCAAAGAAGTCCTCAGAGACAAACAAACCTCATCAAAAATTGAAATCAGCCTATGTATGGCTTCGTCTATGGATGATTCCTGCTTCAGGGTTGAAATCAAATCCAAATCTCCCAATCTTTCGACAATTAGGGGCCAGTGTTCATCTTTGAACTTAAACTTGGCCACACCCACCTTTGGTGCTGGTTTAACTCTCAAACTTGCCGGCTTTTGAGTAATGGTCGACCCTATCTCAAGAATGTGATGATCTGAAAGACTACATGGGACAACATGGACATACTGGATCAGATCATGGTTATTGGAAAAAACTAAGTCTAAAACATTCTTTGCTCTGGTTGCAACACCAACGGGTTGGGAGAGATTACGCAAAATCGCAAATTCTTCCAATTTTTCGAAAGACAGCGAGGCCGTTTTCGAAATGGGAATGTACCCATCCGGTCTAACCTCCCACTCTAAAATGCTAGCCGGAAAATTGAAGTCTCCAGTAACAAAGAGTCGAGAACAGACCTCTCAATCCAACTACTTTGTTGTGAATTGGAGAGCTGATAGAAAGCAAGAAGAGATACAATAAAGTGGCCGATATACTAGATAGTAACAACCGTAAGATCAAGAGATCCAGAGAAAATCCAGAGATCGCTACTTCTTTGTCAAGGACTCCTAGACAAAGCCAAGTCTCTGCGATAGAAATGAAGGAGACCTCTCTGTCAATGGCTAACTCCTCCAGTACTCTGACCTTTGTGCTGTATTTTTGGAAATCAGACAATTCACGTTCAAATAAAGCCCTTTTAGGGGTTTAAGCTCTTTCGATGGACCAAATCTATTAGTTCTTGGACCTTCCTGTCTAACCTTAAAAAATCCTGATTGCTAGCAAAATTTTGACCCACAAGAAGGGATTGTTGGGAAGGGGAGGGGACAGTCACACTAGAGGAAGACCTGGATTGCCCATGGGAGAAAGTGGAGGAAGGGGCAGGGTTATGGATATTTGGGAGAAGGGTGGAAATTGACATAGGTTTTGGGGTGAGGGAAGGGAAATGGGGCAGGGAGTTAGGAGGAGCGGGACGAGGATGAGGATAAGGAGGGGGAAGGCTGAAATTTGTATATGGGAACCCTCCATATTTAGAATAGTTCAGTAACGGTAACCCTGACAACATTTAATTTTTAAGATAACAAACTTTATTCATGTGTGCCCAATTTTTGTTTAAGAGATCCTTTGTTTTAAGCTCAATGCTAATCAGTAGAGCCCGGGAAAAAATGTTGGAAATACGTCCAAAAAATGTCATTAAAATGTCAGGAAAAAGGGCAAATTTTTTTGAAATATAGGGCAAAAAGGGCAAAAAAAATTGAAATATAGGGCAAAAAGGGCAAAAAATGTTGAAATTTTGAGCTAAAAGAGCAAAAAAATGTTGAAAATTAGGGCAAAAAAGTCAACGAAATGTGTGAGAAATGGGACTAGATGCGTGGAGGACTTGAGAAGACTACAGACATCTGAAGGAAATAATGCCGTCAAAACTCTAGCCTAAAAAAACGGGAGGTTGCGCTTCACAAAGGGGGGTGTTTTTATAAGCTAGACGTCAAAACAGTTTATGTTATAAGTCAGATAGCACATTCAGATCCTTTGAAAGGCAATAGATATTAAAGTCTGAGTAAATAATGGCAACAGTGCCAACTTAAAACATACTTTACTCTAAACATAGCTATTTAGCCCACGTAAAATAATCATGGAAAAAAAGGTCGCAAAGTTTTTTATTTGAACTTTTTCATAATTTTTTGACAAAAAGAAACTTTAAGGGACTTTTTCCCCTTTCCAAAGATTTTAATTAATTGCCATCGTAAAATGTGAAGTTGAACAATGACAATTTTAGCGGGAAATTTTGGCGGGAAACTTCAAGCCTTCATTTGATTAATTGGTCCCTCAGAACCGGTTTTGGGATGACATTTTTGAGCAAAAAGTACAAATAATGTTAAGAAAATGTTGAAATTTTCCAATAAATGTCAAATAAAATTAAGATGTTACATTCACGTAAAATTGGCAAAAAATGTAAAAAAATATTTTTAATGTAAAAAAAATTTCCCCTAGCCCTACTAATCAGGTTTCGGGCAAAAACAAACGCATGCAACGTCCGTCTTACTGAGACGTTAACGTTATTGGCAGATCCCTAAATGAAGCATCGTGAACGTTTTTTGAAGTCCACCCAAAAAAATCAATGTAAATTTGTCAATGGATAGAATGCTCTTGAAGGATGAAGTAAAACCTCCCTTTCCTGTTAAAGGCCTCACAACCCCTTGACATCTGGAACCACAAAACTCTACGTCCTCATACTACCTGAAAGATTTTCTCTGTCCACTAAATCACTACAATAGGCACTTTTAGGGGCCAAAAGGGAAATGTGTTTTATCTTGAAGTATGGGATTTGTAGCCTTTACATCAGGGGTCGGCAACCGCTATTATGTCAGGGCCAACAATTTGACTCAGTGTTGTCAAGTGCCCGCCAAACAGACGTTGGTAAGTCCAGGAGTCCACAAATTAACGATCAAAGAGCTTTGGGCCCACGAGCATAATACTATGGATGGCTCATAGGCCCACTATTTTGGAATTTTTCTATAGTGCCTGGGCTCACCACTGACCACCCTTAGGTCCACATGTATGCCGCGGCCCACCGGTTGCCGACCCCTGCTTTAGAGGATTGCTGTGCAACTCTGCTCAATGGCAACAAAATATCAGCAACTGTTCTTCGACATTCACAATCATTGCGAATTTGGAAATCCCAACAACCAGTCGTAAATGTTATTTCCTAAGAACATCCACATGCATTGCATGCCATTGCGTTTCGAATGGCTTTTTAGGTTTGGATCGAAAAAACCAAAGACATCTTTGCATGGGGAACAACTTTACTTTCATTTTATTCACTAAGCTTCGGTCCAAGGGAAAAGTTATATACCTAAAAACCTATTAATCATAAATAACACTTTTGATGAAGTATTTATTCTAAATTTAGAGACCACTTACTTACCTGTTGAATTCAAATTGAATAAAATACATTCATCAGTAGCTGAGTTATTTGGGTTTGAATGGTACATTTTTGACCCCAAAAAGCCGAAAAACGCTACAGTTACTTCAAAAAACAAATTCCCAAAGATGTCATATTTCAAAGACTTCATAGTTTCACCAACCAACCAGGTCAATTGTCTGGAAGCTAGGATGCACTTGCATGGAATCCAGCTCACACGACCTCTAAAGATCTCAATAAGGCGTCTGGTTAGGTCTGTAACACTTGGGAACAAGATATCTCAAACTTACTTCATAGTAAAGTTGGATCAAGTTCATAGAGAGTCGAAAAAAGCGACCTCAAGCGGCATTTATAGCATTTCCTGTAATGGAAAGAAGAGAAATTCCGAAAATACGCTCTTCACTTTGCTAAGTTTGAATGCCTCTCGTACATTCCCAGTGATTTGAAATTGGCAGCAGTTAACAACAAGTTGTTAATTATTGTTTCAAAAAACAGTCTTAAATTTTAAGGGCATCAAGATTTTTGCCTCATTTTGCAGTTATTGCAGGTTTAAAATGTCAACTTCAGTTTCAAAATTAGTCACCCTCTACATATGAGGAAGGAGAAAAAAGGGAAAAGGAGAAGGCAAGAGTCAACCAATTCAGAGCGACCAATTTTAGACCTTAAAAAAGGAGTTGGGAAGCTTTCAGACTTGTGGACTTTCGAACACCGTTGTGACAAACCAATGCAATTTTGGTGCGTTACAAGAACACAATTTTTGAAGTTAGAATATATGGCTCAAGAATGAAATGAAAAAGAAACACCAAACACTTATAGAACTTGCATAAAAAGCGAAAGAAGTTACTACATAGACCGGGTCTCTTAGTACTGTGTACACTCCACGTTTTGAATCGCGCGAGACTATAATAACGAAGCCAGCAAGCTGGACATGAACCACATTTTATTGATCTTCGCCTTAAGGAATAAGAACGATTAACATTGGTTATAGTTTGTTGTTGTTTTGTTTGTTAAGGAGTCAGGACATCACGGTTATCGGAGTCACAAAGTTTCCGGCCGCACAGAAAGACCACTGTTTTTCATTGTCCACTGAAAAACTGTGCAAGCCATGATCCAGAATTCCGTTTCTCTCGGGCTCAAGGTCGAAGGTTGCGCTAGATTGAAACAGTGCGGCCATTTAATGCGACATCTAGTGCATTTTATATGGCAACAACTCGAACCGAATCCGAAAAAGCATACATTTGACGCCCAATTCGAAAAAAAATGAAACCTCTGGCGTCCAATTCGAGAAAAAATGAAACCTTTGGCGCCCAATTCGAGAAAAAATGAAACCTTTGGCGCCCAATTCGAGAAAAATAAAAACTTTGGGGCCCAATCCAAAAATTTGAAAGTTTGTCGCCCAATGCGAGAAAAAAAAAAAAGTATGGCGCCCAATCCGAAAAGTTAAAAGTACGACGTTATCAAATCCATGTTTTTTGGCAATTTTTACCAAATAATCTTAAATTGGGAAATTTCCTAGGGCATTTTCCTTGGGCATTTTGGGGGGTAATCGGGTAGCTTTGGCTAAAAGTATCTGAAAGCAGTATCAGCCATGTTCAAATATAAAGTTTAGAGGCAAAATACGAAATCTCGTTGCAAGGCCATGAAAAGTTGCGTGGTAAATTAAGGCCGTAAACCTTGCGTGATATTTGATCTTTGAGTTGGACACAGATTCGAGTTTTATGTCACCCACGCTTGATTCTTTGATAGTTTGTGTAGCGCAAACTGAATCAAGACGTTAAAACAGTTTTTTCTTACCGCTAATACGAGAAAGAAACACGAATGGAAACTAAGAGTATTCAATATATCAAAACAAAATATGGTTTAGCGATGACTAGTAATGGTGTCTGCAAGAGACCTGGCAAGTTTCCAATAACCTTGCTTTTCTTTTCAGGAGCACGAATTGAACTTGAAAGCTTGCGTTTTTTCTCCCTCTCCAAGTTGTAGTATAGAGTTTAAGACAAATACTTTTACAACGAACAAAGAAATGAAATGTTCAATTTTCTTCGATTTTGAAGTCTAAAATTAGCACGATGCTTTTCTTTGCATTGCAACAAAAGTACTTAAAACAACTTCTGTTAAATTTAAAAAATGTTTTGAAATGCCAGCTCAGAGCGCAAACACGCTTGTTAATTCAACAATCATGAAATTAAATTGCGGATGCCTGGGAGGTGAAGTGGAAGGCATGAACGCGTTACTTTGAAGAGTTGTTTATTTAATTGATTAAATTGTGAATTGATTGGTGGTTGAATGCCTTGCCATCAATTTTTGATTTTCAAAGATCGTATCTAGACATCTCATAATCAATGATTTTATCACATGATTGAATTGGCACCTTGTGGATTGCAGTCGTATTATACAAGTCTTGAACAAGAGTCTGAGATGGCCCTGGAAGAAACAGAGACCGACTTTCTCCACTTGAAATACGAGGATCTTCATGTTTAGAGCTAGGATAAAGATGTTGCTTCTTACGCTAGTGTTCTGTTTTTAAAAAAGCAGGAAGTTTAAAGTTTGTAAAATTTGCTCAAAATGCTACCCTTTCTCTTAGAAATTGATTGATGGCCATTAGTGGCAAACATGGTTTCATTTAACCCTACAATTGCCCAATTATAGTACATGACTGATTTGCCATTAATAAGTCCGAATTTCTACAGATAGCCAATTTGAAAGACAGATGGAATTCAATGTTGGCAAGACTCACTCAACCCTACATTAACACAAATAAAAACTATTGTCATTGAATTTGAAAAGGAAAAAATCAAAGCAAATCAATTGTTTGTTGATTAGAAGTTAGGGAAACTTACAACAGAAATGAAATTAAGTCACAAGATTTACAAAAAAAGATGGAAAATGAAAAAGACCAAATCCGGTTAAGGTTGCACTTTTGGGTGCAAGCTGCATCTTACGACTTTATCTGAGCCTTAGACATGTTGTTCTTGATTCTGATTCTGTGCAAAGCAGGCCGAATGTTTCATGTCCCAACGCAAATGCTCCATGGGACAGCCCATCCCTGATTTTTTCCTCTCAAGTTTTGTTGCTTGTGTGGTCATAAGGACGTATGCCCAACAACGTAAAATATACATATTCTGTTCCTACGAACAGCCTTCGCTGGCCTTAAGATTTCTGTTTTGAACCTGGAACATGCAGTTGGTAAAAACATAGGTGGAGAACGCACAAGTCCGTCGACCTTGTCGACAGAAAAATTAGACCAAATCTCTTTCTGGCCACAGAACGGAGGATGAGTTAGGCCTTTTTCGTGTGTGGTTGTTCTCTTGGCGCAGAAGATAGTGAACCTCGATCTCGAGACATGGCAGAAGGAAGGAGAAAACCGGAGCTGGATTCCGAGATTGGTATGGTTTACTCTCTTTTACTCCAAATTCAGTGATCTTGACCACATTGCTTCATTTTTGTAGACTAGACCTTGATTTTGTGCTCACACAATTTATAACGCTTAACTTCTTTTGAAAGTCTCCAAATCCATCTCAGGGGTTTGTTTTTCCACAAGCACACTCGGTCCGTGTGTGATCTTGATTTGAAAGCCAGCGGTGTTGTAAGTGAAATCTGACAAGGTGACATCGTGTTTCGCCTCACTCGCAAGTTAAAAAGACGGCAAGCGATCAGCCAATCGCAATAACTGAAGTACTAAGCCTGAAACAAAGGCTCTTTTTACTTGTTTGACGAATGAATGAACGAACAAACGAGACCCAATGGCTATGACGTTCACACTTAACACCAAAAATGAAGCATACTTTTCAGTAGAGTTGGAGGTCTGCATGAAACCTCAAGGCTGTTGATTACTGCACATCAACACTTAGTGACTCTTAAGAATTCCACATTACTTATTTAATTCAAAGCATTTCTTTAAAGATGGTGTTGAATTCAACCCGAAATATGTGGCCCGTCGGAGGGCCTCTCCTCAATGGAAGGGTCACTTTGACAAGCTCTCTGAGAAATGGGGGACCATCAGCTCGGCCTCAAGTTCTGTGGCAGGTTCGATGGGCAATACTCTTTGCTTGTGTTTGCTCACATGGATTACAACTTTATGATTGGTGTATTGTCGATATTAATTCAAAATGGTTTCTCCATCTTTCACAAAATAAAACTTCTTATTTCCCTTTTCCAATCCTCACAAACAACACCCGAATGAGTTCGGAAGTGGAAAGATTTCATAAAGTACAACAATCAACACAACCATTTGAGACAGTTCATCGTTTGAAATAAAGAAGTGCTTCTGACTGAAATGTCTTGCCGAATGAACATTTCTATTACGACTTCACTTTCTAACAACATTAAAATTTCTAGGATCTTTGCCCACCTCACCAATTCCATTCCATCTTTGGGGGGATCTGGAGAAACAGAAAGAGCGAGGAGGTTACCCATGGACTCATTTGAGCCACAACCAAGAGGAAGAGGTGTGGATAGATCCCCTGAAGCTTCCTAGGGACTTATCTGCGTAAGCGAAGCCCTCAATATTCTGTTTTATGATAAATCGTTTGTAGATTTTGCATCATTTTTCCTGGTGTCACAGTTCATTCGCAGTCTTTGCATAGCTGTATTGACATATTTCAGGGCAACAATTCGGCGAAGAGATAAGAGCATCCCAAGGGAGTGGTTTCATCTACCAGAAGGAGCTGAACCACCTTCGGTGGAAGAATTGCTAAGAGAGTCTTCTTCAGATGAGGATGAGGATCGAGGTGCGCAAAGAGCCAAATCTCCTCCTCTTTGTGGGCGTGGTAGAAGCAAATCCCGCGAGCGAAAGCTGAACAAACATAAACTGGCATCTGATGCTCAAGATGTTCAAGTCGAGTATGAGGTAGTGAATGCAACACAACCACAAAATGATCCAAGTGTCGATGAATCATCGCTAAAAGGGTTATCTAGCCCTTTTGCCACCAATCTTGCGACACCAGCTCTTAATCAGACACAAAGGCCACAAAAAGAGGGGGCTAAACCAGAAACACGGCCTCACCATCTCCCCAAGCAAGAAATCGTTACCAATAGATATAACGAAGAAGTTGCTGAAGAAGATGCTGACTCGACAGGGTGTTTTCCACTTACGAGGAGGTCAAGGTCTCGAAGTAAATCTAGGGAGAAAAAATCGGGGAAAAATAGCAGACATCAGAGCGACAACGCATATGCCTTGCCGCCGAGAACCGACTTTCCCGGGCGTGAGGGTCAATTCGCTCCACCAGAAGTGAATCGAGAAAAAAAACCAACTCCAAAATCAATCAAAAATAAATCGCAGCGGAGTAAATCGCACGATCCTCGCGATGAAGGTTACGAACCGGTCGGACGTCGGAGTCCAGCCAATATAACCACCAGTAAAGATGAACAGACCAACCCTTTCTTGTTGGAAGATATCAGTCCCAACTTCACCAAGGAGTATGAAGATGTTCAACCTTTTGGCCCATCACTTCAAACCAACCAACAGCGTTACTCCCCACTACAACAACGTGATAAAGAACGACTCAATCAGATAATGATCGAGGAAGAGCTAAAAATGGAAAAGCTCCCTGTAGAAGCACAACCAATCTCAAGAGACATTTCCTCAGCTCGAGCAAACAACGTGGATCTTCTTCCAAAAACCAACCAAGTTTCAAATCCTTTTGAGAATCCCGAAGAGTTAAGTGAAAACATTGGAACATCTTCTGAAATGCAGAAAGATGTAGAAGTCAAAGAAAGAGCAAAACAAAAAGAACTGCAAGCCGAAGAAGCGATAAGGCAGAGGGAAAAGGAGGCCAAAGAGGCCAGAAATCAGGAAGAGAAGGAGGAGAAGTTTAGGAAAGAACGGGAAGAAAAAGAGGAAAAGATTAAGAAAGCAAAGGAAAGAGAAGAAAAACTACGGAGAGAAAAAGAAGAAAAAGCGGAAAAGGTACGGAAAGAGAGGGAAGAAAAAGAAGAAAAGCTACGACGAGAAAAAGAAGAAAAGCTACGACGAGAAAAAGAAGAAAAGCTACGACGAGAAAAAGAAGAAAAGCTACGACGAGAAAAAGAAGAAAAGCTACGACGAGAAAAAGAAGAAAAAGAGGAGAAACTAAAAAGGGAAAAGGAAGAAAAAGCGGAAAAGCTCCGGAAAGAGAAGGAAGAAAAAGAAGAAAAGCTACGAAGAGAGAAAGAAGTAAAGGAGGAAAAACTACGGAAAGAGAGGGAGGAAAAGCTCCAAAAAGAAAAGGAAATCATGGAAGAAGAACTACGCAAAGAAAAAATAGCATATGAAGAAAAACTCCGTAAAGATGAAGCCAAGAAAGAGAAAAAGCGGGAGAAGAAAGCAATGGAGGAAAAATTGCTATTAGAAAGTCAAGTCCAAGCACATAAAAATGATGTTAAAGTCAAATTAGAAAAAGAAGCATTGAAGGAAAGAGAAAGAAATGAATTGGCCAAATCAGGTAAACTTCAAGAACCAACGGAAAAGACTGAAATAATTGACCCAAAAGAACCCCAAGGAAAATCAGCATCAATTCAAGCCAAAGGATCTCAGTCGCCCATGCTGAAAAAAGCAAAAACACCTGATCCACCAACCAATGTTGGAGAAGAGATGAACCCTTTCATGACTGTTGAAAAAGATATTGATCATGAAAGCTGTGACAAAAGCAAGCCTTCTATTGACTTAAACAATCCATTTGAAAAGAGTCAAGCTTCTTCAAAGCACACCTTCAACATCGATAAAAATGATTGGGAAAAAATCAAACAAGAGTTGTCCCATGTTGAAGGAGAAGAGCAAGATATCATATTCACTCCTTTTCAGAAGGATGATGAAAATCTTGAAGAGGTCGATCGCCTTGAAAAACAGGCTCAAGATCAGATAGCTGAACTTTTTCAAAACAACACTTTGGAGAAGAAAAGACTCAAAGACGCCGCTACCTCGTCCAAACAAAATGATGAGTATGAAGATGTTGCTGAATTAAGTGCAGAAGAACTGAAACAGAAACAGAAAGAGGACGAGGCTTTGAGACAACAGCGATTGAAGGCCCAATACCAAAAGGAACAGGAAGAACTGAAAGCAAAGAAAGATGCTAAACGAAAGAATAAGAGGAGGGATAAATCGCAAGACAGCAAACTCTCGTTCTCCTTCTTTAGCTCCACTTCATCACAAAAAGGTGGGGATGACCATGAACTGGAAGACCTCCTTAAACCATCACATTCCTCGAGGCATTCCTTGGAGACAAACGGTTCTGAACTTCTTGACTCACATTCACGAATATCGAAAAAGGAATTAGCGAAATTGGAAAAAGAAGCTCAAAAAGAAAAGAAGAGGATTGAAAAACTGGAGAAAGAACAACAGAAAGCAGAAAAGAAGGAAATGCAGGAGAGGGTTAAACAAGAAAAGTTGAAGAGACAGGCTGAGTTAGCCAAGCTTGCAAAAGAGCAAAAAGAAGAAGAGAAAAGGAAAAAGCAGGAAGAGAAAGAACAAAAGAAACAATCTCAAGAGGAAAGGGATAAAAAACAAGCAGAGTTGGCAAAATTGGCCATTCAACAAAGGGAAGAAGAAAAGAGGAAGAAAGAGGAAGAAAACGAAATGAAGGCAACGGCCAAAAAGGAAAAAGAAAGGAGACAAGCCGAACTTGCCAAACTAGCTTCAGAACAAAAAGAAGAGGCTAAAAAGAAGAAAGAATTAGAGAAAGAAAGCAAAGAGCAAGCTCAAAAGGAGCGAGAAAAAAGGCAAGCAGAATTGGCTCAACTTGCACAAGAACAAAAAGAGGAAGCTAAAAGGAAGAAAGAAAAGGAGAAAGAAAGCAAAGAGCAAGCTCAAAAAGAACAAGAAAAGAAGAACGCAGATTTGGCTCAGGAACAAAAAGAAGATGCTAAAAGGAAGAAAGAAAAGGAGAAAGAAAGCAAAGAGCAAGCTCAAAAGGAACAAGAAAAGAAGAAAGCAGAGTTGGCTCAGCTTGCTCAGGAACAAAAAGAAGCGGAAAAGAGAAGAAAAATTGAAGAGAAGGAGGAGAAAGATCGTATGAAGAAGGAGCAAGAAGAAAGACAGGCCGAATTAGCTAGGCTAGCACTCGAACAGAAAGACGAGGCCAAGCGCAAAAAGGAACAGGAAAAGAGCGAAAAAGAGGCTGCCAAGAGGGATCAAGAGAAAAGACAGGCAGAATTGGCAAAGTTGGCAATAGAACAGGAAGAGGAGGAAAAGAGGGGAAAAGAGCAACAGAATAAAGGTCACGGAAAATCAGATAAAGATGAAAAACACACTCAGTCAGATAAAAATGCACCGAAACATCAGATTGGCTCACCAAACTTAGTACAAGATGAATCAGGTTCCCCCAGTCATGAAGATGTATTAAAAGCAGAACCATCTCATGAAGCAGATGGTGAAAAAGACACCAACAAAGTCAGTGAACCTCTTCAAAGGGATCAGGAACTGAAGATCAAGCAACAACAAAAAGAAATTGAAGACATGCAAATGCTTATTAAGCTGGCGAATGAAGAAACTCTTCAATCATCCGACCTTAATGAAAGAAATGGGCCAGGAGGGCAAAATGATCCAACGAGCCAAGGTACTTCTCATTCCAACGGAGGTCAACTTGTCCCTGCAGAAAAAGAAGATATTTCAAGTTCACGCAAGGCCCTAAATAAACGCTCATTCTTTAGCAAGCTCTTCCAGACAAAAAGTGGCAAATCAAAATCGATGTCAAACTTGGATGATTCCAAGGAGGAAAAGGATGATGAGGGGTAGGTTTTTTCTTCTTCTTCTTTTTGTTTCATTTCAAGTTATTAAAAATGATTGATTCCTTTACTTCAGAGCTTTCGAGCCCGTGGTGTTCTCTGCCTCTTCAGCGAAATCCACAATAAAACCTTCAGATCTCAGTCCTGACGAAAATGATGCCAATAAAATCCGGCCTATCAGGTAGGTGAATTCATGTACGAAGTCGTGACAACGCTTTAAGATTGACGGCATATCGTTCGAACTCCTCCTGGATGCGAATGATAGGTAATTTATGTCAGAGACATTTTAGAGGACACATCTTAGACACTGTTCGAAGAAGTGTTGGCAAACGTTCTTGGCCTAAAGCTCTCAGGGCTTTTGATGGTGTGTGTGTGTGTGTAGGTGAAAAATGAAAGAAAGCTCAGGGTAACCTATGGGAATGTGCCCTCGGGAAGAGCGAGCCACTCACTTCCAGGCTCATTGTTGTTGAGCTCATCATCCTGGCCAGGAGGGGTAATCGTTATCCTTGCCCGAGTCTGTGACTTCCAAGGAGGTTGTTCATCCAGGACTGAAATGGGTGTTTGAGAGAAAAGTAATGCTCTCCTCCGATTTGGTCTCTCCTCTTGCCTCCATGGGAGTCTATGGACCCTCTGAGTCTTTGGGATCGACGGTTTAACAAACTTGGTAAAGACGATAGTGTTCCAATTGTCCCGGAATTGCCAACCCAGGAGTACTTGTCATTGGAGGCACTTCAAAGGGCTGAGGAACTCTTGGACGAAGAAAGTGATAGTGTTATCAAAGGCAGTGTTGCAGATAATTCTCTGGGATATTTGGACTCAGATATTAGTCAAGGTTGCTTTGCATCCGTGAGATCGCGGTAAGTTACAACGGATTTGGCTTTTTTCTTTTTAAATTGACCAGGTACGTACTTTCGTGATAGCGTCATACTATCGATATCACATGTCACTGACGGAAGCACTCTACGCACTTCGATGCTTAGCAATATATTACTTAGACAAGAACCATAAGGGTTGCAAATTGAAATACCGTCTCCCAATGACAAGAGATTGATTTCTTCTCATTTTTTTTCGGCTGATTCGATTTCATTCAATTGCAGAAATACGGTAAAAGAGTGAAAGATAACCTCTAGATAGTTGAAGATAACTAAGGACATATCTAAGTCCCAATTTACCGTACATTACTTTTCATCCCCATCCAACATATCCCTTGCTCTCGGTCCATTCAATCTGATCGCTGCTACTCTGTCCATAATAAGGATTTCGCAGTGTCCTAAACCACACTGAGCACGTTGTACTTCGAATTTCACTAGTGGCTGGCTGTTGCGAGAGTCTCCGAACAAACTGGCCGATGTCCAACTTTTGAAGGTTCGAAGGAGAGAGACATGCAAATGGCCTCGCACATTTTGTCGTACTAGTACGGTCACAGTAGGGGAGAACAAGCAAGAAATTCCTCAGCTGGGCAAGATGGAGAGTGTTCTCTGACGTGCATTCAAGCCTAATTGATTGACACATCAGCTTTAACTTTACAGTGAACATCTATACGAACCAATTTCTGGCTCTCCCAAACCATCTCCGTTGACGGATCGTAAGGATCAGCTCAAAGGCATTGTTGAATCTCCATCCGAGGACACTGGAGACTCGCCACCCAAGCTGCCTGTAAAAACTAAAAACAAACGCTCTGAACAGGAACAGAGTTCACCGGAGCCATCTGATACTATGGCTACCAAAACAGCCAATAGGTATGGGCCTTGATTTACTATTTCACCTGGATATTCGCATTGATGGAGCATTGCTTATGATCTAGTACCCCCTTCTGGAAATTTGGCTCTAAGAAAACAAACGACGAGCCAGATTTGGTAAAGAATGGGTTCCACGACGAAGAGGAGGCGGAGGAGGATGAAGAGGATATGGATACTTCCTCTACTGGGGGAAAGGACCGGTTTGTGTTGGACATTGTGTACGAAAGCAAAAGGGCATTGACTGAAATAGGTACGCATTTACCCTCAGGAAAAGTCGGGACCGAAAAAAGAAACCAGGTTTAGGAACCAAGATGAAAAGCTTCCGAATCCCATCTCCCGGAGAAGTGGCAACCGGATACTTGAATTCGAACTTCCATCAAAAGAATTTCAAGCAACCTTTGGTCAGTCGGTCACGGGTTGAAGATCAAGACTTGCAAAGGATTCGACAACTTACCGTCGAAAGAAACACCCCATCCGAATTGGCTGCATTGTCGCATCCATTTGACATCCCTTTGCCTAAATTCAGGAAAAATCGAAGCAAGAGCAACAAGCGCGACGAGACTGAGAGGTAAAGAACACCTACAACAATGTGTTTGAAAACTTAATGAGCGAAACACCTCTTTTCAATTTTGATTACATTTAGCGACGATGGTGGGCATGCACCCAATCGTCTTTATGGAACACTGCCTAGATCTTGGAGAGAGCAAAATCTGGTGACAGGTGTCAAGGAAAATGTTGATCCCATCTTGGCGAAAGAGCGACAAGAGCTGGTCAAGACCAAGTCTCCGGCCGAATTGGCACAATTTCACTCGATTACGGACTTTCCTGTTCCCTCGAAGATTCAGAATATGTTTTCAACGAACAAGAGAAACACTCAACGTCAAGCTGAAAAGCGAAGGTAAGTGGCGCTCACCCCAAAAAACTATCATGGAAATTGGAATCAATACTTCTTGACCTCTGTTCCCAATTGCTCTCTTTCAGACATAGTGCTTCAAGCGTTGAAGAGACTCAAGAGGGTTGGACCAAGAGTTTGCCAAGATCTTGGAAGGAAACCAAACTCGTGACTAATGTCAAAGAGTACCAACCTAATGAGGTCGTCAAACAAAGACAAGAGTTGGTTTCCAACAAAAAGCCACACGAACTTGCCCAAATTCATGGCTTTTCTGACTTTCCGGTGCCGGCCCTCTTCAAGCGATCAAGATCAAGCTCGGGTACAAGGGATAAGGATGCGAAAAAGAGGTAACTCTTTCCTAAAGTTTACCCCACCTTAACACTCAACTAGATGCTCGAGACTGCTTGTTGGATATGATTATCTGTACCGGATGTTTTTAGAGAGAGTCGAACGAGCAGTGTGGTGAGTCTCACTCGATCTGTGGGTGGAACTCTCTCACGAGGATGGAAGGACACCAAGTTGGTGACCAAAGTTAAGGTTGAGCCCGACTCGGAAACCCTCACCTTGAGAAGGAACTTGATTCAAGCCAAGTCCCCTGCCGAGCTATCCCAAATCACATCGGTGGCCGACTTTCCAATTCCAACTGCCCTAGAGCACTTTTGGAAATCGGACAAGCCCAAGGAGAATGAGAACACTGAAAAGAAGGCCTCTCATAAGAGGTAGGTACCTTCACAAAGTAAGGCAGTTTTGAAAGGTATCACAAAAAATGCAACCTTTTTTCAGTATGTCCAATCTGGAAGATATGTACAGCAATTTGCCTCGAGCTCTTAAAACTGAAGTTTTGGTTCGAACCAAATTCGAAGATGAGGAGGTGTTAAAGAAACGTCAAAAACTTGTGGAGACAATGAAGCCATCTGAGCTAGCCTCCATCACTTCGATTTCGGATATTCCAATCCCATCAGCATTGGAAAACATCTTCAAGAGCTCGGATAAGCCAGCACCTCCCGCTCGGAAAGCCAAGGATATAGAGGAAAAGCGCACGTAGGGCAAATTTTAAAATATAACTAACTTAACTACATTTCGTGTTTCTACTGCATAAAGAAAATGATTAATCCTTAAATCTACTAAGTAAATCGTTAGGGCAGGACAAGACCAATTTCATTCTTTTGATTGCAGGCGAAATCGATCGCTTGGAGCAATTTTGACTTATGAAGGTCTCCCTGAAAGCCTTAAAGCGGAAGTGCTAGTCCGATCAAAAGTCGAGGAAGATCCCGAAGAAGTGAGAGTGAGGCAAGAGTTGGTCAAAACCAAAACTCCCGCTCAACTTGCATCGATCAATAGCTTTTCGGACTTCCCTTTGCCAAGAGTGATTGATACCATGGTTAGACCCAGTCGGCGGACGCTGAAAAGCACCAAACAAAAAGATTTGGAGAAAAAACGGAGGTACTTGCCTTAATCAATGCTAGCTCAGATGTTAACCCCATTACGGAGGCACCTTCTACTGCACGCATGATGCGAGTTTACTGAGTGGTTGAAAAAAGTTCCACTTGCCTTAAATGCAATTGTCTATTGATCTCTTTTGAATATTAAACAAACGAGGCCACTGATTTATTTCGAAATTCGCTTTCGTACTTATAGCAGGAGCTGGGCCAGCTTACCAGAGACCAGTTCGGGATTATTTTCATCCTTGAAGAGAGACCTCGAGGTCTCCAGGGTTGAAGAACCAGATCAAGAGATCGTTCGTCAACGACGAGAGATGTTGAAGAATAAGTCGGTTTCCGATTTGGCCCAAATTGGCTCATTAACTGACTTTCCGGTCCCGGAAGTGTTTCAAAATATGGTTGGCACCTCCAAGAGAGCAAAAAGTGTGGAGAAAAATCGGTGAGTTGGAGGTCCATTCAATTCTTTAATTTCAGATTCAACCGGTTTAGCGAGCGACGATTTTCGTATTTTGTCAATAAAGTTCCAATAGATAAATAAAAGTATTGGTACAAAATGTTCTCAAAAAATAAACGGATGATACTCAGCTTTTCGACTTCAAGAGTAACAGATTGGCGAGATGAATTCCTTAGCACTTGAAACTCCTTTTAGTTTCCCAACTTCTCCTCAAGCCAATTAAACTCAAATAGTTGGCAGACTTTCTCAAAGTTGCGGCCGTTTAAGCACTCCTGAAGGTTCCTCGTTAAACATGCCGGTTCCCTTTCCCAAAGTTCGACTATTCGGTTTGAGCCCAAGCCTTCATACCTACACTATAAATCACACTGATGCTAATCGAATGATAAAACCTCCTTTTCCTCTTGACAGGAGTGAGACTCCTACAGGCAAAAAAGAATCTCTATATGAGAAATTGCCCGCTTCCCTGAAGCAAGAATGCCTGGTCAGGGTGAAAGATGAAGACCCTGAATTACAGAAGAAGAGGCAAGAGCTTACGCGTTCCAAATCGCCAACGGAGCTTGGAAATATTGGATCACTCTCAGATATCCCAATACCATCGCCCATTCAAAACATGTTTCACCGAAAGAGGTACTTACTTGGATTTTCAATTATCATTGGGTAAATTCATCAATATCAATATGTGAAATCTTTTAGTGAGACAGGCAGTCCCATTCCTCCTCCTCGAAGAAAGGACAAAGATGAACAGCCCAAGAGCATGTACGAAAGATTGCCTGAAAGTTTGAAAACCGAAGTTTTGGTCCGTTCCGTCGTTGAGGTAGATGAAAAGGTTCTTCGGCAAAGGCAAGAGATGGCAAGATCCATGTCTCCTGCCCAACTAAGCGAAATCCATGGATTTTCCGATTTTCCAATTCCGTCCTTCCGAAAGAAAAAAGACCAATCTGCAGAACGAGAAAAGAGGTGAGTGGCGTCAAAGAAAGCCTCGACACGAAAGTTTTTGATGTCTAGCTCCCACTTAGGTGCTCTATTTGTTAGATGCTGTTATGAACATTCCAATTATTGTCAACCTCTCAAGCCAATCTCACGGAAATCTTAAATTTCCATCTTTAATTTCAACATGTTCTGACTCAAATCCAATCCTTTGGAGTGGGAAATGCAATCAACTCTGAAAGGCTCCAAGCGACGACGACCAAACTAATAGGCTAGATATATTTTCAGCCAAGAAAAAGAGAAGTCTGCTGAAAGTGAGAGAGATGGTGGAAGTGGTTTGTACGCGACTCTGCCCAAGTCTCTGAAATCTGAAGTCTTGGTTCGAGCTAAAATGGAGGACCCAGAGGTGCAGCGACAACGAGCGGAAATTGTAAAGTCGAAGAGTGTTCATGAGCTCTCTCAAATAACATCCCTATCCGATATTCCCATGCCTGCTTTCATCTCCAAGGGTCCTCGACCCGTCGAACGGAAAAAAAGGTTCAGGGAAAAGTAAGCCAAGCAAATTGTATTCCATCTTTCATGTAAAAGATTTTGGAAGACGGATGATTTGATCGGTTTTATTTCTAGGCAAAGAAGCAACTCTGCCAAGAATTTGTATGAAACCCTGCCTCGAACGCTCAGGTCGGAATTGCTGGTAAAGCAAACTATTCAAGATCAGGAGCTGCTTCAACAACGTCGCCGAATGGCCGGAAGTAAAAGTGTTCAAGAGTTGTCCCAGATTCACTCATTAGGAGAATTTCCCCTCCCGGGATGGCTTTCCAAGAGCAAACCAGATGTCTCAGCATCAGGAGTAGACTCTAAAAGGTATGCCAGAAAAATTCAATTACTTAGAAATGGCTCCAGAAAGTAATGGTACACATACTCTCTTTACTCTAGAACAAGCTTGAGTAATTTATCCTCCAAGCAACATATCTACTCAACCATGCCCAAGTCTTTGACTCAGGAAGTGCTCGTGCGCACCGTTATTCAAGATCCTACGGTGATTAATCAACGACGAGCCTTGACTCAATCGAAAAGTGTTTCAGAATTGGCACAGATCAACTCCTTTGCTGATTTCCCAATTCCATCCACTCTATCTAGGATGGTATCCAGAAAGAAGGATAAGAGCCGAGATAATGAAAGGTTTGTTGCGTGGCGAAAAAAAGGACTAGTCCAAAAAAATCACATTCTATATCTAACTTTGTTTTTGTTTTCTTGCCCTTAGTCGAACTGAGACTATCTCAACGGACCCAGACTCGAAAGAGAGCGGTCTCTACGCCACTTTACCTAGATCGTTGAAAACTGAGGTATTGGTTCGAAGTCGGGTGGAAGATCCCGAAATATTGAGGTACCGAAAACAATTGGCCCAGAGCAAGAGTGTGGGTGAATTGGCTTCAATTGGGGGCCTTTCCGACTTTCCTTTGCCCACCCCAATTCAAAACCTGTTTTCGGGCAAAAGAAAATCCAGACGAGAACCCTCTAAAGAACCAGAGAAAGAGCGAGAACGGTACGATTCAGCGAAACCAGACCAATAACGTCAAGCATGTGTGCATAAATAAGAAAGCATCAACGAATTCCGTTCATTTCAGGAGTATCAGCTCTCGACCAGGTTCTCGCGGTCCATCAAATGACATCTATGCCTCCTTACCGCGATCCCTTAAGACGGAGCTCCAAGTTCGCTCTATGCAAGAAGGCGATAACGAAACACTCAAAGAGAGACGAGCTTTGGTGGAATCAAAAAGCCCAGCAGAGCTTGGCCAAATCCATTCCTTTTCCGAAATTCCTGTTCCACGTATGGTGGAGGCCTGGCTTCATAGCTCGGAGAGCAAAAAAGGGTAGGATGTGGATCACAGAATACCAAATCGATCCCCACATTAATATTTCAGAGCCATTTCTGGCAGAATCGCTTGCATTTTTAAAATGCCTTTGGAAAAGATTGCCTTCAAAAGAGTGATCTGAACAAATGTTCTTGTTTGAGTTTCAAATTATTAAAGGCTCCTCGTGTCACTTAGAGCCGTGAAGCCAGTATTGAATACTCCCATCAATCACCATGTATAAGGAGTCCCAAACAGGGTAGAGCTTTTAAATGACAAATTAGGACGTATTTCATAAGATAAAATAACAAAAGACTATATTGTCCAATGGCGCAATTGTTGACCTAAAGGACTCTTACTTTTTATCTGTAACACCTCCAACTTCAACTTCAAAGCAAAAGAGAACCATTCAAACTAAGGCCTTTGTGGCAACTCACAGTGGTGCTATTTGTGAGAGTCAATGGGTTAAAGTTTTGTTTGACCGTAATAAAAACGTACTGGCTAAAAGATAATTATCGCATGCCAATGGCTCATTTGACACTCAGGGGGCAAGATCACGATTCAACTTCAACAAACTCAAGCCATGATTAAAGCCATCACCATTTTACCTCACACTTTGCTACATTATAAACTATTTTTTATGAGGAAGACTAGATTTTGACCCGTATATCTTTGTTCTTCAGATTGGATTCACCGCAAAGGCCATCTAGATCCGCTCATGAGCTTCGCGGAGGAGGTCTTTATGACACGTTGCCGAGGTCTTTGAAAGAACCAGTCTTGGTTGGATCTACTGTCGAAGATCCTGAGCTAGCGAAACAAAGAGCAGAATTGACTCGCAGCAAGAGTCCCTCCGAATTGGCTTCCATCCGGGGATTGGGTGACATTCCCATTCCCGGTCTTTGGAGCCATGACTCAGGAAGAACTAGGTTTGTTCCAATTTCCTTAATTCATAGCCCATTCTAATGGCACGGAATTCACAATATTTTTATTCACTTCAGGGAAAAAAAGAAAAAGGACGTGAAAGAGCCGCCCAAAGAATCCAACAAAATGGGTACACTCACACGTCCTTGCGTCGTGAGGAGCAAGGTAAGAAAACGTTAAACACAATCTAAAATGGTAGTCATAAACCCATGACAAAAATCGGCTCAATTCTAGATTGAAGATCCAGAAGTTTTAAGACAGCGCCAGGAACTTCAGCAGAACAAATCCATTCACGAGCTCTCCAAAATCAACAATGTCAACGAGATTCCACTTCCATTTAAGATCCCGTTGCCCGACATTCCTTTTCCTCAGCCCACTAAAATCTTCACCCTCTTCAAAAAGAAACCACCTCAAGAGCCTGTGGCTGCCGTTCCTTCTGAGACCGGATACACGCCATCAGCTTCTCCCGTGACCAATGCAGATACCACAGATGCAGAACTCTTACGATTCGAGACCAGCTCCATGGACATGGATACGCATAGGGAGCAAGATTTTGGATACGAAGTCATTGATCGAACTCTGGCTGATGTCAATCAATTGCAAGACGAGTTTGAAGGCGACGATGAACTCTCAGAGAGGGAGGTTCTTCAACCCGTGGGCCAAGCTCCCGCCTCACTCCGAAAGGACATGGCTTCAAAACATCAGAAGTCATCGCAATCCCAGAACCAACAACGATTAGATGACCAAGAGCAGCTTGTAGAACAATACCGAGGAACACCGGAGAGGAAAGTTCCATCTCGTAACAAGAGGCGAGCTCAGCCTCATCCTGCCAGCTCACCTCGACATGAAGTAAGTTCAATTCACAAGTTTTCAATTTGGCAAATACGTACTACTTACTTCCTCTTGCTCTGTTCCGACGTCATTTCCAGTTTCCCCGAAGCGAATCTCCTCCGCCTCCTTTGCCTCCCAAGAAGCCAGGGGGTCGACGAGAAGAAATCATAGATGATTATGAAGAGGACGACGACGAGGAAATGGAGGTGGTTCCCGTCAAGGTAAGAAGATCTTCAGAAGCAGTTCCACCAGGATGCAGTCAAAAGTTTTGAGATGGATTTTATCATAGCAACATAGAAAACATCGGAAAGCTATTTCCGCCAGGATATTTTTATTCACATTTTCTATCTCTCATTTAGGGCATTCTAACCTTAGAGGCCAGTAATGGAAATCTTCAAGTGCGGAAAAACGAATTTAAAGTAAGGAATTGTGTCACCACCTACAATGCATAGTGTTCCTTTGTTTCTACTTCTTCTTGTTAGTGTTATTGTCTAGTCTCTTTTTGGGTTTGAAATCATCCAAGCACAACACCCATAACCCAAATTGGTATCGAGCTTTTTATAGAGGGGTCTCATCGTATTCAAAATCACGACTAACTTGCCAATCCCCATTTTCTTTTTTTTCGTCTTTTCTCCTTCTCCTCCTCTTCCTCCTCGTCCTGTCTTTGGTGGCAGCAGGAAGTATCTCCCACCACAACCATCTCTTCGTCTTCCCCCCTTCAGCTCACTTCCAGAGGTAATATCTCTCCTCGAATCACATCACCTACATCACCGTCATTCCTGACGGAAGTCGGATATGGAGAGTCTCCCACTCCTCCTCCCACTTTGCCTGCAAAGACACGGGTTGGGGGTGGATCTGACACTCTTGACCGAACTAGAGAGGTAGGTGGAACGAGTTAAAGCCGCCAATGAGCTTGATAGTGGATATTTAAAAATTGTCTTCATTCATACAGATGCAACCTCACATCCGGATTGGCCACGAAAGTCCACGGTTGGACTCTTATGACGAAGTAAGGTCGAAGAAATGAAAATATAGTCCTTCGTTCTTTTACCTTGCACTAATCAAAGAAACTTGCTAACAGTCCAAGGAACATTCTGAAACAACCAACTTGGAAAATATTTAATCCTTTCCCAGGAAATGCTTTGATTCACCCCAAGTAAAATGTCACCTTTCATACCTATTAGTACTACACAATATCATTTTATCCTATTACCCCAACAACGTATTTCTAATCCATTTCCCTAGTGTTGTGAATTATATATTTTTATCCAAGGTTTACCCTGTCCTAAACATGGCTTCCCCGGCTTTGAATTTGAAAGTTTCAACTCCAAACGAGATCCACGAATCTCCAGAGTGTGCCATCACATCCACCACGCCACTTTCCCAACATTCTCCCGTTCTTGTTCAACGTCGACGAAGGAAACAAGAAACGAATGAGAAGGACTGTGCAGGACACAACAGGAAAGAAAATATCCATGTTCAGACTGAATGTCGACCTTCCTCCTCCATTACTAATTCAGATGAAGAGCGTTCCATCCCATCCTTCTTCTCATGTGATTCTTGTCAAGACCAAGAAAACCCCGTGACGACGGCATTGGAACTTGAAAGGGAGATGGAACGAATACCCATTGAACCTGAAGTAAATTTGTCGGTACGAAAAGTGTGTTTCTTCTTTAACTCGCCCTCCTTGAACACATTTGACTCCATGTACACGTGAAAAACTTTTCTGTTAGGAATATAAAGGGGCCTGAATGAACGTTTTTCTTTGCCTTTTTCCTTAGACAACAACGGATGATGACGTCGAAAGAATTCAATCTCGGCCTCTTCCTGCTCCTCCTGCGCCGAAAAGAACTCTCAAGAAGAAACCATCTCCCAAGAAACAGGAAACTCACCCCTTGTCACCAGAAATGAACGCGTCATTGGACGAGAGCCACGATGAGGCCTCCCTTCGAGTGCCCAACTCTCTTCTGAAACGGACGGGTTCTGGGGCCTCAAATAAATCGGCCTCTAGGCTCTCCATGAAATCGCCGATTCCTTCGTCTGACGCCTCGTTTCACACTGCGGTTCAATCGTCTATGGACAGAACCCTCGTGGACAGCTCTGAAGTAAGGAGACGCGAGAACATGGACGAGGATGAAGAAACCTTGGCCGATTCGATCGTGGATTCAATGCACAGTTGTGCGGACACTATCGTGGCCTCCGATGACGACATGACTCTCAATGAGCAAGCCGGGGATACAGATATGGAAGGAGACGATGACCCACTTTCGGAGCATTTTCACTCAATTCCCTTGAACACGACAAGTGAGAGTATGGAACAATATGTCCGTAGAATGCAAGAAACACCCACCCCACCTGCAGGTACGTAACTGCCTGTAGTTCCTTGCCAAGATTTAAACTCAAGACTCAAGCCAATCGTCTCATTTTGCATCACTCTATGTAGACGCTAGCGATGAAAGCGTTCCAACCATTTTCGCACTTGTTTGTTTTCTGTCTATTTTTCATAGAGGATCCACCGTTCACTTCAGTTTCCGGCCTGGACACCTCTTCTCGCTTAGGCGGCGAGACGCAAGAATTAAGCCGAGAACTCTTGGAACATGTTGGAAATTTACGATCCACACTTGATCACATGTCCTCTAAGTTAGGGACCTCGCCCCAGCCACCTCGCCAGGCTTGAGGACGAGGTAAATCTTCAAAACTGAACCTTACCTGAAACGACAGCTCATTGAAATAAAAGGGGAAAAAAGGAAAATGGCGGAAACAAAAGACCCATCCATGTTTACGACAGAACGTAATGGACCCCAATCTCACGAAAGTGCTTTGAAGTTCATTGGATTCCACGAACTAACACTACTGGGGTACTGGGGAAATTTTACTGTTCCAATCTTTTGCCCTTTGTTCGTTTGCCACGTCCCATTAGCCTCTTTTTATGGAGAACCTCTTTCATAATCATCTCGTTTTCAGCCAATCAGTGCACAGTGGCCGCTTTCATGGCGATGTGATGCCAAAGACAGGATGAGGCCCCTTGTTTTAGTGCCACTCCCTTGTGATCGTTAACAATTGTGAAGGGGGGAGGGAAAACAAGCTCGATTACTTTGAGAATGCAATTGAACTACATAATGGATGAATAACTGGGAGGTTTCTCTTTTCTTCAGGTTCCCCGATGAACTAATGGAAAGTGACGTGGAGAGAGACATTGTGGGCTTTAATCATTGGCATTGATATCAAACCAAGATCATGCGACTAGTTCATTCAATTTTGTTGCCTGCAAAGGTCAATGAAAGATTATTTTATAAGAGGAAGATTGTTGTACATAGGATAGCAACCTCAACCAAAATTGCTCCATTGAAGCGTAATGCCAAAAAAATCTGTACACTATTTGATCAATAAAGTTCCGCAGTTTGGGTTAAAATTCACGTCGTTCTCTAAAGTGCTACAATAAGCCTTGAAACTAATAATTGCTTCGTTTTTCTTTCCAAATTCTATCTGAGAAGAGTCTTCAAACTCAAGTGAGTTGAGCAAGAAAGGAGATATAGGAACTAGCCCGAGGAGAGCACCCGTTTCAAAACCATCCAAATGTGTTCTCTTAGTGAATTCATTGGCAAAATTTGAAATCGCTCAAGTTGTTGACAATGGCTCTTGCTTGGTACTCCAGAGAGTCTTTGAGGAATGAGGATCAAGGCCGTACGTACTTGGTACTTGGCCAGCCGACGAAGCGCCGTAGTAGAGCGATGTGCGGTTGTTGTTCAGGATCGTCTGAGAGAACACCAGAGCCCACGAAGGCCAAGCTTGGTGGTCCTTGCATCTCGAACCTTGGAAGGGATTGGTCTTCTTCTTTCGCCCACCTTCTCTCTTTTTGTCTCTCTCATACTCGCACTCGAATGTTCGTGTGCCAGAAGACGAAGGGTATTTGTTGTAAGTTTTCATTCGGACCCGACGGCCATTATACCTTTCCTCGTGTCTCTTGTACAAAAGGTATTAGTTCGTCATACGTAATCGTCAGTCTTTGTGTTGGTAGTGCCAATACCAACAAAAGAAAGAAAGAGGGAACGAACGAAAAGAAAGGGGAACAAATTAGTGCTAGTAATTACTGCTATGCCTTTATCATTCACTTCGTGCGGTCCTCCACAACAAACGTGAGGTTCGAAAGCAAGTCCCTGGTACTTTACCTGCACTCTTTTTTGAGAAACTAACCGCTAAGAAAGACTTGGACGAGATATCAGGACAATGGTAGATGTTGATCAATTAGAAGAAGTCACGGTAATGCTGCCTGAAGAAAAGATCCAAGAATATCGAGATATTTTCTCGTTTTTCGACCGAGATGGGGGAGGCACCATTACGAGTGTGGAACTGGGTCAAGTAATGAGAACATTTGGATGGAGCCCGACCGAAGGAGACCTTCAAGTAAGTCATTTAAAGTTGGTCATTACGAAAAAGGAATATAATTTCAAAGAGTTATGAACCCTAAGAGCAAAAAAAGAAAGATGCCATGTGGGTGGCTTCACGCAAAATTTCACATACTTAGATATTTAAGTATACTTCGATTAGCTAAACGATTTTATTATAAATGTAATAGATTTACATATATTGGTCATGTTTTATGGAAATAAATAAAATCAAAATTATTTTACAACAAAAATACACAAAGTCAAGCAACGAATTCGGATTGGCAGGTCTGTTACATTGAAAGCCCTCGAATATAAGGTTATTAAGAATCGATTTAGATAATAAACCGTGCAGTCAATATAAAATCACGTCTACGCTTGGTTGATAAAAGGTTATAAAACTTCGAGGCTCAAAAAATAAAGTCCTTTTAAAAAGTTTTTTTGCCCCATCGCTCCCACTACAAGTCACATTATGCTTTGTCGCATTAATCTCTCTAGAATCTTGAAAAATTGACCTCTTCTTTGCTGATTATTCCATTGTGGAACTCGCTTCCTAGCTCTTGCCTCCAAAGTCAAACACTCAAAAAGTCCACACGGTACTGAAAAAATCATATCAAGTTTCTATGGAAATTCTCAAACACGATGAAATGTGATTCAGGCTCGGGAAACCAAGAGGAACAATTTTGACTTTTTGAGTTTCTCAAAGTCAGGTCTAGATTAAAATTTATATACCTAAAAACCTATTGAATTAATTAATTTTTGAAAATCTTGTCAGTACACAAATTTTAGAGCAGATTTAGATACCTTTCGAATTGAAATTGTTGGAAAAAATGTTGCTCAGCTGCTAAGTTATTTGAGTTTAACCGGTTCATTTTTGGCCCAAAAAAGCGGGAAAACGTTCCGGGTATATGAAAACTCAAATTCCCAAGCAAATGATATAGATGTTTGATTTCACAAGATAAAATAAAAATTCTACATTCTTCTATTATTTGTTATAGCATGTCAAATAATATATATATTTTTTACGAAAACACACTAAAAATACAAATTTTTCGAATTGTGGCTTTTGAATTATGGAAAGGTTATATTGGTAAGTCCTCAATGCAAATTTGGTAAAATTCAGTAATATTTTTAAAAATCGATTTTGGTCCATTTGGCCATGGTCCTTCGAGAAATATCGAATTCTCACAAAATACGAAGACATATCTCTTCCGCATTTTTTTTTTCAATTTTCATTTGAAAACTTAACCGAATGTACTGAAATCAATGAAAATAAATGGTCCATGAAACGAGTCAAGAGTCGTGAGTCCTTCCACTTTGGTTTTTAGGGTCAAAAGTCTGACCACAACTAAACTTTTCAAAAGGTAATAGACCTTATCAACCATAAAATATGGCAGTACTGCCAACTCAAAATCCATTTTTATAGCTATCGAAGGGGAGATGGTTGTAGCGCAATTGACTAACACGCGACCGAGTTGTGCTCGGGTTCATGGGTTCGATCCCAGGTCGATCCACTCGGTCTAGTGGATATTACACCTCGAAAGGCGCCTTCTGAACCCAGAAACGGACCCCCATGACTCCAATATATTAATTGTACATAAATATCCAATGAGACAATGATTCTCGCAATTAACATTATTGTAAAAAAAAACTAAGTACATCGGAAGACCCGGAAATATATCGCTCTTAAAAAGGGCAGGTTGTATAGAACTTTTTGAAAAGACCTAAACAAGAACCAATTTGGCAACACTCGAACTAGTTCGATTTCGAGTTCCATCATAGTTATAAAATGGATTTCGAGTTGGGAGTGCTGCCATATTTTATGGAAGATAAGGTCTATTGCCTGTTGAAAAGTTTAGTTGTGGTCAGATTTTTGACCATAAAAACCAAAATGGCAAAACTCTGCCAAAAATCCAACTTAAAACGCATCAGTAGCGCAGATTAGCCACAAGTTTAGGCAATACTTTTACTTGTTCACTCGCGACTCAATTTTTGTTGCAAGTCTGACCCTAATTCAGTGGCGTTTCCTAGGGACCTCTAATGATTAAATGATTCTGAAGAGTCGTTTTTTTCTGTAATGCCTTCTAGAAGAATCTCTATTCTTTAAAGCCAAACATCTCTAGTTGACCATCCTAAGCCCAACTCCAAGCAAAACAAAGAAGACATGAGCTGACCGACAGCAGGAGAGGTTTTTTTTGTTGAAACCTATTTTCCTTAGTCGGAAGCAACCCTCTTGTGCAACGTGAAGGACTGCGCTTTCGGGGTTAATGCTGACAACAACCATCATGAGTGATAAAGTTTGAATCCACCGACAACAAATGCCACGGTGTTATGCATTTAGTCGCTTCGCAACTTATATCTAAACAAGCCCACTTGGTTCAAATTGGCTAAGTCAATAATTCATTTTTGGTCCCGCCAAGTTAGTCCATGGCAGGAATTATTAGTGATGTCATCATTTTTAGCGGGAAAAAAAGTTCGGAAGACGTGTGCTTCTGATGAGCGTGAAAGGAAGCTCAAACGAAGATTTAGGCTTGGCAATTGCAACAGTTCCTTTCTCATATGCATAAATTGAAGTAAGAATAGCAATTCTTGACATTTTTTTGGCAAAACAAGCTTTTATCTAAAATTTCGCTACATAAATTGAGAGGGTTCTTCAAACAGTTGAATCAGGAATGCCCAACATTGAATAACAAGATGGCCAGAGGAGATCGGTTCCTGGGGCGACTAAACCTAAAAATAAATAATTTGTTTAATTGGAGGCTTCGAATTTCTCCTTTTGTCTTTAAATTACTTTGCAATACTTCCATAGCCAAGCCCCATAGTTCAAGGGGCAAGCAAAAAATTTTGGTATGGCACTGTTGCAAGGAATATACATTGACTGTTTTCCTTATTTTCGAAAGTCATTAGTGTCCATTACCGAGAAGTATTTTTTGCGAGGGATTGCTTTCCCCTTTGGAAACTTTGCTACAGGAGTTCGGTAATTAGTGGGCCGGAGCACACTGGTGGGCCCAGAGCTCTTTAACCGTTTAATTGTAGGCTCACAAATCTACCAGTTTCTGTTTGGTGGGTCCATGACTACATACACGAAATCAAATTTGGAGGGCCTAAATCCAAAAGCTGTTGCCACCCCTGCTAGTACTTTAAATTGAAAATATTCTGCTGATAAATTGGATTACTGCGACCTCTAAGGACTGTTTCCTTGGACTAGGACAGGGGGTCGGCAACTTGTGTACCCGGTGGGCTTGGGAGCAATTAGGAAAGTCCATTTCCGAGTTTCAATTTAGATTCCGGAGAAGCCGCTCTCCTCTTCGAAATCGTGCACGCGAACATCAGCACTAAGAGGAGAGTCTATCAATGCTTTATGGATTTTTCCAAAGCATTCAACAGGGTGGACCGAATGCGGTTATTCCTCAAACTCCAATTAGTATTATTCAGCCAAATTATCCAATCAATCCATATTTTTTTTTGAAAAATATCTCTTGGTTAAAGGCTTTTAAGTTGTCCCAAATTATGCTCGTAGATTACAGACTGGGTATTTTCCCAATTTTTGAATATTTTTAAACAAAACGTCTAAATATAGAAAAAGTTAACGATTTTTAATCCTAAACGAAATTTGCCAAAAACTATTAAATTAAATGTCAGGAAAAAGGGCAAAAAATTTTGAAATATAGGGCAAAAAGGGCAAAAAATGTTGAAATTTAGAGCAAAAAGAGCAAAAAATGTTAAAAATTAGGGCAAAAAAGTCAACGAAATGTGTGAGAAATGGGACTAGATGTGTGGAGGACTTGAGAATTCTACGTAAGACAGTGTGACCAGACATCTGAAGGAAATAATGCCGTCAAAACTCTAGCTTAAAAAAACGGGAGGTTGCGCTTCACATAGCAGGGTGTTTTTATAAGCTAGACGTCAAAACAGTTTATGTTATAAGTCAGATAGCACATTCAGAACCTTTAAAAGGCAATAGATATGAAAGTCTGAGTAAATAATGGCAACAGCGCCAACTTAAAACATACTTTACTCTACACATAGCTATTTAGCCCACGTAAAATAATCACAGAAACAAGGGTCACAAAGTTTCTGATGTGAGCTTTTTCACAATAACAAAAAGAACTTTAAGGGCACTTTTTTCCCCTTTCCAAAGATTTTGATTAATTGGCATCATAAAATGTGAAGTTGAACAATGACAATTTAAGCGGGAAATTTTGGCGGGAAATTTCAAGCATTCATTTGATTAATTGGTCCCTCAGAACCGGTTTTGGGATGACATTTTTGAGCAAAAAGTACAAAAAATGTTGAGAAAATGCTGAAATTTTCCAAAAAATGTCAAATAAAATTAAAATGTTATATTCACGTAAAATTGGCAAAAAATGTAAAAATAAAATTTTGATGTAAAAATTTTTTTTCCCTAGCCCTAGTGATGATGATGCTTTCATAGCTTTTGACTTTATCTTTGACAATGAAAATTGAGCATCAGGCTATTCAGGTACAAATATTAAATCTGCCATTTTTTGACAGATTTTTTTTCTCACAAATACATCAAGATCGTCTTCACGTCATCGTTTTACTAATATACGCACACTTACGAAAATTGTGCATGGGGCACAAATTAGTATTTTCTAGAACAAAAAAGGAACAGAATAATGAATGGTGATGAATGGTGGAAGTTCACAAACAGCAATACTGCAATTGGTCCACTTTCCTTTTGAAACCATCCTTCAAACCAACCAACTCTTGGGAAAGGAAATTATTTTAAATGATAGTTCATGAATTGTCTTCGTTTATTTCAGGAAATGATCAACGAGATTGACCAAGACGGGAATGGTTGTATAAGTTTTAACGAGTTTGTATATCTAATGACCAAAAATGTCCATGAAGATGGTGACATTGAAGAAGAAATCAGAGAGGCATTTCGGGTCTTTGACCGTGAAGGTCATGGCTTCATCACGGTTCCCGATCTTTGTCAAGTGCTCACCACTCTAGGAGATAAACTGACAAAAGAAGAGAGTGAAGAGCTGATTAGTGAAGCTGATATTGACGGGGACGGCAATGTTAACTATGAAGAATTCGTCACAATGCTTTTGCATAAGAAACCTGGACAAGCAAACCATCAGCACAACAATGCAACAGGGACAACAGCAGGAGGGACCTCGGCTCAAAATACATCAAAGTCTGGCCTGAGTACATCCAAATGTTAAGGGATACCTGATCACAAAATAAATAATATGATTCCAAAAGAACCCACGTTCGTCCGAACGAAAAGTAGCTAAATATTCTCGTGGGTTCTCCCCTTGACGCATTCACTTGGATAATTCACAAATTATGAGTCCATTGAAACCCTCATATCCGATTGGTATGGCCAACGGCAAAATGTTCAAATGGACTGTGAAGAAGCAATGACAATATATGTTTATTAAATAGTTAATCAATAAATAATCTGATTAGATTGTTTTTGTCCGCCATTCTTTTTATTTTGTTTCCATTCTGCTTCATCATTAGATTTAACATCAACATGATTTTTAATACCAACTTCTTTCAGTGGTCAGGTAGAGTGTCTGCTTCCCGTGGGAAAAGGTTTGACCGCAATTAAAGCCATTAGGTAAGAAAGATTTTCCCGTCCCTGAACATTAGGAAGCACAAAGCAATTCATAAATAAATCAGCCAGCTTTGTCAAAACTTCTCTGAGTTTGTGTGCTTTTGGCTTCGTTAACCTTTAACGAAATGTCAAAAGAAAAGTCCTTGACTTCAGATTAAGAACTGCGATACATCCGAAAGCTTATATGAATGTGTTGAACGTTATTTTTTTCTTAATATAAATAATAATCTTAAAGTTAACAATAAAATAAAAAATCATTCGTAGCGACCGCGTATCTAACGTGCCTAAGGTCCAAATTTATCGTTTTCAAAGCAATCTGCGAGAGACTTTGACGCAATGGGTGGTACATCCCATCGTTTGAAACAACGCGAACGCACGCAGTAAAAGTAAAGTGGAATTGTAGGTACGAAGCCCCTGGGCACATTTATTGGATTGATTTGACTAGCAAATTTTTACAGTTATTTATGCTTTTGACCACCAGAACACACAGGTCAATTAACGATTGGCCTGGGATGTACCAATGGGGTTAATCTTTTTTTCTAACTTTGAGTGGTCAACGATGAGCTACTCAGCGTGGACCTTTCTCCCTCCCCACGAGGTTTGGAGGACTGGCGCCCACCGGGTGGATTGGCGCTCTTCCAAAGGGTCGTATGGGCATGGTTTGATGTTTTTCTTGGCCCAATTATTTAGGGCCCACAGGAGGCACACATTTGCTTGTGCTCTCGTAACGAAAATCGCGGTGAGCTTGGAGGAGCCTGCGGTGATTGAAACTGCAATAGAGCTCTGTTTAACTCGTTTAGGTAGATTTGGAAGACATTATTGTAGTATGCTACTTCTTCTGGCTCGTTTGTTGTTGGTTGGGATCTTGAACCGGGTCGTTGGTTGGTGCCAATTGTTGCATTGACAGCTCCAGAGGTCTGGAGGAGGGACACACTCTGGCAAAGTGTCCCAGCCGCCCACGCTTGTAAAGGGCTTTTTGATGCAGGACAATTTAAGCGGTCCTGACGTGGAGTCTTTCCGCACCATCTGCGCACTTGACGAGATCTTGACGTGCTTCATGCTTCCGTCGTGCGGATTTCGAGTATGGACCCTCAATTTGATAGACCACCGCAGATTCCTTGGCTTCGTCTTCCAGGATGTAATTTTCGACAAAAATCTGCAATATTTGTAATTTGTGCTTACGAATTCACTTTACTTTTTATTTTCTTATTTAATTTCTTCAACTAAAAAATGGACTCTTTTTCACTTCTTGACTTGAATATCTATCTGCATGATATGGCACGGATATTGTTGCTGCCTTTTTTTTGTTGAGTAAAATATATTTTAAAGAAAATCAACATTCGCTTCACCTAGATGGCTCTCACATGATTGAGCATGCCCTCAACACATCCTACTTGGGTGTCCTCTTTTGTTATCAAAATGAACAACTCGCCGCCATCAGAGCAAGCGGAGCAAGCCTACTTAAGAAAGCAATGTTCAGCTTCAATCAAAAAGAAGACAATCAGCGCCGTCTTGAGGTAGAAACAGTTGTGGGTGCTTCTGTTTAGTCTTTGGCCTTAATTTGTGATTACTCAGCATGGCTTTTTGATTTTTGAACACAATAATATCGTAGCTGAGCTCTAAGAGACTCGAAATTTGAACAGAAATTCACTGTAAGATGAAAGCTGCAATTTTGGCAACAAGTTAAGTTGAGGATAGATTTGAAATCAAAAGAATTTGCCCCTGTTTTGACTCTACCTATTGGTGATTTTTGTAACCTTCAATTAAACTTCTTCATCTCAGCTCATTATTTCAATACCCTTTTACTTCAATGTCTTTGTAGATTGTAGGCTTAGGTTTGATTGCCTACTAAGATCACTATTTCTAAAAAAGGCTCTTATAAAATTGAAAACATCAAGCTAAGGATTCATCCGTGTAGCGGTACACGGTGCTTAATTGACCTGAAGACATCATTTTTTTGTTCCAAAGATAAATGAGACCAGTTTTGAGGTGTAGGGACAGTGTCACATTTGAAATTGAGTTCTAGTAATTAGATCGTGGGCCAAATATTGAAGTAATGCCACTTAAAACATGCTTAACACCCATTTGTAAAGATTTTCTTTGATGCAATTCCTAGGCACACGTGAGTCACTGGTTGTCTAGTCTTAAGTATTGATGAAATCTATTTTTCTCTGCTTTTGCCCGGTTTTTCCGTAATTTTCCAACGGGCTCGTTATTTCTGAACAACATTCTCGAAGGACGAAAGCTGACTTTGGTTAAGACATATTAGAACAACGGCTCCATTGGCTTGTGTGGTCTAGATGTTTAACAGCCCTAGTGCTAGCCCTCTAGTGCGTTCTTCTAGTCAAATTCATAAATACGTAGGTATGACACGCACTTCCATTCGTTCCTCCCATTTGTTCGATTGTTGGGTAATCGCAAATTTTAAAAAATCGGAAAACTTATGTTTTAGAGGTTTTTTGATCAAAAGATCTTTCAAAGTCAAACTCCATCCTTTTTATTGCACGTCTGCTTTCTTTGGCAGTAATTTCGGGCAAAAGCGCTTTCGGTACATACGGTATGTTTCAACGCGTAAAAGTACATGTGATGGCTACAAAGGCTATAAATGAGTGCCCTGGACCATGGACCACGGAACTTCTGGACGGGTGACGGCCACGCAACCTTTTCCACAGACGTCATGTCGCTCAGGAAGCAACGTTATTTAATTCAGACTTATGTTAGATCTTAACAACTTAGTTTTCTTTTCTCTAGCTTATTTCCAGTCTCCACATCTCCCCTGTGAAGGATTTTCACAGTTTTGATACTGTTGTATTACTCATGCATGGATAGATAACTGAAAACATCAAATTTTAACATAGTTTTAACTTGACACAATCCAATTTGAATATATGTAAATATCCATTTAAATAATTCAGATAGGTGATACTTCATGAAATATTTGGTATACCTTAATGTCACATTGTACCTGTAAGCAATTGTTGATAATATATATATATATCTTGCACTTGATATGCCATACTTAAGTTTAATTTGTACCCCTTTGTACATTAATATGTCTCAACTGTACAAGCATTGAGGTAGCAAACTTAAAATCTGGCAACTGACCCAAGAGATATTTAACCTCTTTCAATGTTCCCATTCCGGCATTTTTAAAATCTTTTCAATATATTTTATTAAATTTCCTTATTTGTAGTTCTATACATTCAATGGATAATTCACTTTCTTTCATCCTCATGCCCATGTTAAGTTCCATATCATGGGTTTCTCATTAGATTCACTCCTTTTAAAGGACTACAAAAGCCTTAGGCTATAATTAATTTAGCATTCGCACAGTTCCATTGTATACTTAAAAAGTTGGATTAGGCATTTTAGGCTCTTACTGCATGTAGAAAGGAAAGCACTACAAGAAATAGTATCAAATAAAAATTCTTTCTTTGGTGACTTTAACCACTGACCAAATGTACTTGTGTTGAAATTTTGGGCAAATATATGCCAAGACAAATATTCTGCTTTGAGCTTAAAAGATTCCCAGAATTATGCCTCACACAATGCAAACACTAAGATTTATCTTACTTGCTTGGTTCACTCACATTTAGAAAAAGTATATGAACGTTTGGTATGTGGCTGAATCACCAACAGAACAAGCCTTGCCATCGAGAAGAACTCACACCATGAACAATCTAGCAGTAGTTGAGACTTGACCGATTCCCAAAATAACTCGGGGTGAGGAGGTACTTGTTTCACTAAAGGTGTTGCACTATCAAAGGTGGGTGTGCCATCAGCCATACACAGTAGCACTACAGCAGATGAAGGAGTATTGCCATGAGTCAAAAGATCTGAATGTGACTTTAAAAACACATTTACAAAGCACTGCACAGATGAATTTATCACATTTCATCATGATTCTTCAAGATGTTTCAAATGTTGTGAGTGAGAAAGAACTGGCAAAACAAAGAAGGGTGACTGAAAATTGTAGGCTTTCTAAAATTGTGATTTGGATCTTGCAAAAATAAGTAAGGCTCAAGTCATATCTTCAAATAATAGAAACCTGCTATGAGCTTATAAATAGCAAAAGGAACTTAATACTCAAATTATAAAGAGATTTTGTTTTGTCATAAGATAAAATCATGCTGTCTGCTGGTCAATGATCTCGTCACCTTTTGAATGGCAGATGTGGCCAATCCTGCCCAATGAGAATTGGCTTGGGTTGCCTGAATGACGCATACTTTGAGACAGGCATTTTTTCCGATGCGGTTTCAGATCCGGTATTAAGGAATCCTTGCCTGGACACACGATGTAACTACTTGAACGCTTCAAGGAATAATACAGTGTCACGGAATGAAAGGTTTAAAGGCAATAAATGTTGGGATGATCGCCACTCAGATTTGATCTGGCATTAATTTAATCTTCATTACAAGTTAACGATTTGGGAATGATTTTAAAGCTACCAAATCTTAAGGCCAAACTTGCTACTCCGTCCTCACTCGATCAAAATCATCCGATTGTAGGTTTCGAGAGTCATCAAGAGGTGCGCTCCGCCGTTGTTGTTATCTGCATGTCTTCCATTTGAGTCAAGGCCTACCACCAGCACGGCCTTCTCTGTGCCTTGGGTACTTGCTCACGACGACTTACTTAAACCCTGCGTGTTGGCACGGTCACCATTGAACGAAAAGAAAAGAAAGTCTGCCTGCAACCCACGCAAGGTTGATAGTGACGGAACACAAGTGGGTTGGTTGTTAATTTGAAAATCTTGTCGCGAAAAACATGGCTGCTGTTTTCCCCAAATCATTGGCCCTCTCAGGCTCTCAAAGATGGATCTCCAGGGTTTTGCTACAAACTGCGGGGCCATCCCGAAATGCATTCCAAGACACGAAAAGGAATTACATGCAAGATACAAGTATCCCTTTAGCCAAGTGAGTATCTCAGATTACTAACATGAGCACGACCCAAAATTTTGGGATAGGGATAAATTATATTCATGGGGAATCATGGTCAAGCTACAAGTTAAAGAAGAAGAGAAACTGAACAATTGCAAACATGATTAATCGCGCACATAAAGATTGGTCAACAAAGTCTCTCTTATCCATCGTCTGAAAAACCGTTTCTACAATAACTTCACCCATGTAAAAGACTTGAACTGTTTATTTCGACTTCAACCAACCATTCAAATGGCATTCAAAACAACTCGAGCATTTTCACTCATCGTTGGCATCAATTTTGCGCATCATGATGAAATCAGAATCCATTAGTTATAGAACCCGACCAACTCCTGGAGGTCTTGAAGTCGTTCTTTTCGAGATTCCGTTTGGTTGGATTTTCCCACACCAAAAGCTCTCGCCACTAATGCCTTCTTCTTGTCTTGCAAGTGAACAATTCGCTCTTCGATGGAGTTTTGAACGATAAATTTATAAATGAAGACTTCCTTGACTTGGCCAAGTCGATGAACGCGGTTAAAACATTGTTCTTCCAAGGCAGGATTCCAAGCAGGATCGAGATACAAGAGATGATTAGCAGCCACAAGATTGAGTCCCACGCCTCCAGCTTTCATACTCAAAAGCAAGACTTTGGCGGACCCCTCGTTGAATGTATTTAACACTTTGGCCCTTTTGATGCTGGACATTGTCCCATCATAACGCACGTAGCAGAATTCTTTGGTCTTCAAGATTGGTTCAACGACATTGAGAAATTTGGCAAATTGAGAGACCACTACTATTTTGTCATTCGGACAACTGGTTTTGATTCGGTCGAGTTCTTGACAAACCGCAGTCAATTTGGAGGATTCCAGAGCTGGTTCTGCGGATATTTTTCCTTGGGCCGCTCCTGCATCATCTTCCTCTTCTCGTATTTCAGTGATGGTGGACTTTGATATCAAGGCACGGCATAACGGACATTTTTCATGTTCTTTACCTTCCAGCATGTTAATGATGCATGCCCTGCAAAATACATGTTTGCATTGCGTCACCATTGGGGTCTTTGTGACGAGAGATTCCATGCAAATTACACATTCTTCGTCCATGCTTTCGCTCATAATGCCCTTCCATAACTCTTTTAATTTGTCTTGTTGCAAGGAATTCAAGGCTTCTCCAAACCCACTTTGATTTTGCTCACTGATGATTCCATGGAGATCGTTCCAAATGGCAATGGGTAGGAGTTGAGGGTGACAACAGAACTGACGGAGCCTTACAACCAAGGCAAAGATGTGAGCGTATCTCTTCAAAAGGTTTCCCCCTTCTTCCAAGCACATGAATCTCAAAAGCATCAACCCTTTTTCTTTCAGACTTTCGTATTGTCGTTGTTCTTCATCGTTGAAAAGGACTTGACGCACGAGTATATTCTTTGCAGGGAGTTCAACCAAAGGTTTTCCATCAAACAGGTCCGTCTTCTGACGTCGAATGCAAATGGTGGATAAGAGACTTTGCAGCCGGGAAATGCCTTCCGGTTTGTTATATTGAATGGGGCTGATAATAAGGCTTTGAAAAAATGATTTACCTCTGCTTAGTGGTGTTACATCCAACCACTCAATCAGGGGATAAAGTTCTTCCAAATTGTTTTGGATTGGGGTGCCTGTAATAATCCACTTGCGATCGCACTTAAGTCTCAGTACCGCTTTGGCAGTTCGAGTCTTGATGTTTTTAACGATGTGCCCTTCGTCTAATATCACGCGAAGCCATTCAATGGCGAAAACGGGAGATTCATTACTGCTATGACTAGCGAGAGTCCCATACGTAGTGATGACAATGTCTTGCTCTTTCAATTCCTGGGCGTCCTTGGCTCGTGTGGTTCCGTAATCGACGAAAAGTTTAATTGGAATGGACGGGCGAACATGAGAATCAAGCTGAGTTATCCAATGCGAAATCAGTCCCATTGGACAAATGATTAAAGTCGGCCTTGGCCTCCCTTTGGCACATCCAGTTTCTTTAGGTGGAATAATTGTCTTTCGCTTTGTTAGCTCTCCAGTTCCACGATCATTAAGTTTAGTCTTCTTCTCAGGACTCTCTTCCACTTGTTTACCCAAATCTAACTTGGAGCTTTCCGATGAAGTGTCCAGATTGTCAATGGTGACGTTGGCACCAACTAAAAGAAGCAAAAATACGAAATGACGGGATGATTAGAGAGAAGAAAAATGAAATAGAAAGACGGCTTACCCTCGCCAAAATTCTCTTGTGAAAGTTCGTTTTCACATTTTTCGGAGAGGCTATCTTTCAAAATAGGACTGTGAAACTCTGCTACAGCAGAGTAATTGTGATCTTGACTGAGATGATAACTTTCCTGGATTTCTGGTTCTAAAGGAAGGCCAACGGAAGGTTCTTCTTTTCGCGCAATTTTGATTAAAGGTTCCGTTGAATTGGCCGAAGTGGAAACTTGAGGGTCATTCTCTGACTGAATTTTTATCACAGCTTCTAGTTTTGGATCAATAGATCGGCACGACTGACAATTATATCCGGCCATATCCGAAAACTTCCGTTTGTTTATCTGGATGCAACGACCATGCAAGTAGACGCCACAAGTGGCACAAGGCACTAGAAAGCCCCAGTGATTCCCTTGCTTACAAATACAATTTACTTGCTTTTGGACGTTGGCATCAACAGACAGGTCTTTGACGTTTGGCTCGGTTTCTGTGCCTCTTAGATGCTGAGAAACCACGTGTGGGGGAGTTAATGAATTCCAAGAAGTTGAATCGCTCAACTGATCCCCCACATCGTCTCTGTTGTGGCTAGTCTCTGAGTGTGCGATTTCTTGATTTGGGAAATCTTTGGAACAGGAAGGTGTTGCTTCAAAGGGTTCATCCGAGATCTGCTCGATTTCCGAGCTTCTCCCTTCAATATTTGAGTTAAAGTCTCGGTCAGAACGGTCATGGTCGATGGACAGATTCATCGCTTTAGCAAGATCCAACGAACCAGAGCTTTGGGTCACTTGTGTGCCAACACTAGAGGCATCCAGTTCTTCGTCCAGTTGACTAACTTCGGGTCCCATTGCCTTGGCTTGTTTCAAAAATTTGGCCACTGACCTCTGCCTTTCCAAGTCTCGAATGTAAAAAGGATCTGGTTTGGCCAAGGGCTTCTTGTCGTGAAAGTTGGTGAAGATGAGTGCAATCATGGTCAATGTCTTCCCCAAACCCATGTCATCGGCTAGAATGCCTCCGTGTGGACTAGGCGGAGGGCTATTGAGACGGGCTCCGTTCAAAGTGTTCAGATAGACGATCTGATGTTCAGCCACTGGGTTAGCTTGAACTTTGGTCCAAAAAGGCGGCACATAGTCTCCGTTTTCGTGATCCATCATCCATTTCAAGGCTGCCATCTGATAAGGATACAAGGTGGATCCAATAGCGTCGCAAGCCACCATGAAGTCTCCATTGACTTGTTGAAAAAGCAATCGTTTGAGACTTTCGTCGATTTCATTTTGTAACACTACACCCGAACTAGTCGAGGGTTTGGGTCCTCGGGGTGAAGTTTGATCCAAATCGAGCCCTTCGGTCCAGAGTACGCGTTGAATGTGCTCTAATTTGTTCGGTCGTCCAAACAGCGAGACCTGAACCGGAATGGTGTACACGTTGCCAGAACCACGAGGAATCATGCCCTCAACCGTGACATCTTCCTCGTCAATCAGAGGAGCCAAAGCTTCGGCTTGTTCTCGTTTTAAGTGACCGATAGGTTCTCCTTGGAGATTGAACACCTTAATGGCGTTCGAATCGTAGAAATTGTTGGGTTCCCTCACGAGCTCAACTTGGTCCTTATCCCGGCAGATCCCCGAATAATAGCGAATCCCTACGATCGAGCATTGAACAGAGCCGAGATAAGAGCTCGATTCCGGGTTCGACGCTGAGGACTCATTGGACGATGGAGCTGGATTGAGATTGGCTGGAGTAGGCCCGCCTCCTCTAGCTCCTCGATTGCCCCGACGTCTGCCCCCTCGTGGAATCCAGACATTTCGACTTCGAGCGAAATACGATCGTTTCGATGAGTATCGAAAAGGCCAAGGCATCCCTCCCGATTTTTGAGGACTTTGAAGCCTCCTTGTTTGATCACGATCCGGGTAACCGTCCAGAAGAGCCGAAATCGAACAATCTCAATCTCTCATAATCACGTTTTAGGCGGGATTTAAAGCCTAATGTTTGATGTAAAGCGCGCGTTGCAATTTGGTCTTCCACGAGATTTCTCTCCTAAATCAGGGTTCGAACAGTGGGAAATACAGACGTTTTGTAGAAAATCGCTTGGATAAAAATTCAACTCTATAGATTCCCACAAAGTCATACAAACTGCATTTCAACGATGGCAAATCCCCAAAGCTACGTTACGTAGATTTGATAGTTAGCAATTGACGCTTTTGTAGCGCAGTGACCCTATAAATTTTCAGGTCCTGACTTGAAAAGAAAACCGGATTGGGCCTCAGGCACAGGCCTCAGGCCGTTGGCGGCGAACTGGGCAGTTAGTCTCGGTCGTCTAGCTAGTGACGGGCCAATGTTAAAACTTCAATGTTGAAGTGTGTCGATTCCGAGAAAAACTTTTCTCGTGCCATATACAGTGAAATCTCGATTTAACGATGATTTTTTGGGTTACCGATTTTGTACGACTCTTACGACAGCGACTCGATTTAACGATATATTTTGGGGTGACGGACAATATCGTTAAATCAAGATTTCACTGAATGTCGAGTCTGAGCTCGATCATATCTCTTTACAAGCCAAATGACCTAATAAGCAAAACCAACAGAGATTGCAAATGTAAAAGAGCCTGATTGTTGCAAAACTTGCAAATTTAGGTGAAAAACGGGAGGAAAAAAGTTTTCAAGCATATTTAAGCATGGGAAATGAATAAACATCTTCCTAGACCACAAAATAACATTTGCGATGATAACCTCTACGTTTGCATTCAAATATACAGGGTGCGATTGGTATTTATTAATTTCAGGGGTGCTGCAGGAAAAAGGCTGCCATTTCCTCAGTTATCAACCGATTTTTGAAATAAGCACAGATTTGGATTCCTCATTGAAAGCACTATCCATTTAGTTAATAAAACCACCCCCATTGGCAATAACTTTCTCTATTCTCGGTCTGAATCGGGAGCAGGCCTTCTCCACCATGGCCTTGGGCAAGTTGTTGAACTCATTCTGGATCCTCTGCTTCAACTCATTCACTGTATTGCATGGGGACTTGTTATTGTGTCTCTCAACTGCGCCCCACACAAAATAATCCAAAGGATTCAGATCAGGAGAGTTAGGAGGCCAAAAGTCGGGTCCAATGAAGTCCTCAAAATTGTCCTCCAGCCACTCCAGACTCCTTTTCGACGTGTGACAAGGAGCAGAGTCTTGTTGCCACATGATATGCTTGCCTTGGGCTACCTCTTTCATCCAATCGTTCGAATCAAAAACTCGGAGCATCCAAGATCTCGGCTGATGGCACGCATGGACTTCCCTGGATCATTGGTCATGATTTCTTCCACCTGGGCCACCATTTCAGGGATTCTCAAGGCATCAGACCTTCTGGAATGCTCAGCCCTTGATGCAGTAGCCTCATAGTCACCTCCAGAATCCTCCAAGTCCTTCCTCACCCTCCAAACAAAGGGCACAGTGAAGCCCAAAGTGTCAGCAATCTGCTTGTTGTCCTTTCCGGCGCGGATTCCAAGCAAGGCTCCATGCCTTTTCCACAGGTTTGGGATTGTAAATTCTTCTTTGGCAGCCATTTTTCGTCCAACAACGCCCAAGTGTCTCAGCTAGTAGCTGACAAAATTTCAAGTCTGTAGCTCCAACTGATTTTTCAAACAAGGGCGCCAAAGTCGATTAATAAATACCAATCGCGCCCTGTAATTGAAAGTCAAACCATGCATCAGTTCTAAATTCAATGCCCAATCATGAAAATCTTGACAATTAATCTGAATAGTTTTGAAGAAGGAAATGATGTGGGCTATGGAAACAATAAATTACCATATTTTTGTGTCTTCATTTATCTTTGTAGAAAAGCGCTGCAAGTAAAAATTGAGTCAAAAGAGTGTTTTACCATCAGACGCGTTTGATTATTCGAGATTTGTTAGGAATGCATATTTGCACCTATGTTTTTGCACTTCAATTTCATGTACAAACCTGCATCATAAGAATGAGGAAATATTTTGATTTCTTCTTATAGATATGGAGGTCGACACACGGTTACGATGATGCCCGGGGATGGCATTGGCCCAGAAATGATGGGTTATGTCAAGGATGTTTTTCGGGTGGCCGGCGCTCCTATCGATTTTGAGGTGGCGGCATTAAACCCCTCCAATGACAGCTATGAAGATCTCGTCAATGTATGAAAATTACACTACTGAAACTTAGTTTGAGCAAAACCAATAACCCTTTTCCTTTGCAGGCTATTTCCTCCGTGAAGAGAAACGGGTGCGGTATGAAAGGTAACATTGAGACCAAGATGAACCGGCCTGACATCAAGTCCCGAAACGTGGAGATGCGTAACGAGTTGGATCTGTTTGTCAACGTGCTGAAATGCAAGTCTCAACCAGGGATTAAAACCAGACATGATAACTTGGACGTTGTGCTGATTCGTCAAAACACGGAGGGCGAGTACGCAATGTTGGAACACGAGAGTGTGCCAGGGGTCATTGAAAGCTTGAAGATTATCACCGAGGAAAGCACGGAGCGGCTTTGCAGATTTGCCTTTGACTATGCCAAGGCCAACGGGAGGAAGAAGGTTACCTTAATTCACAAGGCGGTAAGGTGCCAAAATGCAAGAGTTAAGTCCAAAGCCAATAATCAAAGATCAAGTAATCTTTCAGAACATCATGAAACTCACAGACGGTCTCTTCTTGGAAGTTTGTAATCGAGTGGCTCAAGACTATCCCGAAATTGAACACAATGACATGATCATTGACAACACGTAAGTCTCTTGTCGCCGTTAAAAAACAAGAAAGATTGCTCTTTTCCAAAGAATATTTGATTTCGTTTCAAAGAGATGCGATTAACTGAAGTTATATTTAATGGCATTTTAGTTGTATGCAATTGGTGTCCAACCCATGGCAATTCGATGTCATGATCCTAACCAATCTGTACGGCACCATTGTGAGTAACTTGATTTGCGGCCTCATCGGAGGTCCTGGAATCTTATCTGGCGCCAATTATGGACCTCGTTACGCCGTTTTTGAACCCGGTACTCGCAACACTGGAACCAAACTGGCTGGCACAAATACCGCCAACCCCTGTGCCATGTTGAACGCCAGCGTTGACTTGTTGGAGCACCTACATTTGGATGAACACGCTCAACTGATTCGCTCGGCTATCAATAAAACCATCAACGAAGACAAAGTGCAAACGGTTGACTTGGGAGGACAAGCCACCTCGATGGACGTCGTGCAGAACATCATTACCCACATTAAAAAGGGATTGTAAATATCAACGTCAATCTCGCTTTCTCTAGTAAATACTTTTTGAGGCTCGTGTGCCCAATGATGACTTTATGAGATATTTTATTGGACGGGGCTTATTTGGGAACAAACTTTTTGACCCACAAATACGTAGTAGCCGCGGACAGTGAGAACCTAAAAGAAAAATGAAGACGTCCCATGAAATGAAATGAAGCTATCCCATTATATTTAACTAAGCGGATGCTCACCAAGTCAGAAGGTATGATAGATGGTCATTTCGCAGAGTGACTCGTGTTTGTCCTCCGATGGGTCCGTTGGGAGCACTGTCACATGCATCAATAAAGATGGGGTCGGTGTTCAGATGAACGGCTAATTTCTCCACATCTCTGCACAAGAAGATCTTAAATATAAAAAACGATGGCTACGATATTGGAATTTTTACTGTCACCTTGAGAGCCATTTGTTATCGCGAAATGAGTTCTTGGGCTGAAATTGTTGCCTCGGCTCTGTTGTTCGGACTACGCCAATCACATCAATTTCGTCATGATTTGATAAATCTTCACGAGAAACTTGGTTCAAATTATTCTTAGAGACCCATCCTCGATTCACCAGGATAGTCTCTGAGCGGTCACTCAATTGGAAAGGCGTGATCACGTGCCAACCGGAGGACGCATTCGAAGAAATCAGCCCTCCACTCGAGTTCTCGTCACTTGTCAAAAGAGATCTGGCAAAATGTTCAAAGTGACGTGTTTGTAGGTACTCGCAATATAAAGAAAGAGCTTTGGTCGAACCTGGGCCCAATAAATGTCTGTCGCGAATGGTCAAATCGGCCTCTAACCTTCACTCGTTGATACTCCAATCCATAGATATCGGACAATCTGTCAATATGAGAACAAAATCAAAATCCCCGGGATACTTATGAGTAAGATTCTCACTCATCAATCACGTTACGTTTGAGGCAAATCTACGGGAGGCGCTTTGGACTTATCGGCCAATTCTTGGATCAACTTTGTCTTCCAGGCCAATCGTTGGGTTTGCCATACCCCCAAAGCAAACGTCGTGGCCGGAATAATCTGGCAGAGAAAAGAAAAACCTAATCCAATCAAAACCTGAATCAATCTTGGTGTGAAAACGGAAATCCATGATGAATTAGTACCAAGAGGAGATATTTCCCGGCTCCGTGACGATGGCTGTGTTGCTGGCGAATGGTTTGGTTGGCTTTGAATTTGTATCTGCCGGTGGCTGAATCCGTGGATTGCCATCTCAAGGGTGACACACCCCAAGCGCGACATGACGACCCACGTGTGTGCCCAAGGGCCCAAACTCGGAAAGGGAACACCATGGGGAAATAGTGGATTTAAACTTTGAAAAATCGAATCATTGAGCGACGACGAAACTCACTTATTTAACATCTCTTTCAACATAAACAAAGGCTTTCTAAAAATTTAGGCCTAGCTAGATTGAGTCTTATTATTTCGTCCAATTTGATTTGAAAAACCCATCATCTAAATTACAACATGTAATACAATTTCAAAAAAGTTAAAAAAACGGCCTAAATTGTTTATTTGTCAAAGAAATCATGGGGAAAAACACGTTATCTTGGATGTTGCTTGACTTTTTCGAAACCCTGAAGATACACATGCACAAAAACAACAACAAAAATAAAATTGGCCATTGATATCGGTACTCTTCCTAATATTTCGTTTTTTTGATTGTGGAGATTTCAGACCTAAAAATGGCGGCGTGTCTTCATGTATGGCGGCCTTCCCTCCGATTTTGCGCCTTTAAAACGGTATCTACGCCTTTGATGTGTCTGGACAGGACCCCGCTCTCAAGGCCGTTCATCCGATCTTACTTGAAAAACACGCCCCAACACCGCTATCGATGGTCTTGGCAGCGGAAATTAGAGGCTACCTTGATCAAAATGAATGCCTTAAAACTAGTCGCCAGTCTTGGCTTGCTCACGTCGGTCTTGCTGGGCTTCGCGCTCGTAATTTCCCCGGGATTTCGCACCTTTTTCACGTCGTATCGACCTTGGCTGGCCAAATTAATCGGATTAGAGGTTCCCTCCTACCCTAGTTCCGCCCTTCGAACCCACCCGACCTCCATCGTTAAACGCGATCTGCAAAATATGGTTGAATCCGATCCAGACAAGAAACCCGTCGTCCCCTAACCCGCATTCATTCAGTAGTTCTTCCAATTCAACAAGAATACATTGATAAAGGAATTCAACCACAAGAACTGCGTTTCAAAAACTTTTTTTTCTCGATAATTTGTCTCAGACGAACGGACTGTTTCTTACGGTTATAACTATTATATGGCCCCATTCGTTCTTCTGTGGAAGTAAATGTCGTGTTCTCTTGCGTTGGTTCGTCTGTAGTTATCTGTCTGTCACCCTGTGATATTTTAATTGTTGTTCTTTCAGAGGTCTTGCACTTGACGTTGATACTCGCGGGAGGGTTGCGGTTTTGCGGTTGCTTTCTCACTAACTGACTTACAATGCACGGGCGTTTAAAGGTCAAGACCACGGCCCAGCAAGAGGCTGAACGGCGAGCGGCCAAGAATGAGAAGGCCCAGGCCTATCAAGCGGCTATGAGCGCTATTCTGGATCGGCGCGATGCCGGATGTCGCGATGACAAGCAACTCAAGATGACCGCCGGGATCCTCATGGCCAATCCGGATGTCACGGTCTTGTGGAACATCCGCAAAGACGTCCTTCAAGCTCATGAGGCCTGTCCGAAGTTGTCGACGTCCGCCGAAGCCGAGAATATCCCCCCTGATGAATCGGCCGTGACCGAATTCAATGCGGTTCTTCGGAAGGAACTCGATTTGACTCAGCAATGTCTCATGACCAACCCTAAGTCGTATGGGGCGTGGTTCCATCGGACTTGGTGTTTAGAACGAATGCAGCCCCCGGATTGGTACAGAGAAGTCCGCTTGTGCGATCAATTCCTGGCTTTAGACGATCGTAACTTTCATTGCTGGGATTACCGACGTCATGTGGTCCAAAAAGCCGAGGTCGAGCCCAAGGTCGAACTGGCTTGCACCCAAGCATTGATTGATAAGAATTTTTCCAATTACTCGGCGTGGCATTATCGGAGTAAATTGCTGCCCATTCTGTATCCCAATGAGAGCGAGAGTGGCTTCCCGATTAATCCGGCGCAAAGAGCGTTGGAGATTGAGATGGTCCGAAATGCGGCCTTCACCGATCCCGAAGATTCTTCTGCCTGGTTCTATCATGCCTGGCTCATTGGACCCTCTTCCAAAACCTTGGCTGTGATGGCGATCGATCGTCGAGACAATGGACACATTGCAGTGAGCTTTTCTGTCCAAGTCTTACGAAGTCAATTTCGCGTGTTGATTGACGGCAAAGAGTGCGATGGCGAACAAATTAAAAGCACCCGTCGTAATTTGTTGTGTGATAGTATGTGGATTGTGGTCAGTGAGCCATCTGGATCCCCGAAAATGGAAGTGTTCCTGGAAAAATCCCAGAGCCCATCGTTGGTGTTGGAGCCGAACCAACGGAAGGTCGAGGCCGAAATCAGCGCAGCCCGGACGGACCTCCATCCCGATATGATTGCGGCATTGTCAGAAGACAAAGGCTTCACAAAGGAACTGATCGAGATTGAACCCGAGGCCAAATGGCCGAGGCTGGCTATTCTGAAGGCGCTGAGCAATTTCAAATTTAAGAAGGAGTGTTTGGCTGAATCGTTGAAGCATTTGGATTTCCTCTTGAAGGCTGACCCACAGCGCAAACATTATTTCCTTGACTTGAGAAGCGATTATGTTCTGATGCAAAAGCTAGAAGACCATTCCCCCAAAGGATGTGTGAACCTCTCTGGTCTTGGATTGACGCGAATCTCCTTTCCCGAGCGGTTCTTGCTCGTGCAAGAGTTGGATTTGTCCGATAATCAGTTAAGGAGCCTGTCTTTCCTGCCTTATTTGGAGAATTGTCGTAAATTAACGGTGGAACGTAATCAAATCGAAGACATTGACCATATATCTACTCCAAGACAAAAGATAGTGGTGTCTTTGACCGGCAACAAGGTTGCCGAAGATCGAACTAAATTGGAACATTTGAGCCGAGAGAACGCGAACATTGAATTCATTGCATGATTCACGTGCCAGTCTGTCTTTATTTTATATGTTGAAATGTATTTTGAGTTATTTTAATATTTGATTTCCTGTTTTGCCTCTGGCAAGGATGAACCAAACCTTGTAATGGGAATAAAATATGCCAAAAAAAACTCTTTCCACTATCTCAAGTGTGACTTTCCCATTTTTCTGACGGAAATTCTTCTTTCAGCCCGACTCTCAGACCACATTTTAAAATTTCAAAATGGCCTTGCCCATTTCGCTCTATCTCTATTGAATCGAGCCTTGCTTTGCCAAGTCAGCCAAGAATCTGGCATTAGAAAAACAAGGGACGCCGCTGCAATCGCCGTTTTGAAGCCATCAACAATAAAATATTTCATCAAAAACACAATACGAACACTCGAACCTCGCTTTTTCGATGCTTTCCCCATGAATGGCTCGCAAAGGATTGCACTTTTTCCATAAAACATAAGCACATACCACCATTACGAAGAGACTATCCTCATCTGACCCAAAATGACCTTGTCCGTTTGGTCCACATTTGTCCTCCCTGTAAAGCCACTGTTGTCCACCTGGCTTCTTCGTCCATGAATCCGAGCAATCGAAACTCAAGAACGCCGTCACATCCCCAATTTGGATTTGCGCTCTCGGTTTGTGTTTGTTTGTTTGGTTCTCCTTTATCCCATATCCATCCATCCATCCATCCATCCATCCATCCATCCATACACACATACATAGACATCTCCATCGGCACTAACCTCGCTCAGAGATTTGCCAGAGGCGTGAAGGCAGGCGTGTCCCGGATTCATCATCCGCGGATTCGTACCCTCTCAACCACTAAAGGAAACATTTCGCCATTCGTTGACCGATTTCTCGTTGATCATGCCGTTTCTAGCCAAAGGTCCGGTCAAGGATGCGCAAGAGCGGGCCATCGTCCAAGGATTGGCCGAGGAATGGGATAGCATGAAATTGGCCGATTTGCGGATTGTCTGCGCCGATGGAGTCATGTCCGGACATCGCCTGGTTTTGGCCACTTTGAGTCGTCTCATCAAGCGAGCTTTGGAGGGTTTGAGTGAGGATGCCATGGAGGATTATGTCCTTTTAGTGCCCGATGCCGATCTGGAGAGCTTGCAGGACTTCCTTTCGCACATTTACAAGGGCCATGGGCACTACGGCGAGGTTGAGATCCCGGACAGTCTCAAGCATTTGGGATTCTCTCGCCATCTCCCGAAATCCAGCCGAACGCCCATCCCCGCCAAGAAAGAGGTGTTCGAAGATGAGATTGGCGAGTCCATGTCATTATTTGATGGCTTTGACGATGATGGGGTGGAGCCCATCTTTCCGGAGCCCAAGCGTTACAAGTCGGAGCGCAAACGCAATGCTAATTATAAACGAGACGCTGAAGAATCGGATGCAGACTTTGAAGTGACGGATGACCGGGACGATGATGATGATGATGATGATACTGACGACGATGACGACGATGATTTTGAAGTGACTGATGCTGCGGATGACGAAGATTACCGACCGACGTATCCCTTGCCCAAAAAGAAGAAACCCGCGGTGACGAATCCCAAGATGAAACCGGCTCCTAAATCTCCCCGATATGAAACCCGAACGGGCAAGCGACAATTGGTTTGGAAATACTTTCGCGTAATCGATGCGGACAATGCGAGTTGTTTGGAATGTAAGATGGTCATTCGCACGGAGACGGGCAGCATCACTGGTCTAACTCGACATCTACGTTATGTTCACCCCAATCTGTTTGAAAAACTCAATCAAGATAAAGCCAACATGGACGAAGCCCCCAAAGACGGTGTCGAAGAAAGCGTGGTCGTAAAAGAAGAAAACGAAGAAGAGTCATCGCCCGTTGACGCAAAGATTCCAGTGACCAAAGAGGGTGTCGATATTTGGGACAACGCCACTGATCAAAAGCCTCCGCTTATTCCCAATCCGTCGGGTACAACAGGGCTGGTGGGAAATCATCCCCCGATTGTCAAGCCCGTTCAAGCTTGCAACAAATGTGGAGAACCCATCACTTGGCGATCCAATAGTATCACCAGCATTAAGAATCACCTGCAGAAATGTCAACCGGAAAAATATGCGGCCATTTTTTTGAAAGGTACCACCAAAGGTCTGCCAGTCAAGGGTCCAAAACCGGCGAGCAAAAAATTGGTCCCACCCAAACGGATTCTCAAAACCAGTCGACCCAACGTCAATGTTCCTGCCTCGGCTCGGACGTGTCCCGAATGCAAGCGAGTGTTTTCTTCTCGCCAAACCATGTTGTACCACAAAAAGGTGGTCCACTCGGGCATCCGACCCTACCGGTGCAAGGATTGTGGGAAGACATTTGCTCGAGCCGACAGCTTCAAAACGCATGCCCACACTGAAGAGCGATCATTCTTGTGCTCTGTGTGCGGCAAGACTTTTGCTCGTAGAAACATCCGAGACATTCATGAACGGGCCCATTACGGCGACAAGCGATACCCGTGCTCATTCTGTGACAAGAAGTTCATGACTAATCAACAGAAAAAGAATCACGAGAGGACCCATACAGGCGAAAGACCATACCAATGCACGGAGTGTGGTCGCCAATTCGCGCAACGACATCAACTCTCGACGCACATGCGTATTCATACGGGTGAAAAGCCGTACGGGTGCAAGTTTTGTCCCGAAAAGTTCCGACATCTCTCAACTCGAAACAGTCACAAATGTGAAGGGAAACGAGCTCAAGAGGCGGTCCGCAATATCACTATTCAACAGCATCAGCAACAACAACAGCAACAAGAGCTGCCTCAGCAACATCTCGCAGGGAACGAAATGTTCATTATCCATGAACAACTCTAATAGTGAGAGCAGGTGTAAAAATAAAAACTATTATGTTGCTAAGAGAGTTTTGCGGAATCTATTCTGGTGATCTTGTTACAAACAATCTCCTAATCTGGCCTTCTTGGCCTCAGGACTGGATTTGGAAGGCGGCGAAGACGTCTTCTTGTCTTCATGTTCGGGCGAACGGTTAAGAGGCGGTAAATCTTGCAAAGAATCGTACATATCAGATTGCCTAGTTCGGAAATCACCTTCCTTTGACTTCATATCTTCGCCCGCCTCGGCAAACACCATCTCGACACCGTCATAGGCATGACGAAGGAAAGACATCGTCTGAGGGTTGACCGTCATGAAATCAAGCGCAAATGTGACCTTGGGATGCGGGCGTATTTCGGCCAGAGCCGGATATTTATAGTATCTTTGCGAGAAATGAGTGAGAAGGGTGACCTCCGCATTGGTCCTTTCTCCATTTTCCACGGCCTCGGTGAAAGTGGAGTGCTTCTTGGCTTTGGCATCTTCTAAGAGATAATGCTCCATGGTGGCCTCATGAATGAACAGATCAGGAGATTTCAAATGTACGGCTAGTTGCGTCAGGGCATTATTCGGACGAGTATCCCCCGTATAGACGACTTTGTAATCATTCGCCTCTGTGGTGAAAGTGACACAAAACGACGACGGACAATGGACGGCTCGCGATGTTGCGAGATTCTTAAGACCAGTAGCTTCGTGAACTTCTTGAAGAATTTTCGGATAGATAGCTTGACTTGTGGTGTTCTTGGCCGTTAACAGGATGAGCAATAAATGTTCATTTTTGATCTGTTCGGCGTGGGTCAAAATGGGCTCGAACTCTTCGTGGTAGAACCGAAGAAAATGAGTCAGAGCACCCGGAGCAATAATAAAGAACTTCTCAACTGGTTTGTTCATTTGGGCGAAAGCGTTCTCACGATTTTGAATTATTGATATCAACCCCAAGTGATGGTCGGCGTGTAAATGAGAAATGTAGATAGCTTTCAGGTTAAACAAGATTTCCAAAGCCCGTTCTCTTCCGTACATCCGATGAAGCTGCAGAATTGTGCCTGTAAAAGAGCTCAAAATTAATGTTTTGTTTTTTTCTTCGCTTAAGCCTCAAGGGCCTACATACCTTCCCCACAATCGAGAATCACGAAAGTGTCAGGGCGTGTTTCAATTAGGATCCCAGACACCCCACGATATTTGCCTGGCATACTCGAGCCAGTCCCAAGAAAAGACAATTTGGGATATTCAGGCTTGGTTAAGTCAGGTTGCATGAATTTCGTCTGGGTGGCTATTTGCTCAGGAACGTCTTTCAAAGATAGCACTTCTCTTTCGATTTCTTTCTCGTCTATCATAGGTAAGCTCTCTATTTCGACAGTCGTCGTGGGGCGAATGTGAAACTTGACCCCACTTTCCCCGTGATACAGGCCCGGTGCCTTCTCAACGACAATCGATTCCGTCGATCGCCTTTGGTTGGACAAGAGAGGGAACAATGGAGGGGCTAATAGTTGAAGCTTTTTCACAAACACCATCAAATTTTTGCCCTCGTAGAGCCGATTATTCCCATTCAATAGCACTTGTTTCACGTTCGGAGAATGCCAACGCTGCATCCAAGTTTGATACGCAGGAGAATCAGAAATATGACTGGGAGTGAAATGAAAAATGAGGCTAAGATTCTCAGCCTCTCTTAGTTTCTGATTGAGCAAAGAGTTCTCATCCTCTATAGAGGCTAGAAAGTCCTCATTCGGAACTTCAATCACCAGAGCAGAGACATTTGGATCAGGTGACTCCTTCACCGAGGCTGATGTGACCAATGTGCCGTCTTCTAGGGTGACATCGCGGCCGGCTTTCAACTCCCCCAACAATGGACCGGGCGGCACCTTTTGTTCCATGCATTTTTCAATGAGAAGCTTTCCGGGTTTTCCTTTGATATTCACCAAGAAGGCCGTGGCTTGGGGCGTTTTAAACACCGACGGTTGAACGGCGTGATTGGGATCAGGATTGATGGGAATTCCATTGGCATCGACACCATGGGTGGAATGAGGATACCACGTCGAGTACTTGGGCACGGGCAACTCCACCGGATCACCTCCATACACTAAAGGCACGTGCTCTACGGATAGGGTTTCATCACTGAACACGCCGTTCTTATCGGTATGCGATAGCACATCAAAGTCGTACAAACAAATGAACTTGCGGGTGGCATCGAAAAGTCTCGTGGCTCCGGGCGGACCGTGGAGTCTCACGTCCGGATTGCCGTTCTTGCGAATGGTCAAACACATGCCCGGAAACCCGCCCATGTTTCGCCAAGAATTGGTGGTGAAGAACACGTCAGTCAGCTGTGACATGGTTCGGTGCGGGCATAATTCCATGATGACGCGTTGCGTGCCCTCCCCGCAATTGAATAGATACCGCCGATGGTCGGTGGACAAATACAAAGATGTAGCCCCTCCGGGAATGTTGCTTCCAATCACTTGAAAATGGACTTGATTGCTGGCTTGCTTGGGCACTTGCAAGCGTTTCCGCACTCGGATTTGCTTCAGATCCCGAGGACTGGGCACTTCTTTCGGCATGTTGGCCAACAAATTCAATAGAGCATTCGATGAACTGGACGGTGATTTAGGTGAGAAGAGCCGAGGGTAATGACCTTGGGCTCCGGTCGAGAACGTGGAACGTCCAAGGGTCGCTCGGACGATTAAATGCGGATAAATAATGAGACTACAACATGGCCACCGCATGTTCTTAAGTGAATTTGGGTGGATTCTTACGACTTGTCCGTGGCCGAGGGGCCTTCAAACTGCCATTGGGTGGCCTGAATATGATCGAGTTCTTGACGGAGGGCCTTGATGCGCTTCTCGTGATCTTCCCGGCGCAATTGTTGCAAAGCTTTGTCCAGATCTTCAGGAAACGAATGCTTGGCGATCAAGGCTTCGAGTTGGCTCTTGGCGTGAGCATCCAGGGCCATTTCCATTTGGCCTTGCGAGGGCGACGAGTAAATGGCCTGGGTCTTTCGAGACACGTTGGCCGGCGTTCCGGTGGTTGAAGTGCTCGATGCACCACCTCCGACCCCAGGGTCAGCCAAACCACTATTGGCACCGCCACTCGTTTGGACTCGTCCGGAGGAGGAGGCGCTAGATTCAGCCATTAAAGGATCCGAACTCAATTTTTGATCCGATGGACTCTAATTGCTCTTCATCTCGCTGACCATGCTTGATTTTGTTAGTTACAGCTGGATTGGTTTTCTTTCGACAACGTTGACAAGGTGACCGGATCACGTGGATAAACATTAAACCAAGGATTTATGCCGTAACTCACTTAGTTAATCACTTAGACTTTCTCCATGATCTTGTTGCAAGTTGTGGGAAAGGAAAAAGCGTCTGTGATCTGTTTATTAGTATGACAGTATCTGTATCACGGTCTACGACGGTTTTTATTTGAATCCCTATGTGGGGTCCAACTAAAATTTCATGATGAAATTCGAGAAAATTATTGCGATGTGAACCCCGAAAAGAGTTCTTTCAAAAACTTACGCAATACTTGTGCAATAGTTATTCCCCATTAGTTTACTGTCAATGAGTTTTGATCTCAAACTCAACCTTTTCCACATTTCAATCCGATCAAACGAACTTTTCTTATTATTGAACACTCAAACGAATGTTGACATATCTGTGTCTTGATGTCTGATAGGAGATAATAATCTGAGGTAATAAAGGCTTTTTACGATTTAAGAAACAAAACTGCTTTCATTTTGAAAAGGGATGCGTCACCTTGTCAACCTTTCGCGTGGTGAAAAATCAACTTCAACTTGATCAGGCTAAAAACATTGGATTTGCCAAAATGCGTAGTTGGTTACCAGATGACTTTTTTTAACAAGATGCTCTCTGCAAGGATATATTACTCTAGTATTTCCGTGGTCCGTGCTCTATGATATAATTGTTTGGATTGGAATTTCCTGTCCAGATTTCAACACTTAAACAAAACAACGCATTTAGTTCAATCACTTACCTTACGTTCTACAGTCAATCTTTGGAAAGTATAATGAAAAAAAAAGATCAGTTTACGCTTGGTTTAGAATCTAAGGCTTGAGTCAAGTGAAAACTAAAACATACCCCAAACTCTATTAATTTTGACCCGCTTACATCAATAAAACCATCTTTCCGTTTGCAGTACTCGTGAGAATTTTGAACCCAATTTTTCAATGTCAACCTTTTGAGAAAATTTTGGCGACACTCTTGTTTACATTTATCATCGTCATCAAAACCGAAACCATAACCAAAGTTAGCGATCCAATCCATCATTCTTATGCCGTCCTCGAATATCATGCTCACCGCCCAATTTTAACTCCTTCCTATTTGTGAAGTAATTACGCAAGCGGCATGTCCTCATCAAGAGGTCGCGGTGGGACGCGAAATGGGCTCGGACCCCCGGGAACGGGTCGAGCCACCCCCGGCACCGCCTCCACGGCGGTCGGCGGAGGCAGATTACCTTCGTTCAAGGGCAAACGAGACCTCTCGCTCGGCCAACCCAAAGGCGGGACAGCCGGAGGCGGCACCACCGAGAAAAAAAAGTTCACGCCCAATCTCAATGTCCAACGCAAGTCCAAAGAGGCCGCAACACCTTCGTCGGGGGCGGGGACTGGCTTAGCCCCTGGAGATGCTACCTCTAGTCGAGGGCGTGGTCGGGGCAGACCCGATAACCGAGGCGGAAGAGGTGGAGGCCGCCCCGACTTCAAAGGGCGAGGCCGTCCCGAATTGATTCAAACCATGGGATCCGTGTTTAGCGATGGAATCAGCGTGGAAGGCATCAAGCGACGATCTGGCGGGTTTGGCGGCCAAATCTCGGATGGAGAACGATCCCAGATGGCCCGCCCGGTGTTGCCGCCTCGGGGAGGGAGTGGGTCCACGTATGATAAGGAAGCCGAAGAGAAGCGACTTAAAGCGCTCCTCCAAGATGATTTCATAGCTGACTTGAGTTGTGAAGGACTCTACGTGCCCGTCCAGTTACCCATGATCGATACGGGCAAGGTGTTCAAAGCGGATGTGAAAGATGAGCCGGAGGACGATGAGATTCAGGTCCGTCCCGGTCCCCGAAAGAATCGAATTCTCGATAGTGACGAAGAGGACGAGAAGGCCGAAGATGATTTAAAAACTGCCTCAAAGTTGAAGACCGTCTCGGCTTTGGAAGCCAAATCTGTGATATCTAGTAAGAAAGAGGAACCTCTGGCCGAGTTGACCTTTCCGGATTTAGTGCGGAAGCAGAATGGCGATCTTTTGTTCCTTCAACTGCCCGATCACTTGCCCGGTTCATTGGTCGTCAAGAGGGAGAAATCTGGCGACACGAAAGTAGCCGTGGCGGGACCCTCGGATACGGATGACTCGATGCCCAGTAAGTGCACTTTAAACGATTTGGCCGAAGGCTACATCGGCAAGATTCAAGTCAGAAAATCGGGCAAAACCCAACTGAAACTCGGCCAAGATCTCTTGGATGTCGAGCTCGGCACTCAAGTGGGCTTTCTACAAGATCTCGTATCCATCAAAACTAGTGCCAACCCTCGGGAAGTAGGTGATATGACCGTGTTGGGGCATGTCAAGAATCGTGTGGTATTCACACCCAATTGGGACCATTTGTTCAGTAGTTTCGGTGATAAAACGCAGCCCAATGAGGATTCCAGCTCCGAAAATGGCGAAGAAAGTTAGTAAATCGCCTCTCTCACTATGGAATTTTTAACCTTCCCGCCAAAGCAGCTCCTGAAACCCCTTCTGCGTCATCAATTGTGGCTTCATTATATTGGCAATCTATTTTGATTATTATGCTTACTTATTACTCATTATTAATGATATTAAATTCATTCTCTGCCTTGCGATCCCTGGTTTCATATCGATTGCAAACCATCAGTCCGTACAATAACCTGATCACTCTCGTCTTCTCCTTCTCCCGGGAAGATCTCGATTGTTTGTACCGTATCCGTGTCCTTTTGACCTTGGAGCACGAATTGTTGCAAGTTATCCAAGAAACCAACGCAATTGTGACGAGCTCTAGTGGTGAGATGGCGAAACATGCGATGACAATTCTCGCACTTGAAAGGTCGCTCGCCCGTGTGAATCCGCGAATGAGTAGTCAGTTGATGTTTCTGAGCAAATCGCTTGCCGCAGATATCGCATCCAAAGGGTTTCTCACCAGTGTGCGTGCGTTCGTGATTCGTCTTCTTTTGGTTGGTAACGAATCTCTTGTTGCAAAATGAGCATCCATACCGCTTATCCCCAAAATGCGCCCGTTCGTGAATATCTCTTATGTGCCGTCGGGCGTAGGTATTGCCACACACCGAGCATAAGAATGGTCGATTATTCACATGTCCGTGGCGCATATAAGTTTCTTTGCGACTGAACGTGGCATCACAAGTGTCACATTTGAAAGGTCGATTGCCTGAATGAACGGCAGCCATGTGTAGTTGTAGGTTTATAGTTCGACTAAATACCTTAGAGCACTGTGTGCAAGTTCGATTCAACGGATCGTCGTCGACTGCAAGCTTCTTGCGAGACTGTTTGCCACGTTGGTTTATCAATTTGTCAAATTCGTCGGGAGAAAACGCGCTTTCGGTCAACCATTCCGTTAATAAATCGAGATGTTTTTGCTTAACGTGTATGGCTAGACTTCGAGTATCGTCGTCTGACTTCAATTTCACGACTTGACCGCACTCCTTACAAGACTGGACCCGATCCGATTCACTGTCGCTTTCAAAAAATCCCGATATTTTGCTAAAAATCTTAGCTGCGGCTTCTTTCTCGATCGAAGCGAGCTCGTCACGTTTTCGGACATATTCTTCATACAAATCCGTATGAGCGCAACACAGATGACGTTCTAATTTCTGGTAGTTTTTTTCAGTCACTTCAAACTCTTTGAGACAAACGTTACAAGCCAAAGATGATTCGGATCCAGAACTGGGCAAGAAATACGGCCTCAACAAAATCAGACTCGGATCACTCACGTTTTCTTTGCCCGGCTCTTGACTCCGAGGCGCACATTCCTTTTGATGCACTCGTAAAACTTGATCCCGATCCTCGAGCACATCAAGCTTCTTCCAACAACCTTGGCACTGAATTGACTGATCCGACAAAACCAAAAACTGAATGGGTCCCGACTCAGTTAACAGATGAGGATGTTTACTAGTGACATGTTGTCGCAAAGCTTTCAAGCCTCCAGCGATCGATATGGGTCGTCTTGAGCACAGCTTACACGAGGCTTTGGAACCGGTTATGTCGAAACAACTTCGAACAAAATCAAACTCTGCGTCAGACTCGGTCTTTTCAATAACGTCATCGTTATTTTCGCGCTCACTTTCACTACGATGGTTCCCCTCTTCTGGCTCGTCATAAATCTCAGGATGATGGCGTTTGATATGCCGTATAAGAATTCCATCGGATTTGGTGCCACGATATTGATAAGTCTTCTCACACGCTCGACAAACGGCCGTCGATCCGGCAAATCGATATCGAGCACTCAACCGCGGACTCACAGGGTCCTCGGGTGTTTCTGGCAAAATAGAAGGACTTTCCATAGGTTCATGGTCCTCTTGATTAGCGTGAGTCCACATCGTGGTCGGTTGGGGGCTTTTGAGGGTGAAAAATGGCGGCTCAATCCCGAGAACTGCGCCTATGGTGTCATCCAATATGACGGGATGATGGCCGCCTAGATACATGGGCTCGAGGAGCGCTTCGAGTTGGCTAGAGGAGACATCCGGACACAGGATGAGCGAGTCATCATTGACTAAGGTAGCGAGATCGGATTCGAAGGCTTGGGCTAACATGGGACTCACGCAGGCTAAAACAATCCGATGGGCGCGGATCTCGACCCCATCGCCGCCTACGAGGGTCACATCTGTCCAGCGATGGTCTTGCCAGGCTTGAGTCAGGCCTTCAACGAGGCCACGAGAAGCATGGCCCATGCTTAGGATCGGATCTGAGACAATTAACAATGGAAATCTCAGCACCCCAAATTTGTTTAGGCGAAGCGAAAACTCTGTTCGTTGTTGACAGTTGACAGTGTTGCCAGATTTTTTTGAAGAAAATACCCTAGAAAAGTCGTAAATTAAAATTACCCAAAAATTACCCCCAAAAAATTCCCCAAGGTGAAAAATTACTCATTTGGGGTAAAAATTACCCCAACATTTGGACTGGCCATGGACACAAAATTATCTAACAAATAGGCAGAAAGGCCTAAAAAAGCATCAACCAGGACTAGAGCGGCCAAAATATTTAATACATGAACATTTTTTCATTAAATGTCGTTTTCAGCAGATATTAAGAATTTGAATATTTTCTTCCACAATCAAAGGAAAATCATTCCTTTGTTTGTATGTTTAAAACAACATTCTTTTTCATTTTGTTTCTTTTGTTTAAATGAAAGTCATCAATTGTTTCCAGAGTTTTTATATTTTCAGTGATTTCCTGAACTTTTTAAGACAAAATAGAATTTCTGCTCTGAAAAGAATTAAAAAAACAAAACATTCTTCCAATGTTAAAATTAGTGATTTACCGAAAGGGCTCATAACCGAAACCGATACCGAAACCGAAAGCAGCCAACTATGAAATTGTAAAAATGCAAAATCCACCTTAAGATTAAATTGCTCATGCATTCGATGTTGGGGAGTCGCAAATTTTGAAAAATCGGGAAACTTAAATTTCAGAGGCTTTAAGACGAATTTTTTTTCGATTTTGTTGTCATCCATACTTTGTAGTGCATGTCTGCTTTTGGTTTCGGTAGGCATAACCGAAACCGAAATCGAAATTTCGGCCGAATGCGCTTTCGGTCCATCACTAGTTAAGATACAACTCAAATTTCATGATTTTTCCTTTTTTGTAACTTTCTAAGACTAAAAGTGACACCAAATATTTTGGGGCCTTGGAAATAAATTTTGGTCGGCTTGAACTTACAAATTACTTTAACAGTTTTCAAAGTAAAACAACTCTTTCTTAAGAAATGTGTAGCTCTGACTAGAGCGCTATAATAAAAGAGTACGCGCATGTCCCATTTTGGTCCCAAGACGTCGGTTCCATTGTACTGTGGTTCTTGGGTTCGACCTGTTTGAGGCAACTTTAATTATCTGGCAGCCCTGGTGAAGTTGCGCATTCGTAGCAGTCGTCAGGCTGACAGTGCTACAGACTGTTATGCCTAACTTTGTAAAAGGTTTTGATATTTTGTACTCATAATATATATGACAGAAGCTATTTAAGTAAGTTTTTGCAGTTCACCTATCAATCTTTGACTTTGTCACTAATTATTACATGAAACTAAAGAAGCTAAAGGCATAGAAGTATCATTTCAACTATTGGACTCATTGCCCCTATATATCTGTACAACCTCTTCTTGTGCGACATCTGGAAAAAGTTCTTTCCAATAGAAGACTGTTATCAAACAAATTAAGCTGGAGATTTTGGGCTCAAAATGGCTGGGGATGTGTTAGAGTTGAGACCAACCCTTCAAAAACTTAATAAAAAAATTGATTATAATTCTCAAGCTGTTTTGACATTCAATCAAAACAAACTTTTCCTGTACTACAAAACACCCAAGCCATGTTCTGATCCATTCTTAGGCAGTTTGGACCCCAAATCTCCAGCTAAAATTGTCCAAATGTGCCTATCCATTCATAAAAGTGAGTATTTCATTTAGGTAATCTATTTTCATTCAAAAAAATAGTATTGCAATATTTTTGATGAGTTTGAGATTCAGCAAAACCAAACACAACTTCTTTGGATCTTTGATTCATAAGTTTGAAACATTTGATGCAAAGAAAGAACCATTACAATTTGCTTTATATCAAGTCCAATAGTTGAAATGATGCTTCTATTCCATGAGCTTCTTTAGTTTCATGTAATCACAGAGTTGGCAGAGAGGAGACGCTGGGGCAGACAGGCCTGGCATTTTGTTGGACAATTTTCAGGCCCCAGCTGACCTTTGGCTGTGACGTTTCCCAAGCAGTTGTGCCCAAACAGGTTCGTTTTGTTTCTAGGGTTGAAGTAGGGGTGGGCGAGAAGCAGGTGTCGGTGCCAAGGTGTTGACACCAACGTTTTGGGCTTTCAGTGTCGGCATCAACACCAGGTCTCTGGTGCCGACATTTTAAGGCTTAAAGAGTTTTTGAAAAACGTACTGCCCGCCCAAAAACTTGATCCCAACTTTGATTGTAAAATTGAAGGACTAAAAAAAATCCAATATCATTAATTTTTGTTCCATCATAAAAATAAACGCTTACCAAACTCCAAAAACAGACTTGCAAAGCAAGAAAATCACACACCCAGCTAGGGTATTGTAAAATGTAAGCTTATTATCCCTCTCTCCATTTTATGTTGAACTAACATGAACTTAAATGTCTTTAGAATGGGTAGGTCTGTCAAAACTGGTGCTCCATATTACAGTCCAGAAGGGCACATTTTGTTTGACTTAATTATAAGGAACACGCTATCGGTGTCAATGTCGACACCACGACGTTGATGGGCAACTTCAATACAGGTGTCGGTGTCGGCGTGGGTGTCAACCTTGCGGTGTCGGTTTCGGAGTCGAGGGCAAAATTGCCGCTGTCACACATCCCTAGGTTGAAGTCAGGGTCACTTGTTGTTTGTTTGGGCACAATTTGATTAATAATCTTCGGAAATATCAAGTTTTCACCTGCAACCTTTGCTTTTCAACAGCTGTAACTCATCCAACAAAAATTGCCATATATCCACCCTGTGCATGTAATAATTAGTGACAAAGTAAAAAATTGATAGGTGAATTGCAAAAAGTTACTTAAATAGCTTCTGTCATATATGTTATGAGTAGAGCGGCCGAAAATATTTAATTTTCAAGGCCAAATACTTAAATAATATTTAAGGAAAAAACATCAAAATAATTAAGAAAATATTTGAAAACCACCCAAATATTTAAAAAATATTTAAATTTGTTGGTATTCAGGGGAAATAAATTGATATTTTTAGAGCTTCTTCTGTATTCAAAATCCAAATTTTTGATGAAAATTTTGCAACGACGAAAATGCAGGTAGACAAATCTTTGGTGGAAAGAATTCAAACCATGTAGTGAAAGTTGGTTATTCTTGACAGTCTTTATTTTTACCCTAGATTTAATCAAAATGATATTGGCCAAGATTTGGTTGAACATTCAACCCAGAGTTTCCCAAATTTTCTTTTGGTTGGAGCTGTGCTTTTCTTTTCTAGATTCAAATCCGTTAATGTAATTTTCAAGGCCAAATCGACCAAATATTTCTTTCCCACGCAAAATACTTTCCCAATTTAGTTGTTGACTATTCACCTCAAAAATCGGCCTAATAATTAAAAAAGGGAGATTTTGAAAATTTTGTTTTGAGAAGGTCAGATTGTTAGCCAATATTTCAAAAGATAAGCGGAAATCATGATGATTCTTGATATAATTCAAAGAAACAAAGGAAATTTTCCTTTAGTTTTGGAAGAAAAAGCCCAAATATTTAAAAAGTGCTCAATACGGTAAAATATTTGAATTAAATATTCTTACATTTAATTAAATATTTTCGGCCGCTCTAGTTATTAGTACAAAATATCAAAACTTTTTACAAAGTTAGGCATAACAGTCTGTAGCACTGTCAGCCTGACGACTGCTACGAATGCGCAACTTCACCAGGGCTGCCAGATAATTGTTCAACAAAAAGTCATCTCACATGACAATCCAATATTGTGCGCAAGGAAAACGCTCTAATGGCTTCAAGTGACGTTCTAAATATTCACCAATCAATTTCGTATCTAGTTAGATTAAGTTTTCCGAAAAAGTAAGAAACTCAATGCAAATCAGCATGGAGATTCATCAAGAGCTGACATTACCGAGTCAATTCACAGCAGCACTGGGCTTGAACGCGCATCGAGGTTTAAGGAGAATGAGAAGGTTTTCTTCCGGCACCCACGGTTTTGGCCAGCCTTGGCCTTCAAAGGCTATTAAGGTCAAATATTATGCTTTCAAAGGTAAGCTGAGATCATGAGCGTCAATTTGGTAGTAAATAGTGCATAGGTAAAGTTGCCTCAAACAGGTCGAACCCAAGAACCACAGTACAATGGAACCGACGTCTTGGGACCAAAATGGGACATGCGCGTACTCTTTTATTATAGCGCTCTAGCTCTGACCAGATACATGTCTTTGTACAGTGGAAAAAGATCTTGCTATAAAGCTCAAATAGTGTTCAAATAGTGCCTGATACCTCTTTGATGCCGTAAGCTTAAAATAATGCCATCGACGGCACTATTGTGCTAAGTCTGGTCACACTACTCCGGTCAGCCTTTGGAGCCTTTGGAGCCAAAGTCAGGTTTGGCGCCTACTTAACCGGTATCAGCTAGGGATTTCAGTTCATATATATATAAAATTACTCTCTAACAGATGTCCAGTCGAAGATACAACTTCAGCTTAAGAACGTGTGTTCCGAATAGTTTTATTGGTAAGCAATATTATAATGAAACATCTAGTCAGTTATTGTAGGAGCATAAAAAGCAGGGGTATACATCCTAAAGAGGACTTTAGCCGTTTCTCGGAAAAAGGAACGGATTACAGGGTTGCTCCTTCATCCAGAATGAGGAATGCATTACTCCTCAATTCCTTTTGGAAAAAAGCAATGGCATTACTAAGTACAAAGTACAAATTAATTTTCATTTTAATAGGCATTATGTTCGGGGTGATAAAAGGTGTGGTTTTAAACATCTATCGGCCCTAACTAACTTCCGATCTGGGAGGCGACTCATCTGCAGCACTAGATAAACCACAAATACCCCTCTCAGTAACAACAGATCGTGGTGGCTCAGAGCTAGCACTCGTGCTTACTGCATAGCGAGTTGGGGTTCGCGCCCCACGAGGGTTTTTGTTTCAAACGTTTTTCAATAAATGTTGTTTGTTTTTCTATATTTTTAGGTATGTTTAGGTTAGGTTAGGTTAGGTTAGGTTAGGTTTAAGTTTAAGTTTAGTTCAGATTATCTTTGCTCCTCCTGTCAATATTTTGTCCATATCTATGACGGTATGACTCATCTCCCAGATCGGAAGACATTCAGGGGCCATATTTAAACATCTCAATCGCAATTTGTTTGATAGGCAATAAATACATCAATATTCAGTCTCAACGTTCAGGAATTATTTTCAGTTTCCAAAAAAAAGTCAGGTCAAAAAATTTCAAAGGCATTAAAAGGTATTTTAAGATACTGCCATTTAACACTTATTTGATACTTCTTCAAAAGTCTTTGAAACCTTGTGATTTAGGTTTTTACTTTTTAGAAAGTCGCAAAGCTTAATGTGTAATTAGGTTTATACGTTGCCTAAACAAATGTATTAATAGAAGGCAAATTTTTGAAAATAGTTTTCGGAATGTTGCCTCCTGCCTACGGTTTGCTTCTCCCAAATTTTACTCAATGTAGTTGATTTTTCAATTTGCAATCATTTATTTGACCAATTATGGGATCTGACATTGAGAACATGTTTTGCGTACTTTTATTTGTACCATGACCTTCCACTTGCGAGGGCAAATTTGGACAATATTTGTCGGAAATATTTGCTTTTTCACGCAACTTATGGGCAACTTTGGCCAGTATCAGCTGCAAAAAATGCAGACAAAATGACGGCTTTTAAGCCGTTACAATTACATCATTTTTGAACTGTAATGGCATTACAGCTCCTTTAACGAAAAAAAAAACGAATTACTGTACTTGCTTTACTTAGATGATTGTTGGTTGCGATTTATGAAAACAACATCAAATTCCATCTATCACCTTCTATATATATCTTCCACCTTGTTTTCCTCTTAGTTTCTAAACCAATGTAACAGAACACCGACAGAAACCGATAAATGGATCTATTCCTAAGGCAAAAACATCAAATGAACTCTAAACGCGGCAAAAAAATGCCAAGTTAATACTGGAAGCACTGGCCTAGCTAAAAAAAAAAAATTGCTTCAGCTAGCGCGGGAGCCTCCAAAATTAGTGCTCCCATTTTGCCTTATGGCTGCCGTTTCTAGTTGCCCAACCGTAGCAATTGAAAGACAACGAACACACCTTCCACATGCCAAACTAGTAACACTAATGTTGGCGGAACCAACTAACAACAAAGTTCATGTCAAGCTGAAAGCAGTGTTGCTAGATTTTGAGGAATGCTTAACATATTTGAAAATTAAAAAATGGCATTTGAAATATTCCTTAAATTTGAGAAGTTGGAGCTTTGGTTTCGAATCAAGGTCGACTGGTTTTGTGATTTCATTTTACAGATTCCAACCGAAAGAAAAACTGGAATCCAGATCGGTGGCAATCCGTGTCTGATCCCATCAGATCCTAATCAAATTACACATCAAAGACGAATTTCTATTTCTGTACATGGTTTTATATTTTTACGACTTTAGGACAGCGATTAATCTAAAAAGAGAAATATATATATTTCTACTTGAGAAAAATCCGTTTTTGATGGATAAGAATGAATGTTAAGAACGTAAGCTGAAAGCAATGGTACATTAAGCCTATTTTGGAATGTTCATGTGAGTCATTTCCGGGCCTGTTCCTAAGTTTTTTTTTCAGATTTTTCGGAAACTTCTATTGGGGTCTTCTAGCAACACTGCCGGCCCTAAGTGTGGTTGCGGATTGTTTTCCCTCGGCGATCCATTTTCAAAGGACGTGTTTATTGATAGCTCTCCTTCTCTCTTTTCCTGTTCCTTCGAATTCAAGTGTGGCCCGAGTGAAGATTCTCTTTCCCGGTGGCTGGCATCGTCTCTCATCGTGTGCAACGCGACTTTGGTTGTGGCGAAAGATCTCGGAATCCCAAACCACCTGATTTGGGTTCGGGTGAATAGGCTTGATTCATTGCAAGTTTTTGGCACGTGGTCCATCCAAAATGGCTCACAATTACTTCGTGCACGCCCATCCGCCCACTGCGGTCACGGCCTGTGTTACTGGTAAAGGCGACTTATTTTGGATTCGCAGATAGAGAGAGACCTCATCCAGGGTTTGATTATTCCTTTAGGCAACTTTACGTCTCCGGATGACTTGAACTTGGTTTTGGCCAAGAATCACCAGATTGAGATCCTGGTAGTCACACCCGAAGGTCTCCGGCCCATCAAGAATTTTGCCATCAACGGCAAGGTCGATGTAATGAAGTTCTATCGGCCACCGGTAAGTCCTTAACTGAAGATTGCCCAAGGGTTATCGCTTATGGTTTTTTACCATGATTTTTAGGGTGAGGATAAAGATCGCTTGTTCATTGTGACGGCTCGATACAACGCCATGATCTTGGAGACTTTCGGATCCGGTCACGATTTGCACATTGTGACCAAAGCTCATGGCAACGTTGGCGATCGGATCGGCAAGAAAGCGGAAACCGGCACATTGGCCGTGATCGACCCCAAAGCTCGCATGATTGGATTACGTATTTACGAGTGTCTGTTCAAGGTCATCCCTTTGGAACCGGATCAATCCGAATTACGAGCCTACAACATTCGCATGGAAGAACTCAGTGTGTTGGACATCAACTTCCTTCACGGATGCGCTCAGCCCACGATCGTCTTGCTCCACCATGATAACCATGGGCGGCACATCAAAACCCACGAGATCTCCCTCAAAGACAAGGAGTTCGTCAAGGTAATTGACGTGCTTTAGTTGTCTCGTTGCACTTCCATCATTTTTGTACTCTTTTTTATTATAGGTGCCCTGGAAACAAGATAACGTGGAACGGGAAGCTAGTATGCTGATCCCCGTACCGCAGCCTATCGGCGGTTGTATTATTGTGGGCACCGAATCGATTGTCTACCATAATGGATCATATTATCAAGCCATCGCACCAGCCAAAATGCAATCGTCCACAATTGTATGCTATTGCCAAATCGACGAAGACGGTAAGGGTTCGGCTGTCAGGCTTGACTCGGCCATCTTATTCCATTTTGTGTTATGGTTTCTAGGATCCCGATACTTGTTGGGTGACATGGCGGGTCATCTTTATATGTTGCTCTTGATTCGGAATGAGAGCCCGGACGGACCACCCGTCAAGGACTTGGTTTTGGAGGTGTTGGGGGAAACTACCATCCCGGAATGTATGACTTATTTGGACAATAGTTATGTGTACCTAGGATCACGGTTGGGTGATTCCCAATTAGTACGACTCAACGTCCAACCCGATGAGAACAAGTCGTATGTGACCATTGTTGAGTCGTTCACTAACTTGGGACCGATTGTTGATATGGTCGTGGTGGACTTGGAGCGACAAGTAAGTGCCGCTCCCGATAGATGGAGGGAAAAAGTAAGCAATTGTGTACGTGCTGCTCATTTTTCAGGGACAGGGCCAATTGGTAACTTGCTCCGGAGCTTATAAAGAGGGATCTCTCCGCATTATTCGCAATGGCATCGGTATCCATGAGCTGGCCTCCATTGACCTGCCTGGAATAAAAGGCATGTGGCCTTTGAGATGTGGAACGAGCAGAGTCTATGATAATACCCTGATTTTATCGTTTGTCGAGCAAACCAGAGTGTTGACGCTCAACGGAGAAGAAGTGGAGGAAACCGAAATCCCGGGATTCTTTCCAGATCAACAAACATTTTATGCCGGAAATACCGTCCACTCGCAAATCATTCAAATTACTCCCAATTCAGTCCGTCTGGTTGGCATGGAATCTCTTCAACTTGTTGAGTAAGTGGGCAGTCTTCCCTCAATACATTTTTCTGCCCCTGGACTCGTTCAATGACGAAATTCGCTTTCCAGTGAGTGGAAACCCCCTAGTGGTCGTGTCATTAGCGTTGCTTCATGCAACAACAGCCAAGTGGTGTGTGCCACCGGTCCCATTTTGTTCTATTTAGATGTCGAGGAAGGCAAATTGGTTCAAACTGCCGATACAACCCTTCAGTACGAGATTGCTTGCATGGATGTCACACCTTTAAATGAGGAGGATGAAAAGGCCACAATGTGTTGTGTGGGTCTTTGGACTGATATTTCTGTGCGACTTTTGAAGCTCCCAAGTTTGGAAGAAATCGCCAAGGAGCCTTTGGGTGGAGGTACTGTCTGGTTTTTTGAGCCTCTATCAATTGATTTGCAACAAAGCGTCTCCAAAATTCCATTTTTTTCCAGAGGTGATCCCCAGGTCAATTTTAATGGCCCAATTTGAGAGCACCAACTATTTGCTATGTGCTTTGGGCGATGGATCATTGTTCTACTTCGTTATGACAACCCGAGGATTGGCTGAGAAGAAAAAGGTCACCTTGGGGACCCAGCCGACCGTATTAAGGAAATTTAAAACTCATTCGACCACGAATGTGTTTGCTTGCTCAGACCGACCAACTGTAATCTACTCGTCAACTCAGAAATTGGTTTTCTCTAACGTCAACTTACGCGAGGTCAAGCATATGTGTCCTCTTAATGCCGAGGCTTACAAGGACAGGTAATCAGTTCATCTGGAGCATTCCTTAGCCTCAATACCGATCAGTACATTCCTTCTTGCCTTCGGTTCCTTTCAGCCTTGCCTTGGCCACCGACTCAACCATTACCATCGGCACCATCGACGAAATCCAGAAGCTTCATATCCGAACCGTTGCCTTAGCCGAAACTCCACGGCGAATCGCTTATCAGGAAGAAACCCAAACTTTTGGCGTAATCACAATGCGCCACGAAATCAATGGCAAGGACGGTATGACTCCAGCTCGAGCCAGTGCCAGTACTTTAGCCGCATCTACCAGTTCGAGCAGCTCCATGGCAGCTATTGCTCATCGACAAGCTACAGCGGCTGCCAATGAAGGCCAAGAACAAGAGGTGTACTCTTTGCTGATTATTGATCAGAACACATTTGAGGTCTTGCATGCTCACCAGTTCATGCAACAAGAGTATGGGTTGAGCCTCATCTCGTGTAAACTTGGCGAGGATCCCACGCCCTATTTCATTGTGGGAACGGGTCTCGTAAATCCTGAGGAATCGGAACCAAAAGCCGGGCGCCTCCTGCTTTTCCAGTGGAAGGATGGCAAGTTCCACACTGTGGCTGAAAAGGACATCAAGGGAGCTTGCTATTCTCTCTGTCATTTTAACAACAAGCTGTTGGCCGCTATTAACAGCACGGTAAATCTTGAAAACAGCGTAGTTTCTCTTATGAAGGGCCATTATGAAATGTGCTTGGCACATTTTTAAATCTCCAGGTTCGGCTATGGGAATGGACATCGGAAAAAGAGCTCAGGCTGGAATGCTCGCATTTTAACAATATCTTGGCGCTGTACCTTAAAACCAGAGGAGACTTCATTCTCGTAGGAGACCTTGTTCGATCCATGGCTCTCCTTCAATACAAAACAATGGAGGGAAGTTTCGAAGAAATCTCCCGCGACTTTGCGCCCAACTGGATGACAGCGGTTGAAATCTTGGACGATGACACCTTTTTAGGGGCAGAAAATGCTGGCAACATCTTCGTTTGCCAAAGAGACAGGTAGATTAAAATTGTGTTTTTTTTATATAAACGACATTAGTTGAACTTAATCCCCAATCTTGCGTCTTTGTAGTGCTGCTAGTACAGACGAAGAGCGCCAACAAATGACGGAAGTGGGACAAATTCACGTAGGTGACATGATCAATGTTTTTCGACACGGCTCATTGGTCATGCAAAATCTAGGAGACACCACCACGCCTCATCAGGGGAGTGTACTTTTTGGCACCGTTCATGGCGCTATAGGTATGTTGGCATACGTCTTAGACGTTCTTCTTTGGAGCATGTACTTCCGCTGAAAACTCTATTTTACGCGTGTTCTGAAGACTTTTCCCGCGTTAGGGGATTCGTTGCCTTCGACAGTTTGTTTTTCTACGTCACTTTATGTGTTCATATTCATTCGATAGAGGGGATTTCTCGGAATGCTTTTAAATGTGAGGAAAATGGGTACAAGGTCCTCACTCCGTTCATTTGCTTTCATTCAGGTATGGTAACGCAATTGCCCCAAGAATTCTTCGAGTTCTTGACCGAAATCCAAAGACGTTTGACCAGAGTTATCAAATCTGTGGGTAAAATTGAGCACGAGGTCTGGCGGAGCTTTCATAATGAACGCAAGACTGAGCCCATGGAGGTACGAAAGATACGATTCATTTTTAATCGCTAAATTTGGTCGTCATTGATTTCCATTCTTCTAGGGTTTTGTCGACGGAGATTTAGTGGAAACCTTCCTAGATCTTGATCGTCAGCACATGGCCGAAGTATTCCAAGGACTACAGATCAATGACGGTTCAGGCATGAAACAAGACGCAAAAGTGGAGGATGTCATCAAAATCATCGAAGATCTGACGCGAATACATTAGCCCAGAACGTCTCCACGTAATCACCCATGAAGGCCAGCGTCAAAGGCCCGTCATGTTAATATTGAAATACCTGGTCTTTTACCGGCCAAGTTGAAATATATTTTACGGATTTTTCTTGTAAATGAAGTCACGAACTCTTAGTTTTTGAAATTTTGATCAATGATCATCAAGAACAGAAACGGTTTGTCCAATGAAGCAAGGTATTACCTTTTGGAATAAACGCATTAGTTCCAATTCGGCTGTCGATCAAAATATTTAAGCAAGCATTTGAATCACATCCAAGATTTAAAAAAAGAACATCCAACCCTGAGAGGGCTTTCGGGAGGTATATTGCAATTTTTTTTTAATTTTGAGGAATCTTTAAAATATTAAATAAAGAATTTGCAAGTGTTATGAAGTTAGAAAGGAATGAAATAGTGATATTCCAGGTTGTTTTCTCAGTTTTTTGATTTCCTGAATTTCTAAATTTATTTCCTGAATGATTCTCAAAATCAATATTTAAGCAACAAATCAGATTTCGTTGTGAAAAATAATCCAAGGCGTTTACTGAAATCACAAACGCCTTTGAAATGATGCAATTGGGAATTTTCCTTTAGTTTTGGAGGAAAATTTCCAATATTCTTAATCTGCAATATTTTGAATAAATTTAATTAGATGTTTTTGGACGCCCTACTTACAAAAAAAATCATGGCAGCCTTCATTCTAAAGCCAAAAGCTCAATAGTGAAGTACCAATTCTTTTTCAAATTCCCTTTCGTTCGATTTTCATTTTCTGCCAAAGAGCTAAATAAATCTAATTTGGAACAAAGGTAATTTCCAGTTATGAAACGAGGTAAATCTCATGGCTCCGCGTAATCCTCGAATCTCGAAGAAAACTGGAGGGAAAACATTCCAAATTCTGAACGCAACAAACGAAACCAACTCGCATCCTTGTCACTCATCACCATGGTAAAAGACGGCTCGCTAAGGGCGGGTTCTATGCGACGCCAACCTTTTATCAGCGACTACTTCAATCGCAGTCCCTCCACCTCTCAAACGTCCGCCTCGTCCTCTTCCAAAGTTCTCAAGAAGGATCACGTCGTCCAAGAAGAGCAAAATGCGATTCTTCAAACTCGTGCCTCCAAACGGACCCCCTCATCTAACTCCAGCCCCAATGGCGGCCTCACGCCCGCCTCTTTAAAGACTGCCACCGAGAAGGGCGGTGGGTCACCGTTGTTATCGCCGTCCTTGGCTGAGGCCCAAGCGAAACGATCCAATCAGCGAGAAGTGCTCAAACTCTATCCCCCGTTGACCTTGGTTTGGGCCAAGTTCTCCAAATATCCCTCTTGGCCTGCTCTTGTCGCGTAAGCAAAGGTCCCACACGACACACTTCCTAATGAACCGTCGTTCCATATTGCCTTCTTTATGATTCCAGGGCGGATCCCGTCAGTCAAATGACCTATGACAATGAAGAGGATAGCTTGCATGTCTTGTTCTTAGATGAACCGCCCACTTGGGCGTGGGTACCATTGGACAAGGTCGAGATCATGAAAGCCTCGTCTCTGACCGAAGAATCGGCGGAAAAGAAGCCGAAAGGCCGATGGGCAAAGGCTTTGGCCTTTGCCAAGAAAAAGGCCGCTCGAATCTTGAAACAGAGTGTGACCCAACGACGAAAGTTCTTGATGTCCTTGGAGAAGACTTTGAACGATGGACATGCTCCTGAGGATTCGACCTTTGACGGCGGGAAGTCGTCGGAAAGCGATGAAGAACGAGAGAATCAATCGCCAAAGGTTACTAAGAAAAGGAAAAGAAACACGCCGAAAGGAGATGTGAAAGTCAAGAGATCGAAAACGGAACCAACCCCAGATGCTTCTCGAAGCGAGCCAATCCAAAGTTCTTCGGGTGAAACCAATGGCCTCTCCGAGTACGAATTGATCCGTCTTAAAAATATTGAGGCTCGGCAAAAGATGTTTGCTGAGTTGGAGATTAGTCAATCGAAACAATCGTTGTCTGACTCATTTTCTCAAGGAAAATCTTACAATGCTTCTCAACGCGGATTGGCTGCCAAAAAGGATAAAGTGGAAGATCTACCTCGACGGCAATCCTTGAGATTGCAAAAGATCGATGCCGACACGGGTCTGCAATTACCCGACAAAGAACCCACTGTGTATGTGCTTCCAGATGAGCATCCTCGCCAGGCTCTGGCCACTCTAGGCCTCTCTGAATTAATCACTGACCCGACAGAGAATGGGACGCAATTGAAGACGTCCCAAAGTTTTCTCGAATCCTTGGCGGAAACCTTGACCAAACCCGTTGGCAACAATGATTTCTCTCTCGGAGCGGATTTTAAGAGCACAACAGCTGCTCTTTCTAAATTACAAATTAAGGTGATTTCAATGTTAAAATTGATCAAACGACCCAACGGTGAGGGATGAACATTTACTTTTTTTTGTCGAATTTACAGACGGACCAAGTGGCCAAAGTTGTACCTGATCGGATATTTTCGCTTGATATTCACCCCACTGAGGACAAACTTCTCGTGGCTGTTGGAGGAAAATGGGGTGGGCTTGGACTCTGGGATGTCAAAGACGTGGACTCTGCCTCAAATGGGGTTCTCTTATTCATGGTAGGATGGTAAATACAATCATGTTGGTAATATCTTAATCGAAGGCCTTTATTTTGCTTCAGCCACATTCTCGCCCCGTGAATTGTCTCTCTTTTGATAACTATCAAAGTAATCGCCTCATTTCCACTTCTTACGATGGAACCGTCCGAATGCTGGATGTTCAGCAACAGAGAGTGGATTTGTTATTCGGAGATGAAGACGACACGGTGTACACATGCTATCATCGGCAAATAGACGCTTCCACCTTTGTGGTGGCATTAGGTAATTCTGGCGATGTCGGGATTATTGATGAGCGTGAAGACAATCGGAAGTTTTCGTCCAGATTTTCCGTGGCCAAAAGCGGCTCCGTGAAAACCGTGGATATTCATCCTTGTCAACCTGAGAAGCTGCTTACCACTACGAGCAGAGGAGATTGTCAAATATTTGACATTCGATCGCCCAAAAAGCAAAGTCATGGTGTCTTGTCCACTTGGTTGGACTTGTCAGGCCACAAGAAGGCGCTCAGTTCGGCATTTTTTTCGCCCGTGAAAGGAAGCTCGATCGTCACCGTGTGCTACGACAACAAGTTACGATTGTACAAATCATGGGGATCATCCGACAGTATTACGCCTTATTCTAGTATTGATCATAACAATCAAACTGGAAGATGGTTGACTACCTTTAAAGCCCGATGGCACCCTCGTCGCGATGACTTGTTCTTCGTGGGCAGTATGAGTCATCCTAGGCAAATCAATGCCTATTCCGATCAAGGCTTTCAATATCCGAGCTTGATGGGCGAAGATCTAGGTTCCATTTGCTCCATTGTCGTTTGTCATCCCTCGCAAGATATTGTCGTGGGTGGAAATTCCTCGGGACGAGTTCACGTGTTCATGTAGTTGTTCTTCCTAACTCAAATTCATCGTCTTGTTAACCCCACGAATAAAGCTAACAATTTTCCCTCAAATACTCATTACATCTAACTTTCAGCTATGATGGTACTTTCCGTGCATGTCTCAACTAGAGGTAGATGATTGGAAAATTTTCGGTCAAGACATGGAAATCGAAATATTACTAAAATCGGGAAATCAGGCTAGTTTGTAATTAGTGATAAGGCGCAACACATTTTCCACAATTTTTTCTGTTTACGGGACCGATGAATCCAAAGTTTCAACAATTTTATTACCCAATTTAGAACCGCTGGAATGGACAAGATTTGGTATCATAATCTAGATACCTTAGACCAGGGGTCGGCAACCCGTGGACCCAAAATACCAATCATAATTCTATGCTTGTTAGGTCACACCCGATTGATCGTTAATTTGTAGGCCTTTGTACTACCCATCAGCTTACGTTTGGTGAGTCCCAGATTAAGGACATAGTGTCTAGTGGGCCCTGGCCCAAAATATGTTGCTGAACCCTGCCTTATCTATCTTTCATAACCCCCCTCGAAACTTGCAGACCGCCAACCACGTTTCCATGCCTGAGCTTTCAAGGAAGAAACATGAAGACGACACTGTTGTGCAAGAAAATGATGTTACTCGCAAACAAATATGATCAACGCGACTTTTCGATAATTTCAACGTCTTAACAAGAGATCTAAGAGGCAGGACATTTCTGGTGAGAACGTGATTTATTCAAGCATACGGTAACAACCTGGACTTATTATTCTCCCTCAGCCATGTTTCGGATGATATCAGAATCTCCGGGATCGGTGATGGACAAGGTGCACACGCTGAAGTATTTACCACATCCGGTTCCCAATTCGGTGTTGTTACCCGTGTAGTGATGCACACCGGTCTTGGCCAACATGGCGTAGTACTCGATCTCGGACTTCCTGCAAGGCAATCAAAGGCAAACCATGAATCACAAAGAAAAAGGTCGTCTTTTCCAAAAGCTAATCAGCTTGGATCAGACCTTGAAAATGAAAAACAAATCCTCTTCTCCTTTGGGAAACATAACATGACATGTATAAAAATAACTGGCTGGACGCACGTCATTTTGAAGAAGTTCCGGTCGGAACAGACCCAAAACTGGCGGCTGAGACTTCAACTCGAAACAACCCTGATCAATTCTTCATCTCATTTTCTTACCTCAAGGGGGGCGTGTTGTTGGCGATGATCACCAACTTGGCCTTGCCCTGACGAAGGCTCTTCAGGGTCTGCTTGTAGCCCAACACGTATTTGCCGGACTTCATGACCAGGGCCAATCGGGAGTTGATCGACTCGGCGGTCTTCTTCTGCTTCTTTTGGGCACCCATGGTGATTTAGGCAATGAGAGGATCGAGTGAAAGAATTCAAGAGAAAACTCTCGTGGACTCGCTGCGATCAGAGTCAATCGGAAAAGGAAAGAACGTGGTTATGCAACAGCTGAGATAGACCATAGCGCTTTTAGAGCATGGAGGGCAAACATGACCAAGAGCCGTAAGATTCGACTCGATTCGAAGAATGACTTGCTTGAGTCAAATTGACGTACTAAATACCGCACGAGTCTTTGGAAGACAGTCACTGATTAAAGCCATAATAATGCTAGTTTTAGTTACTTCACACGTTGTTTTGTGTGGCTTTTTAGGTTTGGATCGCGGCTCCTTTGACTTCAAAAGACAGAATTCTCGCCCGGCATGTTTAGGTGCATGGAAAAAGGTATATGCCTAAAATTTTGTTAATTATAACTTTTTTTAAACTACTTAATCCATATTTAGAGACCATTCAGTTACCTTGTGAATTCAAATAGAATAAGAATACAATCTTCAGTGGCTGAGCTATTTGGGTTTGAATTGTCCATTTTAGTTAGAACCCGAAAAGCCAAAAAACGCCATATTTACATTAAAAATCTAACTACCAGAGATTTCATACAGCTTTTCAATGTCATGAAATAAAATCTTCTTTTCAGTTTTGAAGTTTTGTCAAAATAGCTCAAGATAAAATATAACTATTGTTTTCATTGAATTTTTAAGTGACTTGTAAGGTATTTGCGGTCCAAACTTGCTCCGTATGACCCATGCGGCTCTAGTGCTAGCTAAAGGCAGCCGTTAGTGCGAGCCTATTGCTGAGCGCTAAAATTGCTCGTGATTCGCGAGTCTGAAAACTGACTCGTTTACTGCGCCAAGCTGAGCCCTAGCAATTTTTGCTGTCAACTTGGAGTTCAAAAATATGGTGACGAAATCAATTTCTTAGTTAACCCAAAAGAGCGTTTTGTTGAATGAAAGCCCTATTGAAGTAATGATTGCTGATTTTGGCAACCTAGTACCTAAATTTGATACTACAAGACGCCAATGTAAAGTTCTGGTAAGTAACATTCCAATGTCTTTCATGAATGAATAGTTTTTGATTCGCATGTTTTCGTCACATATTGTTTGTAAACAAACCCAACTCTAATGAAATCTCATGTTAGGAAATAAATTAAACCAATCAATCAGGAATGACGACCAACTCCGTGTTGAAGCCAGCCATTGACAAGGTGTTGGTCGAAAAGCGAGCCCTGAAAATCGAAGAAAAAGCTCTAAATGAGGCCTTGGCCAAACTCAAGGCTCAGTTGACTCAACTCCAAGTAGAAGCTCTGGAAATTCGAGCACGGGCTCGTCAACAAAACCAACAACCCGTGATTGATTCTGGCTGGGAAGAAAAAGTCCAACCAAATCGATCGTCAGACCCAAATCAAATGGATCTCTTGTCGAAGCCAACGTCGTCCACGGAGGCTCAAAAGCCGCAGGATATCAATAAGCAACAACTCGAGTTAAGCGTGGCCGATCCGGATATTATCCTTCGAAAGGTACCACAACGAATCATATTATTATGCTAAAATGTCATCATTTGTAAATCTACATTTCTTCATTGTTTTTAGATGATGACTGGTCAATTCGAGATGGACGACAACGACGAGGAAGAAGAGGAAGAGGACGACGACGAAGATGAGGAAGAAGTATTCTGATTGAAAGGATACACAATGATAGATTCAAGCTGTGATATTTTATTTCATGTTAGTTGCACGTTTTCGATACTTTCGAGTGAAACTGTGCAGCCATTTCTTCAGCCCGAGCAATAATACCTTCAGAAATGCCCGCTAAACGAGCCACATTCATTCCAAAGCTGCTTTCACTCGAACCCTCCGTCAACTTGAGAAGGAGCACAATGTTTCTTTTGTTGGGCTCCTGGTTGATGTTATCATCTTTGTCGTGATTTGTTGCCTTGGCAAATGCCATGTGATAGTTCTTGACGAGCCCGGGATGTCTTTGTTCCGTGTCAACCAACTCTTTGTAATGAGTGACGAAAATGGTCAAACATTGTATCTTCAACAAGAGGTGATCCAAGACAGCTTGGGCGATGGCAGCGCCGTCCAATGTGGCCGTACCACGTCCAAGTTCGTCCAATAACACCAAGGACCGATTCGTGGCAGAGTTCATGACATGATTGGCCTCATCCAGCTCCACCATGAGCGTGCTTTTTCCCGAGAACATATCATCTTTGGCTCCTAGGCGCAAATAGATTCCGTCAAAAAGTGGCATTTGGGCTTGAGTTCCGGGAACATGGCATCCCATTTGCGCCATCAGCGCCACTTGAGCTACTTGACGAATGTACGAAGATTTTCCACCCATGTTAGGTCCAGTTAATATCACAGCTCGAGGACCATCGTGTTTAAGGTAGATGTCATTGGGAACCACTGGTGTTCCAGGGGGTAGGATGTGTTCCAAAACCACGTTTCTTGAATTGAGCACGTGGAACTGCCGCTCTTTGTCAGATTCGCCGTAAAATGTTGGTTGGCAGAACCCATCAGTCTTGGAAATCTCGGCCAAGCACAACAGGCAATCCATGAGGGCCAAACTTTTGATGGCAGTCTGAAATTCAGGAAATCTTGACGAAAACTCTTTCAAGAAACTTTTCCATCCCAATTTGCATTCGCTCTCCAAGGTTTCCTTGGCAAACTGAAGCTCCGGAATGCGTTCTTGAATGTAAGGAGAGCGATATCTGATAAGGTATTTGGTAGAATTGATGGTGACCCAATCATCTGGGACAATCCGATTCTCTTTTCGTTTCACTTCGATTAAATATTCATCCCCGGACACAGAAGTATACTGGAAAGTGGAGAGTCGTAATATCTTTTTGATTTCTTGTCGATAGTTTTCCATTTCCATTTTTAAATCTGATAAAGTTCGGCTTTTTTCCGCTACAGTAGAGAGGAAGGTCCAGTCTTTAAACACGTGAACGAAATCACCTTTGCGTGCGGCCTCTTCGTCCATTGAATTGACTACGGTTTCCATGGCCTCAAACGAATTTCTCACAGTCTGAATTGCATCTTGAAGTAGCTTGGGCATCGTGGAGCCGTGTGATGTGAGACCAGTCAATTGGTTGCAGATTTGCCAAAATTGGTGACAACTAGAGCACATGCGAAAAAAATCCCCAGGCTTGATCCTTTGGTATAGAGAGGCCATTAGACCCATCTCCAAGTCCATGGACTTCTTCAACTGATTTGTCATGTTGTTAAATTCAGCGGCTTCAGGCGACATGAGATATTCAACGGCTACTTGCCGGGCGAGAATTCCGTCTTTTGTAGTCAAAGGAGCCGCCAACCAATCCTTGAAGAGTCTCGCTCCAAATCGACTGTGTGTTCGATTCAAGATCTTGTAGAGACTCCCCTCAGTTGCATTTCGTCTGCTCGAGCTGTTGCGGAACAATTCCAAGTTGCGAACAGTCATCGCGGGCAGATGCATGGTTTGATTGCGAGATCCGGAGAATTGTTCAATACACTTGGATCGCTTGAGGACATCTTGCAAGTTAAACTCGGCCAGATAATGAACCAAGGCCACCAAACAACGTTGAACACCCACAGAAAGTTGGGGCATGTTTTGAAGAGCATTTGCGGCGTCACCAAAGAACTCGATGAAATCCCCGTTGTCAAATCGGTCGACATCAACGGTCTCCGGAATGATGGGGTTCTTTTCCGCCGATTTCCGGCAGTACATATCCAGGATCGTTTGGGACTTTCCATCCAAGAGATCACGAGGCACAAGAACTTCACAAGGCTCGATGGTGGCCAATCGCATGGCCAATCCAGATCTGGCTGGATCATCAACGAAATCGTCATAAACAATATTACCCGTGGTGGGTTCAACGCCCACCACGGAGATTGAAGCATCGGTCTCATAAATGGCTAAGAGGACGCTTTTGATATTTCCCTTGGGATCCTCGGTAAGCTCGCCGGCATATTCCAGACTGATATCCTCGCCCAGAAATGTACTTCTCGAATAAATGGACACCAAGTCTCGGGCAAAGGTGGTTCCCGATTTGCTATTACCCACTTGTCGAGCCGCCGCAGTCTCGGTTTGACCAATGATGCCCACTTTATACCCGTGAGATACTAGCTTCTTCACATAGAGGGCGGGTCCGTGGAACGTAGGCACACTGGCCGTCAAAAACATGCGATCTTGGTGGCAGTAAATGCCGAGAACTTTTGAAGCAATCTCGGCGTCATGGCCAAAGAATCGGTAACGATATCCACATTCAACGAACAAAATCAGATTGGGATACTTGGCTTTGAACTCGATCACCTGCCTCTCCAAAGGCGTGGGCGGGCCCACCACCGTAGAATGAGGCTTGGTACTCTTCGATTGCGTCGGGGTTTCCGAGATGAGTCGAGTGCAAGTTTCTTGGTCTTCGTCCACGTCAATGACCTCGACGATTTGGTCGACTGGATTCGTAATTTCCGGCTTTCTCCGGTGGTCTTGAGTTCGAGGCTTTTTGGCCAACGGAATGGAGGTATCCGCGTCGTTCTGGTCTTTCTTTGATTGAGTTGGAGGGCTGACAAGGGGCAAGTATCCATTGTCCGGGGACGATTTTCGTTTGAAGAAGGTGTCGATACTGGGTTGAGATTTAGCGGTCGAGAACTTTGGTGATGCGGAACCCGAACTGGAATGAGAGTCGTTCAGGGTCTTCTTGCGATTGAAGAAGTACTTGGATCGACTTTTGCCTCCGCCTACCATGATGAACTCAAGCCACGACCCAAAGAAAATCGTGGACTAATTCAACGAGGGGATTGGCGCCATTGAAGTCGTGTCGCAACTTTTCGGCAGCATGTTTCAAAACAAACTTCGACCCAAATCCAACGAAAGACTCTCGGAAGGTGACCGCGAACGAACGATTGAGGATGACGCCTTGTAAATTCATATTTTAATACGAGAGAGGAATGCATGTAACACAAATGATTCAGTAGGACATATGCGGGTTAAAAACTGACAGCCAATACTCTGGCGTTTTCTGAAGGTGCGCTGTGTATTAGGCTGAAAATGACATAGGACAACGGAGACATACGCACGGAATAGGAAAAGATAGGAAGTCTCCGATAGATGATGGAACAAGTAGGTGAGGTGGCTTTTGCGATAAGAATAATGTACTCCCGGGAACGGTTAATTCTGCGGCAATTGCTCCACGGGAATGTGGAACTTGAATTTTTCGGGAAAAAGTTGTCGGGCGCTCGGCAGCATCAACTTGTACGATTGACGAATCGTTACATCCGCCACGCCGGCGATATCGGCGATTTCTTTCTGCGATCGCGGATCACTGGAGGCTTGCGAGGCCATATAAATGGCCGCAGCCGCCACCGAGATGGGCGATCGACCCGGGACAATATCCAAATCCACGGCCGTCTTGGCGATGTGCGTGGCGGCTCGCTGAACATCGCGCGGCAAGCCCAGAGTGCCGCAGAACCGATCCATGAAATCGCCCGTCGTGATGATATCCACGTTGGTATCGTCGTGAGCCTTGAGGATCAATTTGAAACAACGCCCAATCTCCTTCTTGCTCACCGTAGACACGGCCACGATCTCCTTGAAAGTCCGAGGCACGCCCTCTTGACGACAAGCGATGTACAAACAGGCCGCCGCAATGGCCTCGTTCGATCGACCCCGCAAATTCCGGCCTTCGTGGACCGTTTTGAAAAGACTGCAACGAGAAACATTCAATTATGGCGCAATACATTCGAGTGTGTGAAACCATGACACCTACTTATTAGCCCGTTCCGTGATGGTGCGCGGCAAATTGATGCGGTCACACATGCTGGAAATGACCTTGATGGCGTTCAGCAAGGTTCGATCCGAGCTGGACACGGTGCGTCGATTGGTGTACATGGCGTTGCCATCCGAATCGAAGGAGGCCTTGCCCGTGGACGGGCCGATCATGGTGGAGAGGTCGCTGCCGCTGAGCAGGTTGTTCTCGGGTCCACCCACACGCGATCGATCCTCGCCGCCTTTCTCGTTGGAGAAGGTCCGCCATTCGGAGCCCACGTCAATCACGCGATCGCCCACCACCAGACCGCACTCGGAGCAGATCATGTCGCCCGCCCGATGGTCCTCGATTAGATTCGCGTCCGGATGTTGCGGACAAACCACTTTCGACGACATGGTCACGGTCAACCAGAGCACGGGCAGGAGGGTCCCACCGCGGATTCACGGCAAAAAATGAAGGGGCGGGGGCGAGGGCGGGATGGAGCACTGAAGAAACGCGATCCAGTGGCTCAGAACACAGACAGTAAGAGACAAAGAGAGACAGAGACAGACATAGAAGTGTTTGGATGCAGCTAACAGCTAGGTCAACTGGGATTGAAATGACGAGGTCAAAAAACCAATGATAATATGCCAAGACTTTTTCAAAATGGCAAAATTCTCAACTGTGTGGATAAGATTTTGCTTACAAAGGCATGCAACTGATATGCATCAATTGATGGAAAAGGATGGAAGGGTAAGAATACGGATTTCCTGGATGAAAAACGGAAAGTAGAGGTAAAGTTTAGTCAGTTTGGCGTCATGAGTATCAAAATCGCGTCACTGCTTCCTTCTCTTCTGTTTTGTTGCACAATGTATCCTTTAAAGGGATTCCATATCGCTGATACAAAAAGACGTAAAATCAAACTACGGTTCTCTTGTTTGGACATGTTCGATCCACGGATTATTATTATTATAAAGTCATGCCTATGAGTAACCAACCACGATCTAGAAAAATAACCAAAATATTGGTTTTCCATGGCTTATAGATTGGCTTTTAAGTTTAAGGATTTGTTCAGTTTATATTTCTTAACGCAAGCTGTTTGTGATTGGACAATCTTGGAATATTCAGGAACCACCGTACTTGAGGACGGATTTCAAAAACACACATAGCTAATTACAAAAACTAAAACTAAACTAAAACAAAAGCAAACAAATTATCAATATGCTCAGCAAACAACAGACATTTGATGTCTCCTTAAAATTTGAAAATGTATTGTTTGCTTATGTTATGCTAAATACATTTAAACTCCTGATTCACTAACTTGCTTTGGGATGCTAAATGTCCACATTTTGTTAAAGGCAACCTGGTTTCTGCTGTTGGGATTATTCCAAGAGATTCTTTACTTTACAAAATGAAATCAATTTTCTTCTCGGTCTCTGTTTTTAAAACTTAACTGGGGTTCTGAAGACAAAAAATCCCAATTTTAAAAGCCATGTTTCCTTCAACAAAAGATGAACAATCATTATCAAAAAGCAAGCCAGAGAATCTGGAATTTGATTATATTTTGTTTAACCCAATCAAGCAATTTATTTTTGATTCCAAGAAAGACATTAAATGGGCATTGAATAATTGCTTTTTGATTCTTCGTTTGCTTTTATTTTACAAGTTATGTGATTAAAGCAACAGTAACCCCAATAATATTACATTTCTTCATCAACTCCAGTCTATCAGGCAGAAAAATTAACACAGAAATGGTAGCGGGCCCTTGCTTACTCCCATTCCAAGTGATACAGTCCTCCTTAGGGACCCTCTCAGAGATTGGCATTCAAATCTATGATTGCCCGACCCGGCACGGACTGTCTGTGACGTCATTCATCATGCGGGAAGCCGACGTTCATGATTAAAGGAACCTTTACTTCTAAGAAACACATCTAAACTATTTCACTCATTTGATAGGGCAGTTTGGTTATTGAAAATCCTCAAGTCTGCTGGAAATGTGTCTAAGGTATTTACCTGATATGAAAAAAGTGAATTTGAATTAGTCTGGAGTTGAAACAAGGGCCATTTAATGTCACATGATCGGGTGATTGACAACAAAATCTCAGTGATGTGAAATCTCGGCTTGCGCAAGTTTTTTTACGGGAGGTTGCAAGGTAGGGTTACTGCTTGGAGAATGGGTGCTTTGCTCTTGTATATGAGCGAACACGAATGGGAGTTTGATTTGCAACCCTGCTCAGAAGTCACTACAGTCAGGGATGCCATGCCTTTTGGTGCTCTTTAAAGAAAAAACGGGTTTATAAATACTGGTAGACAGAGGGGAATTTGATTTCACATAGGTAAATTGGCAACCCCATCACCAAGTAAAAGCACTACAAAATCAACAAAGAAGAACTACTCTTGTTTATTATTGAACTTTGTGAGAATAAGCTGAATGTTCAACTGAATGCTATTGACCAATCACCAGCGTGAATCATCGGCACCGTGTGTTAGCCTACGAATGCCAATATCTATCTTAGTGTATCTAGTCCTCCTTAACCTGGCTAATAATTGTGCCTTCTTGGAATAAACAAGAACCCCTGAATTTCACTGGACTGAAAGGCTAACAAAAAGAATCATGATTTCCAATAAGAACACATCAACAACGTTCTTCTACAAATGAGACCTTGTCTATGTTGACTTGAAGACATATTTTAATTTTAGCCCAATTGAACATTGGAGTCTAATGTTATGCTCTGTCAAAGTTCGATGCAAATCCTACCAAAAATGAATGAACAAGCCCTTTTGTGGTAATTGTTTTACCACAAAAGGGGCGAACTCATTCATTCAGTGCTCTCTTGAGTGCATACGTTTGAGAGGGCATAACTTTTCACTCCACCCTTCAACTGAGCTTGAAATTGAAATACGTTGTCTACTGAATACAAGCATGGTCTCGTTTGCATAAGAACGCGAATGAATTCATCCTTCTGGAAATCATAATTTTTACCGTTAGCCTCCCACTCCAGAAATTCAGGGCTTCTTGGAATATCATTCACAACAACAAATATACTGTACCATAAACTTTACATAACACACAAATTGTACAATGACCAATGAGTTAGAGTTCACTCAGAGTTGGGTCAATTACTTGAAAAGTGTAATTAATTACAATTACAATTACATTATCCGAAAATGTAATTGACTTCAATTACAATTACATGACAATTAAATGTCAATTACAATTCCTCCGTCTCTTTCACCCTTTTGCTTTTCAAAAAGATGAAAACCAACGGATCTGTATGGACATTAATCCACACGCACTTTCCTCTCGGAAGGGTAGCCATAATTTGCACATCAAAATTGTTTTCAATGTGACCCACTTTAGTCACACTCAATTCGCGCGAAACAATAACAAAATGTGACGGTTATCTTTTACTTGAACAGACCTAGAGGAAAGGTCGTCCTTTCCTCTAGCACACGTCCGTCGTCTATTTTAAGAAAGGGACACCTGAAGTACATAGTATGGACAGCCAAACATGTAGTTAAAGTTAAGGTGATGGGTTTGAAAAGTTTAACTGTTACAGGCTGACTGTATAATTTTTAAGAAATAAGGAATGGGAAACTAAATACGGTTGATCCTGCATTGGCTTCTCTTCATTTTTGGTGGCATTAAAATCATGATTCTTGGAACCATTCTAAGTACCTTTGCATTTTGTATTGATTTTACTCCATTTCTACGAGAACTTTTGGGATTTCTAATCTAATTTGTCAACCTTTTCAAACCGAACATCCTCCCTTAACTTCCTGCTTGACTGTCCATGCTACATAAGGTGTCCTTTACCTGTTTTTTGAATATTTTGAATACCAAAATCCCGTTATCTGTTGACTGACCGTACAAGAACGTGTCATGAATAAAATCATATATTATTTAACTTACACTCTTTTGGCTTTTTGACACTTTTTGAACTGTCTGTAGTTCTATCCATGCTCAAGATCCTCCAAGAGGTCACTCAGAAGCAATGTCATATGGAAATCAGAAACATTTTATTGTTTCGCGAGAAATGAGTGTGACTAACGTGAGTCACATTAAACACAATTTTGATACGCAAATTATGGTCGCCCTTCCAAGAGGAAAGTGCGTGTGGATTAATGTCCATAACGGATCTGCCATTTTTAAGTAGGGATGAACCAACTGCCAACTTATAAAGCCTGAAAGTTAAATATGAAAGAGTGGCTTAACAAAACCAAAAGCTTATGATCGGGCTTAAATATCAAAAATATTATACCATCAATCACAAGGCATGTTTTTCTTTTTCAGAAAACACGAACTTTGTACAAGTATATCAAGAATGACAATGTTTTAAAACTTTATTTTTGCATCTCATTTGTCTGCCCTTGGTTGTGAAAAGCCTTAAATCCTGACACAAAAATCATGGCCAAACGCTCTTGTAGTTTAAAAGTATTTAAACATCAAAACCTGGGTTCAAACCCATGAACCCGAGCATAGCTCGGTCGCGCGTTAACCAACTGCGCTACAACCATCTCCCTCTAAATTTCAATTTATTAATTGCAATTACAATAACATGTGATTGTAATTGAAATTACATGTAATTGAAATTGAAATTACGTAGTTGTAATTGAAAGTACCTGTAATTGTAATCACAATTACGTAATTGTAATTGTAATTACCTGTAATTGTTATTGAAATTGCAATTACAATTACTCCCCATCCCTGGAGTTCACACAATGAAGATCACTGTTATCGTATGAATTCAACATGCTAACAAGATCCTTGAATATCTATTCTGTGACCAGGCTAAAATTAAAAAATAAAATGCTCCTTAGGAAAAAAATAAAGTTTGAGTATATTATTCAAGTAAAAAGAGATCCCACAGAACTAATCAATGGGAAACATAGTGCGTGAAATTAAAAATAATACATTTTTTGTTTGCAATTTGTTGTTCTTTTGGTCAGCAGTAGTTTGGGGGAAAATGTCATTTTTAATTTTTTGTTGTGTATTAAAATTGGCCGATTCAACTCAATGAAAAAAAGCAGTTATTTATCTATTTATTTATCATATAATAAATAACCCTAGTGGATGGGGTCTGAAAAATTTGAAATGAGTGCCATTTCTTTTCATGCATCTTGAGTTTGAGATTGACATATACAGTGTGTGCCATAAAAACGAGGACAAAACCTTATAGCTAAATATTTAATGTTGTTTGAATTTCCAGCATTTTTGGTCACGTTAGCTGAGTAGAGCGGACGATTTTGAGTATTTCTTTTAAAACAAACATCATTCTATGACCACAGACAAGGAAGATGGAAGCAAAAAGAAATAGGGTGTCAGCTTTGCTTGACGCCCAAGTGCCCATTGCCAAGATCTGCGAGGTCGAGTAGTAGACGAGTCCCCTGTGCCAGGAGCTTCGTCTACAAGGTCAAGGACCTCAAGAAGGAAGGCCTACTGTGTGGATGAGGTGCCCCCTATCAACAGCAGCAAGCACCCGGCCTCTGCCATGATGTTGGGAGTCGTGGCCTCGGATGGGAAGAAGATGCCACCCTTTTGGTTCCCAAAGGGGCTCAAGATCGGGGCCAAGGAGTACTTGAAGGAGGTCATGAAGACTGTGGTCAAACCATGGCTGGATCAGGAGTACCCTGAGGAAAATTATATCTTCTAACAAGACAGTGCTCCAGGTCACAAGGCCAAGATTACTCAGAAGTGGTGTGAGGAAAATTTGGCAGGATTCTGGCCATGGACCATGTGGCCCCCATCATCCCCAGACTGCAACCCCTTGGACTACGGGGTGTGGAGCGCCGTGGAGAGGAAGGCCTGTGCTGCCCCTCACCCCAACGTGGACTCCCTGAAGGCCTCTGTGGAGGAGGAGTGGGCCATCATGACGGAAGAGTTCATCATGAAGACGTGCAAGGCCTTCCGACCGAGGATTGAGGCCATGATTGAGGCTGAGGGTGACCACTTTGAAATATGATGGTCTTTATAGTGTGATTAATAAATTTGCAAAATTTCAAATGAATTGATTGACTATTTCTTGAGTTTCTGGGTGAAGTTGGCAATGGACGAGATTTGTCCTCGTTTTTATGGCACACACTGTAGTTCCTAAGGACTTGTATATTCAAATTTTATTTTCCGAAAAGTTTGGCAAAAATATTTCACAACAAATTCTTGAGAAAAAAATCCTGACGAAATGCTTACATCTTTGAAATCTATTTAAATAAAGCCACAATGCATGAGAGAGCGTGCCGGAAAAGTATGGAATCAAGTAAGAAAGTTTAGCTTAACAATTAAAAGGTGATAAAAATTATTGATTTTACCTCAGCTTCCTTAATTCTAACATATTTTGGAAAAAAGTCAGTGGTTGCCTAATTTGATCAACTTTTTTGTTCAAGTTATTGGTTTCATTTATTTATCAAACTGTCGTTTTTTGCCTTCTTGTTAATTTTCTTTTAAACTTTTAAACCCGCTTCTAGGTACATTTCAGGAATGTAAGACAGCATTTACTATTCCTCCATTTTAACGTAACGCATATCTTCAGCAAAGCTAATCCTCTTATCAGTGAGAAAAAATGACATCTGCGTTATTCGACAAGTGAAGTAACCGGTTTCTTTCCCTAGTACGTCATTTCCGCAATGAATGTCGCTTGCTCACTTTACAAAACAGGATAACGTAGCTGATGACCAAATGGATCCCCGTACATTCACGAGCGATAATTTTCCACTACTTGATTCTGATTCGAACCACCCGCTGTCTCTTCACTGACGTTCTGAAGCTTAGCCTCGTTTCTCGTTCAATTTACCCGTTGACACCTCCGCCCTTTTATTTCACTCCGCTTTTCATGGATCGTTCTTCAACGCCTCGCGGGCGTGGCCGATATCCCTTAGGATCCACCTCGCCCCACCCGCTTTTCGTTTGTCCCAAGGTGGAAGGTCAATGGTTCGACTCGCCCCGTGTTCAAACCACCCTCAATCGGCCTAGTCATCCGTATCGCGGCAGTCGACCTCGCGGGAGTTACGCCTTTTTTCCGGGCGTGTCTCCCGTGGTGAGTGCCAATTTGCGATTGGGCGAGAAATGTCGTCCCACTGTACCGGGCTCATCAATGGTGAGCGACGAGAATAATAACGAAACCGCCGAGGGCAGCCAAGATGAGCCCATGAACTTTGAAACTGCGGAGCAAGTCGAGAAGCTCTTCACGTAAGGAAGGAAGGGTGCTCCCTCATTGATCAGGGTAGAGATGGTGGGTAGTTAGAAGAGCATAAGTGTTGAGGCGCTTCCATTCTTTTAGGGGATGCGAACAAGGCGCGACCAATGAATGTATCTGTCACCGCCCACCTAAAGTCATTATGTGCCGCTTCTGCGGTAATTTGTTGGTGGGCAGGATTCGGAAGCGTTGTCTGGCTCACCCGCGACGCATCTATCTGTATGACCTGAATCGTTGTCCCATGACTAAATGTTTGGCGGTTCCCTCGATGTTGCTTGAGGTAGGAATCGTGAGGTCGAGTTCCGAACCTACCCGTTTTGTGTATGTACTCATTCAACCTATCTTTTCTTTCTAGACCGATTACCCTGTCGAGGTGTTCCAAAAGAACGAGAAGTGAGGCTCGCCCGAATAGAAATTTAAAAAAAGTCAACGAATAAGAACTTCACGGCGTTCTTTATGTTAAGCCATGAGAAAGAAAATTACTGAATGTTACTGAGTGAAACAGAAAATACTTTTATTGGCGATATCAATACCCATTGGAACTCAATTTCTGTATGAATGAATGTCGACGCTCGTTAATAGTATGTCGATGTGAGTTGTTGAATCCGTCGGGTGTTGCATGTTTTGCACAAAACGTGATCGTCTAAAGGGTAGCATCCCGATCCTTCCTCGTCCGAAGATAGAATCATGCCGCAATCTTCGCATCGATAACAACTCACGTGAAAACTTCGATCTAAGGCCACCACACGAACCGTTTCTTCTTGGCCCGGCTCGGGCATGATGGGTTGCTGACAAACCGAACATTTGGGGGCGAAACGCCGGTGAAAGTCCTCGATACAGTGAATCTGATTGGTGGCATCCACGGTGAAAGGCACTCCGTCTAAAGACTTGTGGCAAACCAAACACGTGAAACAATGCGGATGATAGGGCTTCCCGGTAGCTCGGAGGATCCGGTCCAATATAGGCGACATGCATTTGCAACACTTCTCCAAAGTACTCATGTAGCCTTCTTGACAGAAGGGTTTGCCGTCCAAAGCATAGAATGGCTGACCTTGTAATGGAATGTGACAGTGATGGCAAGTGAAGCACTGGAGGTGGTAAATGCGACCCATTGCCGAGCAACCCGATCCTTCGCCAATGATTTTTTGCTTGCATTGAAAGCAAGGACCGAAGAAATCTGAATATTCGGATGAATTACTACTACTAGACTTGTAAATATCCCGGTCCGATTTGGGGGCTGAAAAACCGGCGACGGAGTCCGTGCCTTGAATAGGCTCATACAAGCAATCGTATGTACTTTGTTGGGTCGGGTGCTGCAGGTGCATTTGCTGTTGCTGTTGTAATAGCCGGAAATGATATCCGGGCGGGTATTTGGTGGCTTGGCGTAATTCGGAATAACTGGAAGACACGGGCGAAGGCGGAGATGGGTAATGTTGCCCGTGTTCATCATCAACACTGCCTTGGGAATCGCTGGAACGGGGTCCATCCAACTCGGAATAATTGGAGCAATTGGCATAGACCGGATGTGAATTGACCTCGATCAAGCGTCGAGAACCTACTGATGGAGCCTTGGGTGTAGCGATAATGGTCGTTCCCGGGGGCAAGCTCAACTGCTCTCTTTGTAATTGCAACACGGTGCTGTACGAGGGTTCCTTGATGAACTGCTTGACGTCTTGACTTTGCGGAATGGCCGGCACAGTCGGTCCCGAGGGCGATACCGTACCACGATGGCGTGGATCACTAGAGGGCACGGCGGAAACGGAACGGGATACCGGTGGAGCCATAATCACGCCCCCGGGCGCTCGCGCCACTTTAACCGGTTCCACGTTAATGTAATTGTGTCGCGGTCGCGATCGAGCCAATCCAAACTCAGAAGAGGTGCTAGTGCGCCCGGTGGTTGACTGCGGGGACGCCCGGGTCGAGAGGGACGTCACGGCCCACGTACGAGGCCCGGTTTGGGACTGCGACGTGATGGGCTGACGATTGAGGGTGGAAGAAGGCGGTCGAGACAGGAGGTGGGCGGGGACAGTGCGCCCATCGGACAAGACCAGTTTCCTCACGCGATGCTCCAGAGACGAGGTGGACGAGGACATGATGAAGCAAAAAGCGCGCCACAAAAAGATTGATAATCAATGGTTGGTTGAGCCGAGGAAGGATCTCGGGGTTACATGATAGCCACCAAGGCGACGGCTGCTGCCGCTTCTGCGTGGAAAACGTCGTTGTGGTTGAAGGAACTAGCCCTGGCTCCACCCCTTGATCTCAAAAGTCGCCATGAATGAGGGTAGAGGTAGATGAAGCAACAGGTGGAATCGACTGAGTGAGACTTAGCATGAATCAACGAAGAGAAGCAATCACGGTCCCTCCTTCAAAGACATCCCGCAGCATAACATGATCCGATTCCTACAAAGTTCCGGGGAAAGAAACCACGGCATTATCATATGTATCATTTCAGCACGGGAGACAAATCAATCACTCCGCAATCGCCATCGAGATCACCACCCAAAGATAAGCGATCAAAAGTGTCTTGCTTGATTGTTAATAGAAACGGCACTATGGTCGCACAGGGGATAGCAAATCCTACAAACCGCTAGCCGTCTCGCTTAGCTTGTAATGTTTCGATTCCCCGAATCTTTAGCTGATCTGATATGATGATCTTAAGATGTACACAACACAACAACTGCAGTCTCCGTTCGTGCGTGCACAACCCACAGAGGCACAACCACCTGAGTAGCGAGTGAGGAAGCAAGTGAGGACGGCGAGTTCTACTGACCTCGGCGTTATCCGCCGATCATGGTCAGTCCATGCTAGCAAAGGCGATGCTCGCCCAGATCAGAGGTAAAGCAGTCGGATGAGCCCATCCCACGTACCGAGACGTGGCTTTGGCAGAGAAACAACCGGACCACCGAACTAAAAGTTATCCTTGCCGAGATGGCGCCACGAGCTACTATCGTGTGTCGTCGCTAGTTCCCTGACATCTAGCAGTGAGAACGCATTTTTCTTGGGCATGGACTACTCACACTCTGGACTAAATCTGGTGGATGATGATCTTTCAATGGGGTATTCGTGAAGGAGACACCTGCTGAAGTTGCCTAAAATCGATTGTAGACGGCACCACATTTGACTAGGCGAGAACAAAATTTTGCTACGGAAGTACTGCTACCTTGAAAGTCCTTTTTAGACACTATGTCATCAGTTTTTCAAGGATTTATTGATCTAAAAATAAAAGAAAATAAGTTTACCTCATGATTTTGTCACATTTTTACCCATACACGGGGAAATTCCTTTTAAAAAGCGAGTTTCAAGTGTACATATAATGTTGCGTAAGTTTGGAAATATCTTTAGTGCGACACTTCCGGCTCGGCAACATCAATTTGATGAATATTTATTGTCGCATCGTTGTTTGCCGTTGTTTGCGGTCAAAATATGGACAAATTTGCAGGTAACTGACATGACACCTAGCTTTTACAAAATATGCAAAACTTATTTACGTTGGAGTTGCGTGAATGAAGAATATTATTGCGAACTAGTAGGGAACTAAAATAGACTAGAATCAAAGCTTCTTACTTCAGATTGTATTTTTTCCACAACTTGTAAGAGCCCAGCTGGAAAGGTCCCACTGAGAAATTGAATGATGAGCTTCAAAGTTGTCGTGCTTGGGGTTATTGAAACTAACATGGATCTGATCAAACCACCCTTCCCAGCCAGCCCTGCAACAATTCCAATCATTTATTGGTCGATTTTGGGGTTTAAAACCTTATCAGAGTCCCAGGGACGAATTTGGTCCTGACCAGACAGAAAAAAAATCCGTGCATGCGTCGTTTCTGACTTGCTTGATTTAAGACATAATTTTCAAACTCACGCAACATTATATGTACACTTGAAACTCGGTTTTCGAAAGAAATGTCCAGGTGTATGGATAAAAATGTGACAAAATCATGAAGTAAAGTTATTTTCCATTATTTTTAGATCAATAAATCCTTGAAAAACTGATGACATAGTGTCTAAAAAGGACTTTCAAGGTAGCAGTACTTCCGTAGCAAAATTTTGTTCTCGCCTAGTCAAATGTGGTGCCGTCTGCAATCGATTTTAGGTAACTTCAGCAGCTGTCTCCTTCACGAATACCCCATTTGGATAACGAATGGATGAGTGTAATCGAACAAATTCAGCTGTGGATTCTGGGGCCAAAATGACTAGGGATGGGCCAAAACTACGTTCAGACATTTCATATTTTTAATTTGTTCCGTGAGAAAAAAATTCTTATTTGAATTGATTGTCAAAATGAAGGAAACGAGTTGGGCTCACGAATTTTGATTAAATTTTATGGAGGGCTAGTCTTGACTCCGACGCATCCCTAGCCATTTTGGCCCCAGAATCCCCAGCTGAATTCGTTCGATTACACTCATCCATTGTCAAGGACCAAATCAATTTTGAGTCCTTATGGGCAGATCTACGGCATAAAAGAAACTAGACATCGCGAGGTTAAAAAAAGATCATGTCCAAACTGAGGATTGAAGAGAATTGATGAAATCATGTTTAAATGTAAGAAATTTATATATTTTTGTATTAAATTGCTAGAATTATGTACCGTCCTTTCTTTTGGACTTCCCTTTTTAGTGTCAATTCAATCGTCTTGTTCAAAATGTCAACAAAAAACGACTCCACTCAGCTCTAAGCATCGGCTCTTCCTCCATGACTCCATTTCCCAGTGCTCCCCAAGACCTCTCGTCCAGAGACAACATTTCGCAATCACAATAATAATAATAATCCCATCCACCTCTTCTGTTCTTTACGTTGTACATTGCCTCAGGTTCAACCCATCTTGACATCGTGGTCGGTGGGAATGTAATGCGGTTGTTCACGGGTGCATCATGAACCCAAATCCTGCCGAGTCCAATGCGGCTCCTTCAGAAACATCCGAGGATGCCTCCGCCCCCGCCCTTGGGCTCAACCCCGCGGAATCAATCGACGAGGATGCCAGTGCCCTGGAAGATTTGGCCATCCGCGTTTACGACCAAGACCAACTCGAAGCTGAAGTGTTCCGCCGAGCCGATCAAGCTCTTGAGCAACAAGAGCGACAAAGACAAACCCAGATTTGCTTGAAAGAGCTCAAACCCGTGGTCCAGGAACTTGGGGGCGTGACTCGGTCCCTCCGTAAGTTGGAGCTCGAGCTCAAGCGCTTGTATGGGTCCAATGACACTTGGAATCGAGCTCAACAGAGGCGGGTTCAATCCTGTTTGGATGAGCAAGAGAAATTGAACGCCCTTGAGAGCAATCTCCGGGCTAAACAGAAGCAACTCGCTCAAGATTTGACGCATTTGCAATATGATTGGGCGTCTGATCCTGACCTTCAATTGGTCCCGGATCGTGAGAATGATGTGGGCGATGAGAAGAAGCATTCTCCGGTTGATGGATCCGATCCGGCTCCTTCGAAATCGCAACCCGAGAGCATTTTTGACCCGGAAAATCAAACGGAAACGGATCAGGAGAAAAAGATCCGATTGGGCGAGATGACCGCATTCGGCAATGTTCTTCAAACCAAGACCGACTCCAATGAATTGTCGCATTATAACAAATATGTAGCTGACCAACGTCAGTTAAGCTCTCAAAGTTCAGTTGATGCCTCGGTCAAGCCTAAAACTGCCATTGCTAAACGACGAGATCCAGCTCGATCTCGTATTCGATCCCGATCTGTGTCTTCAGACGAGGATAAAGATGAGTCCCAACCGGGTTACGGGACGGATGATTCCGATTGGGAGAGTACGGATGATGAGGCAGAAGGTGATCGCAAGAAACGGAAAAGAGGCCTAGTTGATGATGGTGAACGGGAAGACTATTTGAAGCGTCTGGATAAGTGGCAATCCTCGCATGGAGCGGATGAATTGAATGCCAAATCGGAAAAACTGGAAGGGGGTCTCCATGTGCCCAGTCGAATTTGGGATCATTTGTATAATTACCAACGTGTTTGCGTCCAATGGTTGTGGGAACTCCATCAGCAAAAGGTCGGAGGTATCCTGGGCGATGAGATGGGTTTGGGGAAAACTATTCAGATCATCGCTTTTCTCGCTAGTCTCAGCTTTAGTCAAAGACGAATAAGCAGTGGTCGACGCTTTGGTCCTGTTCTGATTGTGTGTCCCACAACAGGTACATACAGTATAATTCCTTTTGATTCATTGCGAATCCATTTCTATTAGCACTTGCTTTTCATTAGTCATGCATCAATGGGTGAAAGAGTTTCACAAATGGTGGCCATTGTTTCGTGTGGCTGTACTTCACGAATCAGGATCGCACAAGGGATCTCGCCAAAGCCTCATTCGCTCTGTGGTGTCATCTAAAGGGGTCCTCATTACCAGCTTCAATGGCGTTGTGGCATTCAATGATGCTTTAGTTCAGGCCAATTTTGACTATGTCATCTTGGACGAAGGGCACAAGATTCGAAATCCTGATGCCAAGATAACTCTCACTGTCAAAACCTTCCCTACTTCACACCGAATCATCTTGTCAGGTAAGATTTACTAGCAATGATGTTTTTGTAAAATGGTAATTATTTATTTACTCATGCTCGTTTGATCTCCATCTTTTTCAGGTTCTCCTTTACAGAACAATCTTAAAGAGCTGTGGTCTCTTTTTGACTTTATTTACCCCGGAAAACTGGGGACTCTGCCAGTGTTCATGCAGCAATTTTCTGTCCCAATCACTCAAGGCGGATATGCCAATGCTAGCCGTGTTCAAGTGGCCACGGCCTATAAATGTGCCACCGTTTTAAGAGATACCATCAATCCGTATTTGTTACGACGGATGAAATCGGATGTAAAGCAACACATCAATTTGCCAGAAAAAAACGAACAGGTACTGTTCTGCAAAATGACCGACCAACAAAGGGAGATTTATCGATCATATCTCGATTCTGGGGAGATCAAGAGCATTCTTGATGGGCGAATGCAAATATTCGTCGGACTGATCAACCTCAGAAAAATTTGCAACCACCCGGATCTCTATGATGGAGGTCCAAGGTACTTTGGTCCAAATCAGATCAAAACGGGTGAAGACGACGAAGAATTTGGATATTGGAAAAGGTCGGGCAAAATGATCGTGATAGAAGCTCTCCTGAAACTTTGGAAGAAGCAAGGCCACCGAGTCCTACTTTTCAGTCAATCCCGCCAAATGTTGAATATCCTAGAACGTTTCGTTCGCGATCGAGATTACCAATACATGAAACTGGATGGAACGACCACTATTGGATCCAGACAAAGCATGATCGACAAGTTCAACAATTCCCAGGATGTGTTCGTTTTTCTTCTGACCACAAAGGTGGGAGGATTGGGGGTAAACCTCACGGGAGCCAGCCGTGTCGTGATCTTTGATCCAGATTGGAATCCTTCCACGGACACACAAGCGCGTGAAAGGGCATGGAGGATCGGTCAAGAGAAACAAGTGACCATCTATCGACTCATGACCGCGGGAACCATCGAGGAAAAGATCTACCATCGCCAGATATTCAAGCAATTTCTGGTCAATCGAGTCCTGAAAGATCCGAAACAGAAGCGTTTTTTCAAGTCAAATGATCTGTACGAGTTATTCACTCTAAACGAGGGAACCTCCGACAAAACTGAGACGAGTGCCATTTTTGCTGGCACAGGTTCAGATGTAAAGATTAAGAAACGTAGCCGGAAGTCCAAGAAGTCTAGTGCCGCGGAACGACCCAATATATCAATGCCTGTGGCTGTGCCAGTTAAGCGTGTGGATTCCTCGAAGAAAGTGGATGTGAAATCCTCTTTGAAACGCATCTACAATGACGCCGAGGATGCCGATATTAACGACACGGATCAAGAACAAGAAAGGAAGAAGAGGCTTCTTGAGAGAGTCCGTCAAATTAGTCGAAAAATAGCCTCAAATGACTTTACGGTGTCTCCTCCATCCTCTTCAAAATCTTCAGAACCAAAACCAAGTGGCTCTACATCCTCTTCGAAAACGCACAAAGCCTCTAAAAGTCGACACTCAGAAAAAGAGTCGAAGAGAAGACGAATAGACGGTGAGAAAATATCTCATTTGGTCAAATCCGATATCTACCAAGCACCTAAAGATGATGCTGAAGAAGTGGAGAAGAATTCGGAAGAGCAAGATAACTACGTGCTTTCGAGATTGTTCAAGAAATCCGGAGTTCACTCAGCGGTTCAGCATGACGCCATTATCGATGGTGAGGGCGACGATTACGTTCTAATAGAAGGTGAGGCCGAAAAGGTGGCCAAAGAGGCTGTGGAAAGTCTAAGGTTGTCCAGAAGACAGTGTTTTCGAGCTGAAGCGGGTGTGCCCACATGGACCGGCTCCCATGGATCCATTGCAACCAAGCCTCGATTTGGCAAAAAGTCCAAGAACTCCAGTCTTTCAGGTGCAAACGCCATCAAGAACAAAAGGCTCTTTTCTGGAGAAGGAACCAAAACGACAGACTCGCAAAATCTCTTAACGTCTGCGGATCTTTTGGCCAAAATGAAAGAGCGGAATCGATTCCTTCCCACCGACCAAGACAATGAATCCAATCAAGATGATTTGTTTCAACCCGATCTTGGCCGTCGCAACTCGTCGAAAACTAAAGATCAAGAGGAGCAGCTCGAACTTTTAGCTGATATCCGTAACTTTGTCGCATTTCAAGCCAAAACTGATGGCCAAGCTCAGACTTACGAGCTCTTGGAACGGTTCAAGACTCGACTACCTCCCCAACAAAGTCCTTTATTCAAGTCCTTATTGAAACAGATTTGTCATTTCTCCAGAGATAGCGATGGTCGCGGCATTTGGTCGCTTAAATCCGAATTTGCTTGAAACTGGATACCAGTGTTAATTCGTAATTAAACAAATGTATTCTTGTTTTTGTGTGCGTGATTTCATGGCATTTAATGAATCGTAAATCCATCACCATAGCCACATTCCACCTCTTCCAGTTGTGGTTTCTCGAGACACATTGGACAGCGGAGGTTTCTTTGCTTTGACGATCGCATCCAAATGATCAGATTGACTCTCACGCCGTTTGTGATTGGAAGGGCCTCATGCAATTGGCAGCCCAAATGAAGAATCCCCTGACCCATTTCATGGTTAATACCCAATGGGGGAGATTGAACTCTGGATCCGTCATGACTCTGTCCATGAAAAACGACTTCCCCGCCGTCGAAATTCTCCGTCAAAGACACATTAAGTGTCACTTCCGCGTTGTCATAATGAATAGCAAGGCCTTCGTCAGTCTTGAAATCGTTGTCAAAGTACTTGACAGTGAAGGCCTTATGCGAATCTAATTGAAATTCCTTATCCTCATACAAGCTATCACAAACAGGCTGGATAAAGTCTTGGCGTAATGTATCCAGGACAGATGTAAACCCCACATCGTCTAAAGAGATGCCATACTTGTTCATCGTGTTGGGTCGATTCAGAGGTAAATCGGGGTTTTGTTCCATCGAGTCGAGCTCATCAACCAACTGCTGACAAAAATCTTGCCTGAAAACCGGAAATGTGAACACTCCTCGTCCGTGATGTGTTATGATTCGTTCCAGAGGCTGTTTGTTTCGAGCATCTTTCACAAGTTTGGAGAACCGTTCATCCAACATTCGAGGCTCGTGAAAGTCAAAAATTTGCGGATGTTTCTTCTCGTATTTGGTTCGAATGGATTCCCTTACTGAGGGTAGATCATGGATGAGTCTTCGACGTCGATCACGCTCTTCTTTCAAACTGTCAAGAATCGATTTCAGGTCATCTTGACTAAGATCATGGATTACTTCTGAATAATCGCGAAGGAATTGAGGCACTGTGAGGAAAATGCAATGTCTTTGAAGTTGGGTGACAAAAAAGTTTCGGGTGTAGTAGCATTGACAAATGGCGTGTCTACACATGCTGGGATGAAATGGTCAAGAGAAATGCCAGAACATAGGATCAATTGACTTATTCGTATTGGATGGCTTTGATTGCTCCCAAATTTGACAACTTGCTACATGTTTACAACGTTTGTTATGAAAGCAAAGCATGTTTAGCGCAATACTGAAAAGGATTTGCTCTCAACCTAAGAATAAACGCTGTTGCTTTTGGAGGCCGAGCCATCGCCATTTGGCGACACTCTTGTAGAGCTGTGCATCGGATCCGAAAAGTCGGATCCGATCGGATCCGAATCCGATCGGATTCGGATTCGTTCGGATTGACGCAAGAATTTTCGGATTCGGATTCGTTCGGATTTTAGCGCGAATTTTCGGATTCGGATTCGTTCGGATTTGCCAAAACCTGTCGGATTCGGATTCGGATTCGGATTTGCGAAAAAAATTTCGGATCCGACGTAATCCGAAACCAATGCGAATTTTTCATTTTACTTTTTTATTTCAATTCACAATATTTTCATTATGAGACCTTTTTTGTTTGATGATTCAAATGCAATCTCCTGCCTTCAACTCTGAATTTTTTAATGACTCCACAAGGTATTTTAATGTTTCAGATTTTACCAATTAAATGAGAGCATTGAGATCAAATATTTCTATATTAAGAGAATCATAGAAAGGTTTTGTAGTAAAAAAGCATCAAAAAGTTACAAAACGTGTTCAAAGCAAAACCATCCTATTTGAATAAAGTAAAGATTTTGCCAAGTATTCACCCCTGGATTGCAATTAAGTGCGTAAATATCAGCCCACTTGACACCAAACTGATTTAAAGATAAAAATGTTTTCACCCCATTCAATTACGCAGTTTTTTCTGCATTTGACTGTTGATATGATTGTGATTTTTTGAATCAATACCTTTTCATAAACATTTTAACATATTTGGTTCATTTTGGGAAATTCTATTGTGCAAAGAGCATTCATTAATTTGCTCTAATTGTCCTGAAATATTTTGCCAAAAAACAAGAAAATGCTTATTTTTTCCTGGAAAATGCCAAAATGTTAAAAAAAATCAAGGCTAAACGTGGAAATATTAAAAAGATATATTATATTTAAAATAATATGTTTTTGGCACTTCTAGTTGAAAGTGTTATTTCCAATTTAGGCCAAAATAACAAAATAATCAGATTTAAATCGGAATTAGCAAAAAAAAATTCGGATTTTTTTCGGATTTTCGCAAAAATTTCGGATTTTTTTCGGATTTTCGCCAAATTTTCGGATTTTTTTCGGATTTTCGCCAAATTTTCGGATTTTTTTCGGATTTTGCGCCAAATTTTCGGATTCGGATTCGTTCGGATTGGGCAGAAGATTTTCGGATTCGGATTCGTTCGGATTGGGCAAAAATTTTCGGATTCGGATTCGTTCGGATTGAGTAGCAAATTTTCGGATTCGGATTCGTTCGGATTGAATGGAAGCTCTCGGATTCGGATTCGGATTCGGATTAAAGAAATCAAGTTCGGATTGGATTTTGGGGACCTTTCGGATCCGATGCACAGCTCTACACTCTTGCTCATTGACGTTGACATTAGACCTTCCCATAAGCCCATTGGAACTTCCTTACAAATATTTCGAAATTTATGTTTGTGTTAAACTTGCAAAAATGTTTAACATGTGCAATTCGCGACGCTTGTACCGGGTGTAACAACGGAGCAGTAAGTCATGCCCGTAACTCGGAAACCGTTGATCACAAAATATGCACAAAGCTCAAAAAATTGCGGCAGATAACAATTTTTAAGTTACACGTGTTGTTATTCTCTCTATGTCTTCATATTTTCGACTTTGGCCAAATTTTGGGAGGGAGAAAAAAGTCGGAAAACGCCAGTGGAGATTCTTAATGGGCATTGTTGGGAGAACTGGCAGATTATGTCAGAATGGATTTGAATTTTCTAAAGTATCGGTGTGTAGATATAGTGACAAAAGTTGCATCATAACGAAATATTTTGACTTTGAACAAGTATTAGACCTGAATAAGCAAATTTCTTTAAATCATCAAAAAGACGTTGTTTCTCATGAATATGTATTCGCAAGAAAACATTGTCATCCGTTGTTTTGAAGTAGTTTGTGGTGGCATTTTATGGCCAAATCTTTCGTTTGCAAAAAATCGAAAAACATTCCCATGCATATTCGTAGGATTGTTGTTTGATGTTGCTTGGAAATATAAGTCAGCTAGTTTTGAGATGGAGGAAGATAGAGTGTGAACTTTTAGGAATAGTGACTAAAAGATTCTCTAACCAGAAAATGAAAGTAATAAGGCTAAGATTCTTTTTTGTGACTTGACTCTTTAACTGAAGCGATTCGAAAAGTGGGATAAAGAGAGAATTAGAAATCGGTATTGTCATCCCGATGGAAGTTAAATGTGTCTCCTTCTATGCTTTGACCGATTTCTCCGTACCTGTGTGATTGTGTCTTCGTGGAAGTGTCGTTAAGTTCAACCTTCTTGAGTTTCGATAGTTTTCTCATGCCTGAAGCAACTTATAAATCATACGGTTGGTCGTCAGACTGCTAGCACAAGAACTGACAAAATCTTCACTTGTACAGACCAAATTGATCGTGCATTATGAGTTGTTCCTCTTTGTAGGAAAAAAGAAGGCCCATACCAACATGTTGTCAAAGCACAAAGCATTTGGGGCTCGTTGAATGGCTTTTTCCAGACCTAAGTTGTGCAAAGTGAGCAGGATAGGAGTGATGTGGTATTTTCCCCCTAAAATCTATCTGAAGGACGCGAACACATTTCATGGGGCGTGTGAGAGTGTAGAGAACAATTGCACGTTCATCTTCACTGTGAGTTGCTAATTTGTCTCCTACTTTGGATTTCTATTCTGCACCAAGTTGTAATTAGTACATCGTGGTCTGGCGGGAAAACATTTTCTCCCTCACGATCCTTTGTGCACTTCTTTGAGTTTTTTCTTAATGAAAACCTACGTACACTTTCGACGGTCACGAACGACGCCAAACACCGTTGAACGGACCTCCAAGTTCGCTTCGAACGAACAGAGAGGGGGTTTCGCTGCGCGTAACTGAACTGGCTGTTCAACTTCGAAGAGGGCTTGGGATGGCTCCAGGAATTACCTGTTCAACTGTCTCCCATCCAGTCTCCATGCCCAAGATGAGACTACAACATTTTGGAGTAGAGCAATCGTGACAAGGTGAAGCCAGTGAATGTTTAGTCCATTAAAAAGTCTGTTGCCGAACACAAGAACAACGAGTCTCTCGATCTTTGAAGGCTTTTGCGTGTACTGTATGTGTAACAATACGAAAGAGTTGATGAGTTAGTGCCAGGGAGAGAGAAAAGCCATTTCCTGTCCAAGCAGATCTCAAGACGCCATGGAGAGTGATAAACACAACCTCACAAAAGAGACCAGTATTAACGATAATAGCCAAAGTAATGCATCAACAACATTAGGAAGAAAGCAGGGTTCGGTGGCGGAAACATGGCGACCTCGACGATCTCGCTCTCGATCCACAAGTGAGAACACCAGTGACATTCAACAACAACTCAAACGACACGCCAGTCAGGCCACAATGTGGTACACCACAGTTCCACAATCGATAACCACACATTCGTTAGGTTCTCGACATGCTCCCACTCGTCGATCATTGCGGCATTCGAGGATGTTAGTTCTCTCAAAAAGTGGATGTGGTAAGGATGAAAAAAAAGAACCCCTCAATCTTGCCATCAAATCTTCACTCCCAGGAAGCTCATTGCAGCATATAACGATAGCATGCGTTAGTGAGTCCTCTATGTAGTTGCATTCAAGGGATTCCAATTTTTTCCTTCCGAGATAATTGGTGCAATTACTAACCTGAAGATGGCTTTAAGCTAGTCAACCACTGCACAGTCTATACTGTATACAATAATTTAAGAATGGACAAAGCAAAGTATGCCACAGCCATGGAGGAAACAAATCTCTATTTGCACTGAAACTTAGGCTGTCATTCCCAAACAAGAAGAGCTTTAAGCAGGTTTGCAGTTTTTTCTTCTAAACGACTATAGCTTGAAAAATAAACGCTCTTTGTCGGCACAACTTTGCACCATTCACTAGGAAAAACGACGACGATCGGCTTTTTTCAAACTCTACTGATGATACCGGTCTTCAAACATCGAAATACACTCTCTTTAACTTCAGCGTTGAAGCTAAGAATAAACGTAGACAGAAAACGAAAAATCTGCCACCTTTGACGCGGCTTCACGGAGGGTTTTTGGATCGAAGCATTTTGTGTTGAGGAGGAAGGATTCATGAACAACCCTCCATTCCGTCAGTCATAAACATGCAAAGCAAATTAACTCTTCAACTCAAGCGTTGCGAAATGGAGCACCTTTATGACGACGATGATGATGATGATGGTTGAATCCATTGCCTGGATGGAATATCTACTTTGTTCGGAGTACATACGTAAAAGAGCACAAGTGTGTTCACGAGTATGATGGCTAAGATCACAATCCCAAAAACCAAGATAAAATGGCCAAACTTATCTCGAAGGTGCATGTATTACCCCATTCCATTTATTTCGTTTGAAAAAGTAACTGAAACTGTTCTGAGTTCAGAGAAGTGTCTTGGAAACATTTCTCCTTTGTAGAGTCAGTTGAAATTGTGGAAAAAGATATCCAGTCTACTTTATTACTTCACGAATACATAATAGCCTCAAAGAGGTGAGAAGGTCGACAATAAATGTCAAAAGGCACGGATGAGAAATCTGCTCGAATCCAAACGCACCTGTGTTTAAGATTGGATTTCAACTTCACAACAAACAGAACTTTAGAGAAAGAGAGACTACACTTTAATCTTGATCATTAGGGACGGGCAAAAAGTGCAAATAAATATAGTCTTTTAGTCACCAAAAGTAGCGGAAAAATGTACCCAAAAGTGCAAAACAAAGTGCAGAGATGATCTTGTTAAACTCAAAATTGGAAAAACACTGAGGTTTGTGCCTGAAATACACAAAGGTGCTGAGAATGTTTGATTGCAAATTGAAGCTTTTTTGACAAGTTCAGAATTTGATTTTGAAGCTAAAAATTCTTTCAAAAGTTTCGAGCTCCTAAAAACCCCAAATTTCCTTAAAATTTGTCAAATTTGGCCAAATTTGTATAAAAAAGTGCAAATAAAGGTGAAAAGTGTAAAAGGGCAGAAAAATGTGCTTATGTTGCCAACAAATTTTTTACCCTTTTTGCCAGTCCCTATTGATCATGCAGGAACTACTTTTTTCATTGCATTTCAAGATTTTCCGATCGCAGTTAATATATGTTTCCTGATTTGTCAAAAACAAGCGAAGTGAATCAGGAAAGATCAATCAATCAGTGCTTCGCCTCACCAAATCTACTTGTTTCCTCGTGTATAATCGTGTAGATGCAATTAATGAACAATCGAGATTCTGTTATAAGCATTGCAACATCCTCGTTCTATATGGTTTGTTTTCAGCGTAAACTTTTCAGCAAATTCTTCCGTCTAAATATACATGCAAGGCTTAAAACTAGTTGAGTAATGTCATAAGAGTGATTATTTTTTGTCCGATCTTTTACAAACCTTTTATGGCTGAGGTCACGGCTGGAGGTGGTTTTTGGAGCTTACCACATAAGTAGCAATTATAAACCGGTGACCAACAAAAAACTAGGGTAAGTCATAAAGCTCTTTAAAGCATCGGAATTGTTGCATTTAATCCTTCGGGGACTATTATTCCCACATATTGAGCCCTCATCCACGATTGAATACTTCATCTTGTACTTCTGAAAAACTGACATTTTCTCCACGCATTTGAACTGGTTTAAGAAAAAGAAAACAAATTTGAGCGACCAATTCTGAATAAAGTAGGCTTTCTCTTGAAACTGCAGTTTTCAATAACATTTTTTGACATCTTACAATCAATCTTTATCCAGGAGTAACGATTCAACAACAAAAAAGCCAACAGCTACTACCATATTCAATACAATACACAATACAATACACTGTATGTCCAATGATAAAAAAATATCGCAATAAACATTATTATCATTATTTAAAAAAATCGCCAATTGATGGCATTTAAAGGCAGGGCAAGTAAAGGTAAAAGTCTTTGGGAGCTTAGAGAGTAGTACTTGTCTTGCTGTTTCATGCCATCTATTGGCGGATTGATAAGTTTTGATAGACTTGCGCCATCCTTCCGCATTCACATTAGAGGAAATTGATAGAACAGACCTTTGACTTACTTTGGACAAAAACCTTCCAATGTTGGCGCAAGTAAGGTCACATCATTGACCGAGTGTCTTGCCAAAAGAGCTTTCTGAATGTTCAATGCTCTTGCCTCGTGGAGCAGATGAGCCTGAAAAAAAAATTAAGCTCCAGCAAGCCTCGCATGGCAGATCTTTTAAGAGCAAACACTTTCACTTGAGATTCTTTAAGAGGAGTATTATGACATGTTTGCCTATGCCTTTGGCGAGATGGAAACTTACGCATTTTCATGACAGTCTCTGTTCCAAATTTCAGTCCCTGATGACATAATTCTTCAAGGGGAAAGCATTGAAAGTAAATGGGACAAAGTTGCTTCATGTGCTTGAGATGCTCCCAAGGGCCAACGATGTTTTGTTTACTCAAGAATTAAACATAGACCAAACCTAGGCTGTTAACAAAATTTCGTTGAATGCTCTCTAGCTCTCTTTTCGTGAAAGAAACACAGTCATGGCATACGCAATCGTCATGGTGTTTAGGAGGGCAAGGAGAAAATGTCTGTACATCAGTTTTTGCAATTTGCATAATACACTTTTTTATCAACATAATTTTTATTATCTTGATCCCGTTTACTCCTAATTGGCCCATTGGGGGCACCGAAAGTATAATTTTAGGGTGAATATAGATTGTGAGTTTATGGAAAAGATCAGATTATTTGAGTCAACCAGACACGAATCGGAGTGTTACATCGTAGTTGAACAAAACCAATTTCTGCGGTTTTGCTTTTGAATTATGAGAGAATTTTGATGTGGTTAAACAAATAAGATAAAGACCCGCCAATGAAAAGAAAAATCACTTGGTTCATCAGTGAAACCCCAATGCACTAGATTTTTGGAATGAAAGAGGTCATCAAGATTGTAATGGTGACTTTAAAATAGTCGAGTGTCAAATTAATGCACGAGCGACTTGCAAGCATCGATAAATGATGCAACAAATCTTTAATAGGCAAACTGAAAGAAGGGCCCTCATCTGAATTGAAATTATTCCTCTTCTTGCCAACGGAAATTGATCTTTTTTTGTGTTCAAAAGCGGACAAACGTGTTGCTCTAACATGAAATTTAATTTGGCAATTTTAGTTTCAGGGAAATATCTGCCCCATATTATCGAACGCTACAAACTTGGGGCATGTCTATCCCTTGTGCATTTGGTCACTGGACTCTGTCTCATTGGATTCATCTTTGTTCTACTTCATTGGGCTCCGTATTTGGCTTCTTCGGACATTTCTCATTTCTCAGGCCCCCCAGTAAGAAACTGTTTCTTGACAAGAGAAAATTCAAACAGGCGCAAAAGAACTAATTGCCATTACTTTTTTTCAGCAATTTTTCGCGGCCTGGATTTCCTTGATTGTGATGACGTGTTTCCGCTACTTTTATCCTGGAACCAAACGAAGGGGATGTGTTTTTCCAGCAAAACGGTGGCACTTGGTGAGTTTGCATAAACACGTATCTCATTTGCTAATTTTTCTATTTCACTAACTTTGTCCTACTTTCGCAGATGGTAAGCACCTTTTTGATGGCGCTATCCTCATTGTGCGCCTTAGCCGCTTTTATAGTTCATACAACCCATCTCTACTACCTGTTCGTGGCCATTCCAAGATGCTCGGAGGCTGAAATGGGTCGGGATGAGCTAACCCAGACTCCGTGGTTGGGATCGCTCTCCAACTTGACGAAAGTCGAGCCAGTCAAATGCGTTTGTCAGTATAACCCCACTCAATTGGACGAGAGTCTGACCTATTGGGGCCTTTCGTGCATCGACGTGAAACGCGTGTTGCCTTTCTTTCTAACCACTGCCTCGGTGATCAACTTCATCGGCTTCTTCGTGGGATTTTGGTACGTGGGATTAGTCCTACGAAGCTTAGCGCGGTCTTGGACCACAACGTCATTCTGGTTCTCTCGGCACTCACCCGATGCGGCCAAATTGCCGATGATACCGTAAACTTGCCAAATAAACTAAATTGCCACCCGAAGATGTGTGATTACCGTTATATTGTTATTATCAAAGCTGGTAGGCATAAAATATGGGCCGAAACCTAAATAGAGTCCCCAAGATGATCTGATCTGAGGAACCCTTGAATGAGGTTAGTCCTTCTCAGCGATCGCGGTCAGATGTTCTTCGATTTCTTTCTCATTGAGAATCGTGAACTTGGGCTGGTCTTTGGACACCACGGCCACCTCGATCTCACTGGGCTTAAAATCGGCGGACAGAATCGTCGACAAGCAATTGATCGCGGTTTGAATGGTCTCCTCGTGGGAAAACTCGCTCTTCTTCTTCAGTTTCTTCTCCAAAAATGAATTGGCTTCGGTCTGCTTGGCTCCCACGGAGCAAGCCTTGAAGGCGCAAAAGTATCCCGCCGGATCGGACTTGTACACGCACGGGCCCAAATCCTCATCGTAGGCGATCAGGATCATGGCGCAGCCCAAGGGACGCATCTCGGCATTCTGCGTGTACACCTGGCAAATGTCGGCGATCTTCCGACACAACACGTCCACGGGCATATCGTAGCCGAACTTATACTTGAAGCTAGCGGCCTCATATCGCGCTCGTTGGACCTGATTCTTGGCATCGGCCACCATGCCCGTCATGACGCATCCGATCGTGTCCGTGATGGCGTACAAAGACGTGACCGACGAGGCATCGATCAGTTTGTCGGGAACCTTCCTGAGCGTGGCCACGGCCGAGGTTTCGGCGCCTTTGACGGCCACTGACGTGGTCCCGGTGGAGTTGATGGCCTTGAAGGCGTACTCGACCTGATAGAGTCGACCTTCGGGGCTGAAGATGGTGATGTAGTGATCGAAACCGGCACTCGAACCGCGGGACATCTTCGATCTTGGTCAGAGCAGGGAGCAAATGGAGAAACCAAGAGTCTCAGAAGGAGGAGGAGGAGGAGGAGGAGGAGAAGAAAGAGGAGCGTATGTAAACCTGGACGTGAGGTGATTGATGCTCCGGGAGGGATTATTTGTTAGATTCTAGGATGCTTGTCGCGAAGATGAGGAACCAAGATCAGAATGACTTGCCGAACAAATCTTCAGCTGATTTGTGCTGTTTTTCCCAAGCCCAAACTGCCTGAGACTGCCGAAGGCTGCTCCATTCGAGAGTATTTTTCTTAAATATGAAAGGTGACCATTCATTTGATGACAAAAATATTGTATTCCCTCCTATGGGAACTTTTTTTTTATAAATATAAATTCAAAAACATGGATCGTTAGCCTGTTGATCATTTCACTAAATAATAAGTCTGAGTTATACATGGGCGTTTTTATTGAACTTTGGAACTGTCCCAAAAAAGGTGGTGTTTCATTATCGTCATGTATGGACCTTAGAGCCCATAGAGCTTGAGTGTGCGGTCCATGGAAGTGGAGGCGATGTAAGTTCCATGCTTGCCAAACCGCACACCCGTGGCCATGGCTGTATGGTCCTCAAATACTTTCAGTTCCGTCCATTGCTTGCACAAGTATACGCGAACGTCGGTTCCAGCCACGGCCAAATAGGTACCGCTTTGATCGAAGCAAAGGTCCTTGACCTCGTAGTTGTCGTCCAATTGGATCGTTTTAAAGTTCTTCAATTTCCTCAAATCCCACAGTTTGACGCAAGCGTCATCCGCCGCAGTTGCCAAATAGTAACCGTTCTCAGAGAACGAAATGGCCGAGATAGCGCCACTGTGCCCCTCGAAATTGGCCACATTTTGTTGCTACGATACCAGAACCAAGTTGATTAATACCGTGATCAAAATCTTAGTTTTCTCCTTTACCCTACCTCTTTCAAATCCCAGATTTTAATGACCGAATCTGCCGTCCCTGTACCAAAAATGAGACCATCGGGATGGAACTGGGCGCAAGTGAGAGCGGCCGTGGATGCATCCGTCACTTTGGCCACCAATCGGCCACTGCGAATGTCCGAGAAGGCCCAATGCTGATCCAAAGACGTGGAAAGGACATAATCGCCCGTAGCGTGAAGGGATAATCCCGTAACGGGTCCATCGTGCACACGCATGATCTTCAGAGTCTGCGAAGTGGGCACGTTCCACAATCGAATGGTGGAATCGTGCGAGGCAGTGATTACCGTATCCTCCGAATCCGGGTGATAGACCACTCGATTGACTTTCTTCGTATGTCCTTTGAGAATAGCAATGATCTGAAACCAAAAAACTTGCAAATCAAATTCTTACTTGACCAACACCCTTTAAAATAACCGACCTGTTCATCATCTTTGTTGAAAATCGTAGCCGTCTTATCCGCTCCCCCGGTCAGAATCTTGCTCGGGTTATTGGCATTAATGTCCAAAGCCAAAATACCGGGCACAGAGGCCGAATGGAGTCCGGGATGCGAGGCCAAGGTCTTGAAATTGCGAATGTCATTCACCGACATGAGCTCTTCAGGCACGGTCTTACCTCGCTTCTTCCGCTCGCCCGTTAACACCTTAGCCTTGTCTTGCAATTTGTTCACGATTTCCTACATAAAAAAAATCAAGCGTTCAAAATTCCGTAGAGTCCTCTTCTCCTTGACATCCATGACACTTCATTCATTACCTGTGTCATGCCTGTGGCCTCCAAAGTGACCGGCGTGGCCGGAGCTTCGGACTGATGAACGGGCGTGGCCCCCGCCATGGCCGCATGCGAGGGTGTCATAGCCGCAGTTTGCGGTTTCAGTGTGGCCAGAGCCTCGCGGGCCGCCGTGACCTCCTTGGTCAAGCGGGCAATGACGCGACAAGCCGCATCGTGCTGATAGAGCGCGTGACTGAGCTCTTGTCGCGCCGTCTGGAGTTGTTGGCGTAATGTGAACGAGTGCAACATGGCCGCATCCCATTCATCTTGCAACGACTTAAGAATGGCCGGAATGGACGTGGCGGACGGAGCCTTGGGTTTCACCAAGGGCGACGCCTTGATGGCGATCAATTGGTCGGCACTGAGGGGCTCTTTCGTCACGGGATCGCAGCCGTTCTCTTCGATGAACTTCTCGACTAGTCGACGTTCAAAGATCTGTCCCGAAACGGGTGAAACCACGGGCGTTTCGGGGGCCTAAACAACGAAGGAACAAGGAAACCAACGTTAGCCAAGCCCGTCAGGTTTCAGGAGAGAATCAACACTTCCTTGAGCTTACCTCGTTGGAGATGGCGCATATCATGGCGGTCATAATGAGGGACGGTGGGCGGATCCGGGGATTGGGGGTTTCCTCGCGGCGGCAACGTCGTCGTTGTTATGAATGCCGCTTTAGTCACTCACTCACTCGCAAACTCAACCAGAGGCCAGTGCTGCTGGATATTTGGGACGGATAGTTGCAAAAAATGTGGCAAAAGAGAAAAATATCAAATGTCGGCACATGCTTTGGCAAAAAAAGAGCGTTACTAAAAGAGGAAATAAGATTTCAGACCAATCTGTAACCTTCTGATGAATTGGGAGTTCCGAAATATTCATTCTATATACCCAATCCAACCCCTTGGTGGTGCCCACATATTGGAAATATGCCCAAAATCTAGCAACACTAGACCTATGTACCGACGTCGATCGGAATCGGAGTTAGAGTGAGGTTTGTTGTGAGAAATTTATTCCCGGAGAGTGACCATACCATGAGTATAGAATAAGTGCAAGCAGTTCTTTTTTAGAAAGACAGAGATCTTTGTTGTTGACAATTAAGACAGGAATTGGCGGACTTCTGAATGATAAGATTGAAAAATTGGACAATTGGTGAGCTGAAGCAAAGCATATTTTTGATCAAGTCATCAAAATAACAAACTTGATGAAAATGTGTCCATGTCAAGAAACGGCAGTAAACATTGAGGAACCGGCTAGATATTAAGATAATATAGTGATCAAATCTTAATATTTTCAGCTCAGCCGCCAATCAATTTGCATTATGCATAATGGTTAACCATAATTGTTTTCGTTTATGTTCTTTTTTGAACATTTACTTAATTAGGTCTTTGACTTAATTTATGACTAATGCTTCGGAAACATAGCTCACAGCTTTTTGTCTGTTTAGCTAAGTTCTTTCGACTTTACGTCAAAATCATGTTTTTCATCCTTCCTCGTCATTTTGTTCGATCCTTCTGGTTTGATTTGGAAAAGAAAATTTGTTCAGGAATAGTCGACATAAAGGCAAAACCTTTTCTGAATTCATGATAATATTATTTGAATCGTCTTAAAATAATCTATTGTAATTATTCAATTTGACAACTATTGAAAAGCGAATCGTCCCGCGCCGAAACCCGGTCTGGGTTTGGGTATGGAGAGAAGCATGGCAGAGTTGTTATTGGGCTTGGCCCGTGAGCTTGAGGGCATATTGACAGCGGATTCGTCGCTCTTTCGTTTGTTTGACATGGGAGGACGACCACGAGAAGTGGATCGCTTGGGTGCTCCACGAACAGATCCGGTGCGATTGAAGGATCCTCGTCCACCTCGACCTCGTTTAGCGCTTCCTCGAAAGTAACGAGACCGACCAGCGCTAAACCAAGAAGTATCAAATTAGATTTCTCTTTTGGGTTAAAAACTGTTTGCCGTTGAAACACTCACCCTCTTCCCCTTGATCTTGACGCTGAAGCTGGCGTCCCAATGGAACTGAAACCACTGACTTGATTGAACTCGCTCTGCTCTTCGGCGGCAGCCATTTGAGCCATTTGCCGGTCGGCCAGATACTTCATGCGCTCTTCGAGATACCTCTCGCAGACTGGTGCCAAATGGAGACCATAACGTAGATATCGCAACTCCGTCATTTGATCGATTTCCATCATCTGCTCTTTGGTTGTGGGCAGCTTTTTGGCAATCTCTTGATAAACCTCAACCGGTAGGGCAGTGAAAACACTCTTGAGATCCGGATTGATACTGAGAATTTTCTCCTTGAGCTCTTCGAAGCATCTCTCTTCAATTCTCTTGAGCCCATCATCCTCGGTGGTCTCCGAAGCGTTGCCTCGAACCAAATTAGATGCTTGTACCTCTAATTCCACCTTGGCCTGACCCGAGAGTAATTGGTCGGCCTTGTTTCCTTTCTTCACGTAAGCGGAGGCCATACCATCGCGGGAAATCACGAGCTCCTCCCAAAGATAGTTCTCCAGAACTAGACGTCGGACAATTCGGTTGCAATCTTGCAAATTGAATTGGGCACCGGCTTTGTACATGGGATCACTGTCCCATTGGCAGCTCAACACCTTTTTATTTTTCATACCTCGTAGGATATCTACCAGGTGATTCACAGTGAAGTTTTTCTGATCAAAGCGGGACCGCGAGCTCAACCGAATGACACCTTCAATGACCAATTTGGCAAATGATGTGACATCCATCTTCGTCTTGCTCGAACATCGGCAATTGTCACACGTTGTCCCAGAATTGAGGCAAAGCCGGGGATCAAATACCTCTCCAAAATACTGCAACTGGATCGCTCTCCGGCAATCCGATATGTTTTCACAATACCCAACCATAGCATACAGATTGGAATAATGAATTTTCCTGGCCTCCACGGTAGCCTTTTCATCCAGGTCAATGAGCTTTCTCATGCGATGAAAATCGGCGTAGGAATAGAAAAGAATGCAACGGGATTTCCTGCCATCTCTCCCTGCTCTTCCGGATTCTTGATAATATCCTTCAATGGACTTTGGCAGTGAGTAGTGAACAACGAATCGTACATCTGGTTTGTCAATGCCCATGCCAAAGGCAATGGTGGCGCACACTACCCTGGTTCGATCCTGGATCCACCTGTCTTGAACCGAGGATCGCTCTTTTTCATTGAGACCAGCATGGTAAGACACGGAAGAGATTCCAGCGCTCGAGAGTTCGTCTGAAACGTCATCGCATTCTTTCCGTGACAAGCAATACACAATGCCAGATTGCTTTGGATAGTCCTTTTTGATCAACTCGATGATTTCCTTTGTTATGCTTTTACCCTTTTTAGCCTTCACCTCGTACTGAAGGTTGGCCCGGTTGAAGCTGGACAAGAACCACTTTGGATTTCGCATTCCTAACTGATGTAGAATATCGGTTCTCACCCTTGGAGTTGCAGTGGCGGTAAGAGCCATAAAAGGCACTCCCGGATACCGCGTTCTTAGCACTTTGAGTTGTTTGTAATCTGGTCGAAAATCATGTCCCCATTGGGACACGCAATGAGCTTCATCGATGACGAATCGGTTCAATTTCCCGTTTTGATGGAGTTGAGCAAAGATGGACTTAAGTGCCTCACTGGCACTGATCTTTTCCGGTGTCACATAAAGCAACGTGATGGCAGGCTTTTTGAATCGCAATTTGTCATAGACGATTCTTTGCCTTGTGAAGTCTTCGCCGCAAAGATGGTCCGCCGGTATGCCTAGACCGTTCAACTTGGTCACTTGATCGTGGATGAGAGACACCAAAGGCGAAATCACCACAGTCACTCCTTCATTCATCACTGCAGGTAATTGATAGCAGAGACTTTTTCCACCTCCCGTGGGCATCAAGACAAAGCAGTCGTGATTCAATAGAGCTGCATTACATGTTTGAAGTTGGTTCGGACGGAAATTGTGAATACCAAATTGGTTGCGAAGTTGGTTGAACAACTTTTCCGAGAAATTGTAATCTCGTCTCGAGAGCTCTCGGTCCGTTCCGTCGTTGCGAGCCATGCCAAGAAACCGTCCTTCGGCATTCACACCACTGTTCAAATCATTCGGGTTGCTAGTTTGACTAGAGTACAAAGCGTCCGTGTAATAGATGTCACCATTGATGTCGGGATGACGAGTTTCGTCCATCTTCGACCCGACATCATCTCTTGATGGCTGAGTGTCGAAGTTGTCCGGCTCAAATGAGCTCCGCCCAGGCAAAATAAAGGGCGGCAACTCCCTGGGTTTGATTGGACTAGATTCGGAGGTGTCAATGAATTGAGAAGGTGTGTGGGCATACTTGGAGCAAGGATGCATTTGCGTGCTCGTCGTGATTTGATTTGACAAATTCGAGCAAATGTCATTGGCTTTCAGGCCTGAGGGAGTCTTGAACTGAAACTTTTTTTCGTTCGATTTCGATTGAGAACCCAACACCGGACTGAGCGGAGCTGACAGTGGGGGAGGCGGATGGGATCCACTTTTGGCTACTTCAAAATCAGGACTATCGCGTCGATTTGGAGCTCCTAATTGAGATGGTTGGAGTGTGGTTGAGGGCACAGGAGTCACGGCTTCTTTCACCTTGGAAGGAGTTCGAAGTCGTTCAGACATATCCTCAATTAGCGCAGTAAAGCCGACAAGCTCAGGACTTTTGGGATTGACCTTATGGGAGAGGTGCTTTTCGAGGAATTCGACTTTTTGAGAGAGACACAGGATCAGAAGATCTTTCATTTCGTCTCTTTCTTGGCTCTTGAGGTAGCAAGCAGGTTTTTTAAGTATCACTTTTCTTCGGATGAGTTGAGTCATGTCTTTAAAGTTACTTAGGGCTCCACCACACTCTTCATCACCTTTCCCAATTGAATCTTCCAAAGCCTTATGGGACACTAAAGGACTTTTGTGAGCCATCGGTTTTGGAACACACTCCGGCATTGCAGATGTGTTCCATTGAGATTTCACTTCAGAAGGGACAGAACGATTGAGACTCTGATCGCTATCCGAAGAAGCCGATTTTAGAGATCTTTTCTTGAAAACAAACGTCTTGGGCTTATTGATCTCCTTGATGGGCGATTCCATGATGAAATCATCGTCATCATCATTATCACCACAGCCTAAATATTCTTGAACTGGAATCACACTTCTCTTCTTTTCTTCGAACGATTGGTCAATCGAATCCGCAGTCTTGGACGGAGTTTCACTTTCATCGGGAGACGGAGGCTCCATTTGAGGATCGATTTGAAACTCTTCCTCTTGATATTTATCCTCCTCATCTAATAAATGTTCCAACAAATCATCCGGGGGAGGAGACAGTTGACGTTCATATAAAGGGCCGACATAGTTGGATAAGGGTGAATGCCTCACAGTCTCCACAACTTTGTCCTCCGGTTTTTTGAAATCGTCTAATTGACTTAAATCAATGTTATCCAAGCTATCCGTTTCTTCTTCCATCGAGAGGCGTCGGTTATTAAGCAACTCATCGTAAAATGCCGCACTTTCTAGCTTTTGAGGTAGCTCATCAAATTTTTCAACTTTGGAGGGAATCATGACTGATGACTTGGGTGTCTTGCCGACATCTAGTCCTACCCATTCCTGCCATTGGTCTTCACTATCATGGCTATTCTGGTCATCATGATCGTCGGTGAGATCAACGACATCTTTTGAGGCATAATCCTTAGGGCTCATCGCGGAATCTGGAGAGGTATTGGAAGGGCCCAATCGGCCGAATGGGCTCAATTCCGCCAATCGAGGTTGAGGAGTGGTCTTCAAAATGGTCTTTCCCGGATTCGATGATGTCAAATTTTGGAGAAAGTGGGTCATGGAGGTCTGTTTTTTAGAATTCGAACAGGCGGCGGACGAGGAAGATTGGGCTGAAGACTTTTTGTACCAGGTGGCTTTGGTGGGGCTGAAGGCGTTCCTTGACGGTCCTCGGGCCCCTTGACTGGCTCGTGAGGCCAGACGACTCGGTCTCGAGAACGAGGTCAGACCGAAATCATCCAGCTCATTATTAGCCATGGTGTTCGGTGGGTGTCAAGGTGAGCGTTGCGAGAAATTGCCAAGAGATCAAAGGTGGAAGAGAGGCCCACTGGAAGTTGTTGGTCATTCCAAATTGGAACTCATTTCCCGTCAAATTTCTGAATGGATGCCTGTGTTTTTTTGATGAAAGGATTCCTTCCGCTCTCTGAATTGAAAACAATCTCGCGGGATCAGGGTTCCCGTGGAACTGAAGGCTTCTTCGCACATCAAGATGGAAGGCAACACCCAAAATAAAGTTCAACTTCTTAGACTTTATAGACTAGAGCAGTTTTTTGTCAAATCGACGTCAACGTCCGTCATATTTCGTTGCCTTGTGTGTCAAATGATAGGGATGATTAAAGGAACTAACCGCTTTGTCTGTTAAGCAAATACGCTTTATTTATTTAGGATTTTGGCCCGAATCCGCAAAGCACAACTCGAGCTTTTCCTTCATAAAAAGACACAGATAGATATGCAAAGTCATAAAATGTTCCCAAATATTTGCCAAATAAAATACCAAAAGACCGAACCAACTTTTTTTAAAAATCTATGTTACCTTGACACGGTAAACAAAAGTAATTTGAATTTATGAAAAAAATGAAATGAAGAAATAATGCTTTTGGGCCTGACTCGACATTTCCAAGGTTGCGTGATAGTAAGTCGATTTTTCAGGAACTCTCTTTGCTCTCTTTCTCAAGCCTGGCCAGCCCTTCAAAACGGCCCATTGCTTCGTATCTCAAGTTCTCATATCAGATGGACTGGCCAAGTTTGTGGCAGCGTTGCCGGGTAGCAGTTTTCTTTGCCATATTTTCATAATGACCTAAGCACCAAAAAGGTACACTCAATCGTAGTAAAGATGTTGATGTGGATTTAGCGGCAGAATTCGGCAAAATTCTAGCGAGCAGAAGCAAAACAAATGAAATAAAAAATACAAAAGCGCCATATGGCGATTTAATATTTAGTATTTACAGGATAGAAGAACCAGGCTCTATTATATTTTGATAAAAAAAACTTAAAGCGGAGAAAGAAGCAGGCACAAGCGATAAGAAAACTTGTTCATAACCCGATAAACTTGCCATAATCTCATTCATTTTCCGCACATCAGAAAAACGGAGCTTTTCACCCAAAACTGGCAATGTAGGTTTCAAAATATTTAGCAGCGCTAGTGCTCAAGTAAACTAATGATTGGGTGACGATTTCCAGGGCCGACCGACTTTCAATCAATCCGTCAGCGGGGCAAGTGGAACGTGGGACTCGGGTGGAACAGACGTGACCCTTGAGAGCCATCCACCTTTCATCATCATCATCCGTCATCGCACCCTTTCGGGTGATGACATCCATCTTAAGACTTCACTAATCCGTTGTAATCCCGTCCATCCCCGCATCGAGTTCTGGATTCAAAGCCACGTCGCAAGCCCAATGAGCCACAATCCAAACCGAGGCCGCGGCGAGGATCGCGGAGGACGCTCCATGAGTGGCCGACGACCACCCATGGGAGGGGGCGGGCCTGGGGGTCAGGATGGCGGCGACTGGACTTGCCCGGAAGACGGGTAATACGCTCATCTTCGTTGAAGCAACTTTTATAATTAAACTCGAACACTTTTGAGTGTGTTTTTAGGTGTGCTAATGTCAATTTCGCTCGACGGGCGGAATGCAATCGTTGCGGTGCGGCTAAACCGTTGGCCAATTCAAAATTGAAGGCCATCGGCATCGAAATCGGACAGAACATGGCGGAAAAAAGCGGAGGGCTCTTCTCGGCCGATGATTGGCAATGTGGCAAATGCGGCAATGTCAATTGGGCCCGTCGATCCACTTGTAATGTGTGTAATGGACCTCGAGTCAGTGAGGTTGAGCAACGCACCGGTCTCGGGGGCGGGTTCAATGAAAGACAAGACCGCGTTGAATACAAAAGACACGATTCCGACTCAGACGAGTACGACGACTTTGGCCGGAGAAAGAAATCGGTCAAGAAGAAGACCGTAGGCAATGAGCCACAACGTCGATCCAGTGATTACCCCGTCAATCCCCGAGTTAGTGGACGGATTGATGGACCCACCAACGAGGAAGAGGATGACGAGGAAGATGACGAAGAAGACGAAGATGAAGAAAATTTGGGAAAATACGATCTTTGGGGCGATGATAACGTCGATTTAATGCCCAAACAGCCAACGAACAATCCCACTGATACCCTCGAAAATCGGCGTGAGCCAAGCTCGACTTCATCGAGGAAGCGATCACACTCACGATCACGATCTTCGAATCCAACCAACGGAAAGGCCAGACGTCGTTCACATCAAAGAAGCCGATCTCGATCGAGGTCCGACAAGAAGACCCCATAAGGCTACATTTTTTTGTGCCAATAAAGTGATATTTCTACTTACAGGAGTCGGTCGTCGCGATCTCGATCGAGGAGTCGCACTCGAAGTCGCGGACGAGCTCGGAGTCGGAAATCAAGGCGAAGTCGGAGCCGATCAAGTTCGAGATCTTCGCGTTCGTTGTCCTCGTCGTCAGGCTCAAGTTCAAGAGATCGTCGTAGTCGTCGTCGACGGTAAGGGTCAAACCAGTCAAAATCTGGCCATATCGATTTTTTTCGCCAAGTCGGATATGCGGGCCCGCATTCTTTTTCAAATTTGAATTTTATGCGTTAAAGTTGGCACATTTATTTTGCATTGATATTACTAGATAATAACTAATATCACATTAGTTATTTTCCACTTGACTAAGTAACTGACGGAAAGGAAAGTTTGAATGAATAAGTCAAGTGATGTCGAGAAAGCGAGTGCTTCAGTGTTTCGATCTTGAAGATAGAGTTGAACCAAGACTTGACGTTTGAAGTAAGACTTCTAGTCCTGAAAAAGAACCGAGAATATGGGCCCCCGACTGGGCACATAAGACAAGTTCGGAGTGTGTTGGTCGAGGTCATGGATCAGAATTGACCCTTGACCCTCTGAATGCGGCCTCATATCCAACCCTTGTCTTCCAGGGAATAAGGTACAAACAATAGGTACACAGGTAAGACTGAATGTCCCGTCTCTTGCTTTCATCACCTCTCTTTTTCCTCATTGCAAAGCACTGTGGTGCCTGACCCTTAATCGCATGCGACAATCATTTCAGATCGAAAAGTGGTAGCCCAAGGAGGTCGAGTCGGCGTCGATCCCGAGGTTCTCGGCGCTCCCGATCGTCGAGCTCAGCGACTTCGAGATCAACGAGTCGCTCCCGATCTCGATCGCGCTCTCGTTCTCGTGGAAGGTCAAGGTTTGAATTAGATTAGACCGGCTCAATTGCAGTGATTTGTTGAAATAGAATGGCATGTGTAGCTTGTACGGATTTTTTACCCTTCTCTTTTCAGACGGCGTTAATCAAAACCAAGAGGAGGGATATGTGCGTTGAAGTTACAATTACTCCGAAAGAAGTAGTTTTCTCAAGAAAGATTGCCATTCAAAGACAAAGCGTCATCAATAGGTTTCTCTTCTGAGTGAGACTTCGTTTCTCATTGGATAGAAAAAGGCGTATGACAGAGTGAGACTTTTCTGTACCTTTCACTACGTGATTTAAATTTTCGTGATTAAAATATTACAATCTTTACTCAGAGATCCACGCCTCGTTCGTTTTTATTTTACTTTTAAACAGGGTTTCGCCGTCCCTACATTATTTCTCAAAAAACTACCAAAAATAATACATTTTTCAGCAATTTTCTTTACATAAAGTTGGTGGCCCTGCCCATCACTAAAGATGATTTATAGGATTTTGTGGCAATAGTAATGGCATGTGTCTAGCATATTTTGGTAACCCTGATTGACTTTGCCGTCCACTTCTGCGCTGCTGTCTGTTTCATAGTAATCCAGCCAGAATCCACCAAGACAACATGGAAAAAAGAGAAATCATATTTTGCATGCTAAATTCTCAACAAATTGCAAATCAATCTGGACAAAGCCCTTTTTGTCATGTAGATGGATGTCTCCCCTAACAGAACTCTTCGTCACTATGGGAATGGACTGGCAATAACATCATGTAATTGCATTTCTGAAAAAGCATTACCACACTAGCAGTCTCTTTAAACGGTGAAGTAGGCCCTTCGCAACGGGAAAAACAGTGGTCGCGAGAACTCCTACAAGAATAGGAGCATACATCAAGGATTGATTGCAGGCCAATAAAAAGATGTCTGTGGTTTTGTGATTTATTAGATATTCGGATAAAATATGTTCAATATGGTTTCATTTATTATCTCCATTACATATATCTGGGAGAAATATCAAAGCAAGTTTGCTAAAAACTTTAATTCTCTTATGAGGAAAATTCATAGTTTAAAAATCTGGCGTGTGCAAACTTATTTAGCAGTGAGCCAAATTGGCCGGACCGTTGGCGTTCGCGGCCACACCATCCAAAACGGCAAATAATTTCTAGTGTAAAATTCTACAATCTACCTACCGCAACTGCGGGCCACAGTCTATTGAAAATGACAGATTCTCTCGTGGGTCACGTGAAATCAGCTCGCGGGCCAGGGTTTGCACACCCCTGGTTTAAATGATTAGAAATTCAGTGAATTTAAATTGGATATCAAAAACTTCCATAAAACATAACATTTTAGGAGGTTATATCACCCTTAGCAAATCAAGTTATTAAGCATGTGAATATGCCAAAGATAATATAATTAGTGATGGGATTCAAGAATCAAGCCTTCCATGGATGGTTGCAAATTGGGCACAGTGTGTATTTGAGCTCAAGAAGTCATTTTTAAATTCAAACAACTTCTGAGGTGTTATTAACACCAAATACTGCATATGAATTGAATTCTGTTAATTAGGTCACGGGAAAAATAAGGTCACTTAAAACATACTTAAAGATAACTGTTTGAACATTTTATTCAATTAAATCCTCAATTAGTATCATGAGTGTGTCTACCAAAAATATTGTAGAAATCTACTCAGCCATTTGTCTAAATTGATGTAATGATCCTCTTATTTGGTCCTTCAAGAATACCGATCAAAAGGGCCATTGAAAATACATACACAAAATAGATTTCCAAAATATTTGTGAACAACACTGCTATTAGTACATCTTTGGTCAATGGTCATAGATTGCAACGGTCAACCATCAGTTTTGGACAAACTAAAGTGCCTAAAATATTGACTGTAATGGACGTGTGGTGGTTTCTGGTTAAAATTGTCGGTAAAATCCCTTTCAAATTGGCATGGAAATCTGACTATTGAAAAGGTAATTCAGGCATGATCTATGCCAAAATTCATCAGAAAAACACTTAACGTTCTATTTGGAGTTCCCCCATCAACATTTTAGGCACTTAAGTTTGCCCAAAACTGCTGAATGACCGTTGCATTCTTCAAAAATATGTGTATCATGGGAACTGTGAGCTGTTGCCGCATGAAATCCACTAGATAGCGCAGTTTATGACCGTACTCTGTTATTATAGTGCTCTAGTACATACGAGCTAGATACGAGCTATCCAAACGTCATCTGCCGGCCAAAGGGCCAACACTTTTGAGGAAGCGTAACGTCTCTGGGCCTGGAAATAATTTCTCCACTTTTCCTCGATTTTTAATTATTTTGGCTGTTTCAAGAAACAAATCTTTATTCTCTCGAATATTCTAGTCAAAAAAATATTTCGGGCAAAATTGAGGAAAAGAAATGAATGGCCAATACTCAAAAGAGCCTTCCCAAAATGAACCTAAAGTACAAAAGTCTCTACAAAATGGCATTTGTACTAAGATTAGACATTTACAATCAAAACTACTGACATATACGAAAAAACTGCGCCATCTATTGAGACAAATTGAATATTGTAATGTTTAAGTCATGTCAAGTTTGCCCCCAAAAACGGCCAAATGCATCATTTTCACCAGAAACAAATTTGGAAAATCCGTGCACACAGACAAAAATACCAAGAAATGGCCTTGTCAAAAAAAAAAAAAAATTAATATCCGGCTTTTTTGCAAATATTTTGGACTTTTGAAGAAAATATATATTGGATATTTTGTCACATTTTTGCAAATATTTTTCCAGGCCCTAGTAATCAGTAATCACTAAGCAAAATGCCATCAACGCTTTCCACATTTTAGCATCACTGATGGTCTTCGCTTCGAACGGAAATCAAAACATGCCGAACTGAAGAGGACCAAACGTCGATCGGATTAGACAGGGGACCGGATCGAACCAGAAACGGATTGATCATTGCCACGATGGAACCCGCTGAGACGAATCACCTCAGAAATAGCGAGATGTCGTTGCCACCCCCACCTCCACCCCCACTCCTCTCGTGTCCGCCCCCTGGGGAGGATGACCACCCTCAACATCAACAACCCCAGCCACCCCCACCCCCTTCGATCGCGCCACCCCCACCATCCTTATCCAGCGGCACGCCGTCCGATCTTCCGTCAACGGCGACTGAAGCGATGGGTGGGTCTGTCTCACCCACCCCGCCCCCTCCTCCGCCTGAGGCGGTTCCCAGGCCGCCCTCTCATCGACCCGCTCCGCCCAGCAACTTGGACCAAACGGGCCATCTTGTCTTAGGACCAGGAGCACGGCGAGATGCGGCCGGCCTTCTGGCCGCACCCTTGTCCAAATTGAGCGTGGAGCAACAGAGCGCCGTTCAAAAGGCCAAGAAGTACGCCATGGAGCAGAGCATCAAGATGGTGCTCATGAAGCAGACCTTGGCTCACCAACAGCAGCAAGCCAAGTCGCTTCAGCGCCATCAAGCCGTGGTCCTGATGTGTCGAGTCTACGTGGGATCCATCAACTTTGAGGTCAAAGAGGACACCATCAAGCAGGCCTTTTTGCCGTTCGGTCCCATTCGAAGCATCTCCATGAGTTGGGATCCCATCACGCAGAAGCACAAAGGGTTTGCTTTTGTCGAGTACGAGATGCCCGAGGCGGCCCAGTTGGCCTTGGAACAGATGAACGGCGTGGTCGTGTCTGGACGGAACATCAAAGTGGGACGACCTAGTAACATGCCTCAGGCCCAGGCCGTGATTGACGACATCACGTTGGAAGCCAAGAACTATAACCGAATCTACATTGCCTCCATTCATAGCGATTTGACCGAGGACGACATTAAGAGCGTGTTCGAGGCGTTTGGACCCATCAAGTCGTGCGAGTTGGCTATGACATCGGTGCCGGGTCGGCACAAAGGCTACGGCTTCATCGAGTATCTGACCCTACAGGGTGCTATGGATGCCATATCGTCCATGAATCTCTTTGATCTAGGCGGCCAATATTTGCGTGTGGGTCGGGCCATTACCCCACCTGACACGCCCACTCAAGGACCACCATCGGCTATTCCGCAAGTCATGCCTACGGCTGCGGCGGTAGCTGCGGCTGCAGCCACGGCCAAGATTCAGGCCATGGATGCAGTGGCCACGAATCTGGGTATTTCATCCTCGACCATGATTGCCAAAACTCAGGCGGGCCCTACCAAAGTGAGTGGATTCGGTCCTCCGGTGTCCGTAGCGGCTATTCCACCCCCTGCTGTCGTTCAGCCCACGCCCTCTCGTTTCGATGAGGGGCCTTCGGCATCTTTGGGGCCCATGGCTGCTGTAGTCCCTCCCCCAACGGTGGCGGTCTTACCGGCTCAAATTGGTCAACCGGTGCCCCCTCCCCCCATAGCGGTGACCGTGCCACCCCTTCCTCCTTCGGCTCCGGAAACAGTGGGAATGTCATCGATCGGAGTAACGCCCACCCTCGCCTCTCAGCCCTCGTATGCCCAAATTCCCCCTCCGAGCATGGCCACTTTCCCCACCAATATGGCTCCCATCTCCGCACCTACTCCACCTGTTGTCACCTCTACGGCTGATATTCGAACCAATTTGGAAATGCAGGCTCAACAAAGACAGCAAGAGGAGCTCCAAAAGAAGTTAATGTCGGGTCAGGAGCCTTCGACACTTCAACAACAAGAGAACATCTCTATCAAAGGAACCTCGGCCCGTCATTTGGTCATGCAGAAGCTTATGAGAACTCAAGCCGAATCTGTTGTGGTACTTTTGAAGAATATGGTTGGGCCCGATGATGTTGACGAACAACTTCAGGAAGAAATCGAAGAGGAATGTTCCAAGTTTGGCGAGGTCGAACGTGTTATTATTTACCAAGAGCGGCAATCTGAGGAAGAGAATGCAGAGATCTTGGTTAAAATATTTGTGGAATTTAAAGGACCAGACAGTACCAAAAAGGCGAAAGAGGCGTTGCATGGCCGATTTTTTGGGGGACGTAAAGTAATCGCCGAGATATACGATCAAATTTTGTACGATCATAATGATCTCTCTGGTTAAATAAATGTAGGCTTTGCTCTTACTAATGGGGTCTTTATTAGTATTTTACGAGGAACACAGTTTTTAAAAAACTAGTTTCGAACACCTAATGTCTCGATCGCGTGTGAAATTTCCATACCAAATTTGCTTGGGTATTGGGCATTAACGAGATAGTTTAAGATTTAAAAGAATTTGTGTTTTATGTTTCCCACCGCAATTTGATTTGGATCATAATTAGCGAGGAACATTTTCTTGCAAAAGAAATGAATTCTGTTCTTCCCTGCAGAACATCCACTGAATGAAAGTTACATAATCTTTATTGCAACGTGTAAAACCATCAGAAGTCCTTTCTTCATAAATATCATGTACATATTATGTTTTAATCTTGTTCAAGGGGTTCTTCGATGTTTTCGAGAAATTTCTGTCGGCAGAAGGGCAAAAATTCCCTATTTCCGAAGTAAGCCTGGGCATCGGCGTCGAGATTGATATACTCTGGGGAACAGTTGTTCTTCACAGAGTCGGCAGAGCAAACTTCGCTCTTCGAAATGGGTTGCCATTCAGTCTTCCCGGTGTCAGACAAGATCCATTCGAGCATCTCTCGAGCACTGATGAAGTACACATCGTTATGCGTTTTCAAAGTATCTTTGATCCACTGGAGCAGCCTCAATCGATGGGAACGACTTCGCTCAAGAGTCTCGATCTTGATGTGCAACACAACAGGGGCTCGATTGGTCTTCAACGAGCGTTGTAATTGAGATTCAAGCAAGTGCACAAACAGACTCGAGTTTCGGGTGGGATGTCCAGGACAGTTCTCCAGAGTCAGGCACGATCCCGGAATGGGCGACAAGAACTCGTTAGAGGGGACTTCCCACATGTAGTATGATCGAGAGGGACAAGTGTAGGGGGCGTGCTCTTCGCAGACATGAGGAATCTCGGCATGAAGTGTGTAAGGCCACACTGGGGGCTCGTAATCTTTCAAATCGCGAGAGTAGCGCAAAGGCACTCGCAAGGTGGCATCGTAAACGTACTGATGGGCACTCACAGAGGGGAAATGCTCTTCAGATACAATGGTATCGGACGGTAACTTGACGCCGACAACGGGCTTATCTAGGGCCGAGTATCGCTCAACCACTCGAGAGAAATTAAATTCATTGTCGATCACGGCGTATCCTTCATCGTTTGGAGTGAAATGTCCGGGAAGGAAGGCTATTTCGTTTCCTCGACTGTTCAGCTCCTGAAAATATGAACAAGAGTTAAAGTCATATCTAGTCTTCCTTCTAACATTAAAGATCTTACATTTAGGAGGACAAAGTTGCTGTCTTTCAGTGGGGCGAAGATGGTGCCCGAAATCATGCATTGATCGGGATTCACGCCGGCATCAAATATTTCCCGGAATAATCTGACATTGTTGGCTGTGACGGCACCTTCTAACGCCAAGACCACGACTTGTGGAAGAATGGGAAAGTCGTGCTCGTTTTTGACTCCGCGAAACGGAGGCCAAATGCCTTTGGTAGTGCAAAAACAATGGGGTAAGGCACAATCTTTCATTTCACGACAGGGTACGTATTCCAATGCTTCACGTTTAGAACGAGCGATTCCATCGGGACAGGTCTCTCCAGAATATTTGTCTGAAGGCTTTGAAGCCATTTGAAACAAATCTTTGATGGACTTTTCAGTTTCATCAACGATGTTCTCGGTTCCAGGTTCCACATAAACGGGATCTTGGTTAGCCCGCACAACCATGAATAACACACTGGCACACGCAAGGAACCTCATCTTGCCAACCACTGATATATTTACTGGCAGAATTACTAGCTCAAAATGATGATCACGACTCTCAATGAGCATAAATGACAAAAACGAACACCGAGCAATCGGTAATGAAGTTCTCGTGAGCAATGAGCAAATAACACAGCATGGAGTCTATTTGCGAAAAAATTTCAAGGTAATTAGAAAACGTATGCTAGAACTCCTCTATGATAAAATCTTCAGCCTCTCCATTAACTTTGTCTTGAATTTTCTCTGATTTATCCGGCTCCTTTTCCACTTTAACAAGAGGTTGTCGAAAATGGCCGGTGAAATGCGTTAATTCACGACAATTCAAGGGAAGATTCTGGGGCTGGCATTGAAGAACGTAAGGGGCAAGAACAGTACACAATTCAGTACTTCCAATGCCTCCTGTTCCCAAAGCAGCTTTGAGAGCTTCCAATCTGAAATAGGGTGAGAATCAGGGGCTCTTGTCCTCGAGTTCAATTATGAGTTCAGACGGATTGACGTACCTCTCTTCAGCCTTTGATTTGGCACCGTAATATTCCGGTTTACGGAAAGTTCTCATTTGATTCTTGGTGGCAGCAGGAGGGACATTATGGAACATCAGACCTCTTACTGAAATTAGGGCCCCGTACTCCTCCAGAGATATTTTACCGGTACTCTAGTAATGGACAAGCTCTTATCAGATCAATTCTTTAATTAGTTCAGCTTCATCGTCTTACGTTCCATTGACGGAATAATCCATCAGCCTGGCTCAGAATTTCAGCCGCTTCTGCCAAGTTTGTTATGTTCGAATAGAATGAAAGATAATTCTCATGGAGGAAACTTGTAAAACTTTCAGGAACCATCGGCGAAAGCTCAACAATATCTTGGGGATTCGATTTGAGCTCCTTCCGAGCCCACTGTTTCTGCGATTTTAACAACGGGTGATGTTCCATGTGATCCTCTCGTTTGGCATACACAACCTTCCCAATGGCATGAAATAAATCTAAATTGGAATCTCTTGAGCCGATGGCTCCTCTGGTGGGATTTGATTCATTGTTGGTGCGCTTGGCTTGTCTCTTTCCTTTCACTGATTGCTTCGGGAACAATGGCGCACCTCTTTTGGACTCAAATTTTGATTGACCAAGACCTGCGTCAAAGCATTAAGAATGTGAAGAAAGCCCAGATATGCAATTCGAAAAGTGTTCTTACCTTTGAGGCAAGTTACTTGCAAAGCATTGACGGCTCCTCTAACATCCCCATTTGAGGCCTCAACCAACGATTGAAAGGCCTCAGTCGAGGGGAGTTCAAAATCAGGTCTGCCAGCTTTGGCCTCCGCTTCTCCAATGGCTTTCAAAGCCTTCGAGAGGTTGCCAGGTGTAATGGGATTAAAAGTGATCACGTCCAATCCAAGTTCGGGTCGGGAGTGTGGAGGTAGTAGTCGGTTCAATTCATTCTGAGACGAGGAACTGGTGCTCACAATTATAATCAACGGATACCCGTTCGAGCTACAGTGGTACTGCTTTAGAATCTGTCGAAATCGGGCCGTGTTGGCCCACACGGCCGAAGGGAAATCTTCCAAAAGGACAATCTTGCCATTGGCAGTCCTGGGGTCGGTCGTCAATGATCGATATCGATTGGCACGTAATAGGAACTGTTCAAGAGAATGCCATTGTCCCGTAAAGGCGATTTCATCGTTGGGAATATAGGGTCCAGATCGTTCTTGATCACGTTGAAAGGCCACAACATCATGAGGACAAACATAATCCTGGACGGACCAGCCCATTTCGGCGGCTAAGGCTCGGACCGTGGCCGTTTTCCCGCAACCCGACGGTCCATTCAGTAATAACAATGGGCTGGTTAGCTGGTTTAGAAAGACAAAAAAATGCTTGGCAATTTAGTTTTACAATGGCTATTTCAGTTGAAAGTGCACTCCAAACCTGAGTTCGGCCATGAGGAATGCTTTTTCGTGTTCGCGACATGAGCCATTGTCGGACTTCATCGATTTTCTTCGGGTGAATCGCTAAAGATTTGACCGATTTGGGCTCGTATTTGTCCAACCAAAGCTCGTGATAAGGGGATGAGCCTGGATTGATCCTTGATTTTGACTGTGAATCCCTGTCATCGTGATTGGAAGTGGATCTGGGACGTTTGTGAAGGTTATTTCCTCCCGAGGACTCGTTTGGAAGCTTTTCCTCTTCAAAATCGACTCCCATCCAATTCTAACATGAAGATTGCATTTAACGTAGGTCCAATCATCATAAAATCGAGAGTAACTATTACCAAAGATCCACCGGTGGCTGAACGAACAAAAGTCATGACACTATTTCAACCAAAGCAAAACCATAAATCAATCCTTTCCTTTCAGAAATTCAAGTTGAACGAGATTTCATGATTCACGAGGTTTGTTTTGAAATAGGAACTTTTCAACAGCTGAACCGTATGATCAGGGTTGCTAAATTGGGCGCTAATGAGATGTTTAAGTCCGTCTTCTTCGATTAAAATGGGAAGGAGTAGGAACGCAAGTCACGCAAGTTCAAAGGAGTCCTTGGCCAGCCTGATTCCTTACCAAAAATACATGTCGCGCAATCAGTCGTTGTGCACGTAAAGAGTGAATAAGCTCGCGAGCTTCTATAGTAAAGAGGAGAGAAATCCCAATTCCCAAGTCATAGCTTAGTTCGATAAGGTAATTCAAACTACATTAAGCTAGAGAAGCTCATGGGATCCCATGAGCTTCTGTACATTAAGCTAATAGCAATGAGATTAGATATGCAAGTCTCATGACACCGTTCAATTTACCAATTTAGGGCGGGCGCATCTCTTGATGCCTCGGCGATTACGAACTCGATCTATTATTTAATGTGTTAAGTCGTGATTTGAAGCTGAACTTGATGATAAGGCCGTGTTGATTAAGCAATTGTAGCCATCTTGAAAAATAAAAATCCTTGCGATTTTTATTGTCTAAAGCGGTAGGTTCCATCATGCTCCATGTCCTGAATATACTGACCCGTTGTCCCCTATTTTACGTTTGTAGCCAAAGACTCGTCCAATCAGGACTTGGACGACGGCTTCTTAGTCCTTTTGAATGTTCTTGGCCTCGTGTGAGTGGTGGGTGAGGCGCCAGTTCCCGGACACGCCCTCGATTACCACGGATGAGCTCCAGGATAAGTTGGATTCGCCTGATTCGTCCCGCCTAATCTTGGACGCTCGATCCCCCGAAGAATTTGCCGTCTCGCGTTTACCTGGAGCCATTCGCGTGGATTTTAATCTTGATCCACCCTCGCTAGCCTCCTTTTTATCCAGTCACGCCCCCGAGGGCGTGTCCCAGGTCCAGTGTTTGTGCTATTGCTCAGTGGGTTATCGCTCAGCCATCCTCACTCGCCGGATTAACGAGAGTTCCTCCACCTTGAACTCTGATCGATTTCACGCGTTCAACGTTCAAGGGAGTGCCTTCAAGTGGGCGGTGGAAGGGCGGGAATTGCGCGATTCGAAGGACCAATCTGTCCCCTACATCCATCCTTACAATCGAGTCTTTGGTCTTGCAGTGCCTCGCTCTTTGTGGCGTTGGACCCCGTGATCGATCCCTTCGATATGTCGGTGTTGTCCCAATGGCCTTGGATCCTGACCGGGGCGGTCTCGGGCTTTATCGCGTACTGTAATCTGCCTTCGGCATGGATTCTACCCGCGACAAAGGCCACGGAAGATTGGCTGGCACCCACTCAACTCAAACCTATTAACAACTTGAATTCGATTGTCCCCGCTCATACGCTTTGGGACCAAACAGGTCAGTTCCTTTATTGATTTTTGAGTTCTCGTCTTAGGAATATGAAAGAAAGACTCTTCTCTAAATGTTGAACATTGATTCCGCAGGCGCCGTGATCATGGCGGTTCGTCGACCCGGATGATCCTTGTGCCGAGATGAGGCTCTCCAACTGTCAGAGTTGGTGCCTCATTTAAGCAAGATGGGTGTGCCTCTTGTGGCCATTCTTCACGAGACCCTGGGTGCCGAAGAGTTCAAGTCTTTTTTCAAGGTATTTGATACAGGCAAAGGCGTTAATTTAGTTCATCAAATGGTTTGTGCTTTAAGACTTTTTTCCACATTAGGGTGATTTATTCCTAGATGAAGAGAAACGGTTCTACGGCCCCAAGGAACGGCGAATGCTCATCACGGGCTTCTTGCGGTGGTCAGTCTATCAACAGATCTTCGCCACCAAAAGCAAAAACGTAGACGGAAATCTGAAGGTACGTACGTGCTATGAGTGTTACTGAACTCGAGTATTCATGACGTTAATCATTTTTGAAGGGCGATGGAACCCTTTTGGGTGGAGTCTTTGTCTTGGGTAAAAAAGGCCAAGGCGTACTTTATGAGCATCGTGAAGGTAAGTGCTTTCAGGCTCGTTAGAAAAAGATACGTTCGGGAAAGTTTTCTTTTTTGAGTCACGTTTCAGGCTACTTTGGTGATCATTGTAATATCACTGAAGTGATGGAGGCGGTCAACGCGATTTCGGGCCAGAATAAGTAAATGAAAGCGTGGATGTGGTTGAAAAATGTCGTCTTAACGTTGCCGGAACGCGAGACCATCCAAATGATGATTTGAGGTGAAATACAAAAACCTTGAATTGGATGATTGATGGAAAACGAGCGTTTTTGCTCCAACAGATGAACATTTTTCTTAGTAGTCATTATTTTTGAGTGATTAAACGCTTTTATTCATTGGGATATTCGTGAGTTTTCTTATTCGGGGACAGGAGTGGGCATGGCTTGGATTTCTTTTCTGCATTCATCCAAGACATCCTTGTACTCGTCGCTTTCTTTAATCATGACCATTAGGGAGCCTCGTTTGACGCCCATAGCCGTGCCAAGATCCTGTCTCGAGGGCGTGAACACGTAAGGGATGTTCTTTTCTTCACAAACGGCAGGCAAGTGGCACATGACCTCGATGGGCGTGACATCACCGGCAAACACGATCAGACCGCGTTCGCCCTTACGAATCCGGGCTTGGACATCTTTGAGACCGTTGCGAATGAGATCCTTTTGCTTCGAACCTTTCTTGATGCATTTGTACAACTGAAAATAGCCCACAAATTGAAATGAACGCAATTGCATGTACTCGAACTTCTGGTTCCGATGGTTTAGTTTACCTTTTTAGCCAATTTCTTGGAAGCCATGGGCTTAGCGATAACGGAGACAAACTTGAGCTTGTCCTCGTAAGACACTTTATCGCCATCGTCTTCGACGACTGAAGTGTTCTTCTTGTCCTTTACCATGATATCGGCAAATTTAATGCTGAAGGATGTGTCAACGATGCTTGAGGAAGATTCAGAATTCACGTGGTAAACATCAGCGTTAGTTTTTGTTTGGATTATTTAAGGTACGCAATGTTGAGGAAATTGTACTGCTCAACCTCGAATTCTCTTCGCTTTGCTGAAAATCATAACAACAAGCAAAGTAACTATGATAAAGCGGAACTTGTCTCTGGATTAGTGTTTGAAAGACTGTGAACTGCAATTAATGTGTTAATGAAGAGAGAATTCTGAGTGAAATTCATTCACCATTAACATTCTCCCCTGTTTTTTGCTCAGGATTGCCGAGTCTTCAAGTGAAGACTATGACGGACTGAACAACTACACTCATCATACTATTTTGATCAAACTTTGAATCTTTCTTTCAATAATTTGATTTTACCTTTCATGTTTATTTCAATTCATCTCTGGTTTTTTTCGCAGTCCCTGATGTGGGAGGAGCACACTGGTGGGCGGAGGAGAGAAACCAGCTGGCTTTCTCCGCCTTCATACAGTTCACATGCCGGCCTTATCCTTTCAGCCGGTGACGTCCCGGCCGGTCGGTCCAGTGAATTCAGCCAACCCTTTCGACCAATGGGAGTTTCTGGGTCGAGTCTCTCTCGTTCTCATTGGCCAAGACAGGGGGATGATTGAGAGACGAAAACGACCGTGTTTGATGACAAAACCTTGATCACTGATCTAAGCAGTTGTCTGTGTGTGCGAAATCAATCAGTCATCCGATACTCGCATCACATCCAAGGCTCAAGGGAACGAGAAGAATCCTGACGAATCGCGACCTCGCAAGAATTTGTGTCTCCGGAACCCCTCTCCGGGACATCCTTACTGTTGGCGGATAAGAGTGGTGGTGGTGGGTCTGAAGATGGCTTGGATCGGATGTGGATGGCGTGGGTGGGTTCAAGAGGCGTCTGAGCACCATGAATAACTTTCTCTCTCGCGTCCAGACTCAATGGCAAGCGGCTCGAGTCTCGGAAGTCAACCACGAATTGGGCAAAGTCAAGGAGACTCTAGTTCATGAGTCCTCACAGTATCTGCACAACCTCCGATCGGACGCCGCCCAAGTGGGATCGCTCATTCGATCCGAGTCCCTGCGATTCTCCAATTTGTTCGGCTCAGCCACGGCCAACTCCACCGCCAACGATTCTGACGAGTCCGACCATCAAGTGGCTCTCAAGAGGTTACCAAAAAGCACCAGTTTGCCCGTGATTCAGGCCCACAGTGGCCAATCTAAAAATCGGGGCACCAAGTATCAATACAAGAGCTCGGAAGCGCCGCCCGTTTTAGCCGAGGAAACCGAGGAGGGGCCGACTCAGTCCTTGGACCAATCCGTGATCGATCGATTTATTCGAGTGGTGGAAGTGGCTGAGAATCAGTCGCGGGTTCCACTTCCGTCTTCAACCGTCGTTGGACGCCACTCCCGACCCAATACGCGTGAAGAAATCCGAAAGAAATTGGCCACTTCCTTAGGCTCAACCCAAAACGATCCCGAGGGCGAGCTACGACCCAACGGGTTTCGTAAAGGCTTCATACCGGCTGACAATCACGACCTCCAGATTTGTTTCATCAACGAGGTCGTTTCGAGTGGGGAGGAAGACGAGGACGATCCCCGAACGGATTCCACCTGTGGCGTGGATCAGAAAGAGGATAGTTCTGAAGATAGTGATACCGAGGAAGCCGTTTACCCGCGATCGCGAACGGATTGGGAATCGTTTCGGAATCCGGATTTGGAATCCCCGCGCTCTTTTCAATCATCGAGCGCTAGCTCGCATCAGGACGAAAAACGGCGACTCAAGTTCAAGAAAAAGTTGTCTAAGTTACAGAAGGAGGTGCAAGCGAATCTCGGCGATTGTCAGGCCATCGCGAAAAAGTTGGTCGACAAAGAACGCCTCAAAAGGGGTCAAACGAATCCATTGCTTCAATTGTTGGGCGTGTCCAACGATCGCTTTACATTGTCTCAACTAGCCAAGTACAATTTGGCTTCACTTCAAGTGATTGTTAATCATCTTCACAATCAAATTGAATCTCATAACCAAGAGCTCGTTCAACTTCTCATTCAAAAAGACGAGCTTCAAATCGAGCAGGACAGTCAACTCTTGGATATCGAAGATCTCACGCACACCTTGCCGCTGAGTAAAACCCCAAAATGAAAGTTCTCATCCGTCATTTCTCCTACGGAGATCAATCTCAAGTTTATTCGATTGTGACCGAAGCCACCATGGCTACGGTGTGGAGGTGCTTCGCCTCTTTGGCTCAGAGAGAGTTCTGCATCCACGTGTCGTTGATGCTCTCATCGGTCATCTTTGTGTTGGGCGATATCCAACTTCATTATTGCATTCTCACTCTTCCATTCACGTTGTTCATGTTGGCCCTATCAATTTGGCTAGCGCATCGCATTAAGGCGTGGCGATTCCATACGGACCTCAAGGACATTGATGCCAACTACAACCCATCCACGCGGAAAGGCTTCTGGGTGGCCGTTTTGTTGGAGGGCGATTATCGCGATACCACCACCGAATTCGTGCGAGACAATTCGCACTATGCCAAAGCCGGTCAGGAGGGTCAAATTATCGGCACCATCGCCATTGATATCAAGAGCGATCCCGATCGGAAAGAACCACCCGATTCGGTGGCCTGGTTACGACGAATGGCCGTGGCTAAATCATATCGTAAGCGAGGTATCGGAGTGGCTTTGGTGGACGTGGCTCTGGCCCATTGCTCTGAGCAGAAATTCCGGGCAGTCGAGTTGATCACCACGGAGTTTCACGAAGCAGCCAAAGCCTTGTATGTGGGAAAGGGTTTTAGCATCTCCAATTCGTTTCCCAAGGAATTTGTTTTTGGATTGATCCCCATCACGATGTACAGATTTCGACGGTCATGTACCAGAAATTCCTCTCTTGAGGAGCCCTAGTCGACGAGATTATCGAGATTATACTCGATTTTTTTTTCAATGACTCGATAACTACCTATAAGCCAAGTAAGGCATTAATCAGTCCCTTGATCACCTCACTCATTTCTCTCTACTAATTTAGTTAGTTACATGATTGATTCATTTATCTTGGTTTCGCGACCTTAACTGTGAATAATACCAGAATGCATCATCCAGCCAACAAATAACCTACATGTAATATTTTATTCGTTTCACAATTGTCCACACGATCTTCGTTTTTAGGACAGTCGATTATTCCAGCTCGAAAGAATAGAACTTTTTCTTGTTGGGACCGGGGATTTGACTCTCGGAAATGGGATGGAACCATTCATATTCCCCGCCAACCAGTTGAACAATGACAAAGAAAGCGCACGTCCCTAGAAACCACCGCAAGTATTGCAATTGCGTATATTGGGGTCGGACAGCGACGGACGGACGAGACCCGAGCATCAAGTGGAAGTTCCTGTGGAGTGGTTCGCCAAAGTTCCGCTTTTCTTCCGGGATATCCCAATTGTACTGGCCAGTTTTCGAGTCCATGCATCGATCGGGCAGCTTGGGGTAATCGCCCAGACCATTCTCGCCATCATCAGGATAGGGCTCGTAATCCTCGACCAACAAGCCCTAGAACACCAGCCAGGCAGGCTAGAGAATCAACAGACTGATTTGCTATACATTTTGACGTCCAACTCACGTATTTCTTGGCCGCAGCCTCACGCTCTTCGGGGGTACGTGGATAGGGTCCAGGTTGCCAGAGATAGTTCCACGGGTCGGGTCGATCTCCTGAGGCCGCAGTGCGCACGGGCGTGACCATCAATCCTCCGGATCGAGCCCGCAAGGCCCACATTCCTGTCTTCAGACCGAGCATATTCTTGCCCGTTTGTCGAGCCAACAAACTCCAAGTCGACATTTTGCCTTTTGAGGTCCGTCTGTCCGTCTGTGACACACATCCACTACTTTTGGTTTGTTGGTGTCAGTCTGGCAGATTCAAAACAGGGTGGCCAAACGCCTCATCTTGGTCGAGACGAGAGGCTAAATTCTGGAAAGCAATCTTTGATTTGGTGATTGTTTGGCAAATACAAATCTCTAAAATAGAGAAGTACTCTTAAATATTTCACTACAAGCTGTCCGGAAAAGAATCAAACGCTACTCATCCACATTTTCTTATATTTTGAACAATTGGTCACCATGCCAATGAAGTCTCAACATTGAAAGAATCAAAACAAACTGTTCACAACAATCGAAAATTAAGAAAAAAACCTCGAGAAGAGAAAAAAGCTTCTTCTTGAAGTACTCCTACGTGCATTATTGATTATATTCATCCGTCGGATCCGTGACATTTTCCTCCAGTCTATATTTCTTGCTGATCTGTCGTTCTTGATAGGTGGGCCATGGTGGTTCACTTTAGTCGCACCCTCTCTTGCTCCAATGCCCTCGTTCAATGGAGTCCCAACGGCCAATTCATGTCCCACGTGACTCAAACCCGCTTGACGATCCGTCATGCGGGTACATTGGCTGTGGTGGCCAATCACGTGCTTGACGACGATATCGCTTCCATTTGCTGGTCCCCTGACTCGGAATTCTTGGCCGTGGGTGTACCCTCTTTAGGTCTGGTCCACGTATTTTCGCCTTTCAATGCTGATTGGACCGCCAAAATCACCCAAGGAGCCATGGGTTTGAGTGGACTAGCCTTCAGCTCTGACAGTCGACACGTGTTGGTTTGGGCCCCGTTTTATGTTAGTTTGACCTTGTGGTCGCTCACCTCGCGCAAAGTCAAGTTCATCGAACATCCCAAGAGGTTTGCCTCCAGTCCCAATGGAATATTATTAGCGGTGGTAGAGAAGGCGCAATCGGGGGAGAGCTTGGCTTGGTATCGATGCACGGATTGGCAATTGGTCAAACGTGTAGTGCCCGCCATTTCGGACATCAATGATCTCGCGTGGAGCCCGACGAGCGACTTTTTGGTCGTGTGGAGCTCCTCTTTGAATTATGCCTTTCAAGTGTTCTCGGATCGCGGTGTATCTCAATTCTTGTTTCAAAAAAACACCCTTGAGCTGGGCATTCAAATCGCTCTGTTCTCGTCTTGCGGCCAACTCCTGCATGTTGGCACCTGTGACGGTCGAATTCGGGTGTTTAATACGCTGAATTGGACGCTGGTGGATGATCTCGAGATGGGTTCGGAAATCAATGGTTCACACGTTGGATGTGTTGTGTATGAAGAGGTGGATCGTCCCGTGAGCAACGTGGATGGACAAGTCATCCAGGATCTTTTGAACTTGAAAGAAACCCAAGTCTTGGTGGTAAAGTCCCGTCCCGTCATCTTGTCAGAAATTCCCGTCGACGTGCGGAAGCCCAATCCAAGAATTGGGATCCAAGAAATCGCGCAAAGCGACGACGGTTTCTTTTTGGCTGTGCGGAAAAAGGCTTGTCCTTGCGTTGTGTTCATTTGGAACTTGCAAGATCTAGAATTGCGAAGTGTGTTCGTGTCTCAAAGTCCGGTGTCGAGCATTTGTTGGGAGGCTCAATCGATTCGATTACTCATTCTAACCCCGAAATCTCTTTTCACATGGACCCCTTTTGGAGCAGTGCAAATGAATGCCCCCCTCTCAGACGAAATTCAACCTAGTCTAGTTCAGTGGAACCCTTTGGGTAAAGCTTTTCTAGTGGCAGGAAAACGAGGATTTATTTGTGGCAAAATTCAACACGACAATGGAGTGGAACTTGGTTCCGAACGAAGGTCTGACCAGGTCCATCAATAAAGTTGCAACCCAGATTAATGCTTTTGTACCTGGATAAAACCTCTTTCCACTTGGTTTGAGCATAAAGGAACACATTAGAGGTGAGACAACAGGCTTGAAGTTCGATTTCATCCAAGGCTTCAGCAAGGAAGCACAACTCGGCCAGATGGATTGCCGAATCATCCCCAATTGGATTAAAACTCAAGTTCAGAGACTGGAGACGTTGCAAGGCTGGCTTGGTTTTAAGGCTTGTCACCAATGACTTGATGCATTCCCCGGTTATCCCATTGGACTTGATGTTGAGGCGTTCCAAATTGGGCAGAGTGGGTAAAGCACTCAAGAGAAAATTGAAACCTTCTTCTCCCAATCTACATCGAGGCATGGCTATTTCTCGTAAATTATCCTCCCACTGTAGAGCTCGAAATAAAAGATCCTTGTGAGGTGGTCTTAGAAAGCAACTCAAGGAGAATGTCTGACCCAATGCCAAGTCTTTCATGGCTTTTGTGACTATGGCGACTTCGAGCACGTTCTTGGCTATGCATTCCTCCTGATATCTTTCAGGTAACGGTGGCACTATCCACTCTAAAACATCTGATTGAAGCTCGTCCCCATCAGTGGTAACCGAGGAAACCAAGTCCGTTCCAAGGAGCTCAGAATGGTCGGATGTGATGAGTTTGAGTACGGGTTTCTTGCCCGTCAAAAGACGATATCGCCGAGCCACTTCGGCACTCAAGTCGTTGTACGTCCAATCCAAGTTCATGATGGGGACCATGAAGCTCTTATTTTCCACGTATACTTTTACCTTCATTGAATGCCGAATTGTAAAGCTGTCATCTTTGACAAGCGGTTTATTTGGAAGCTGAGAAGTATTTGTTTGGACGGGTGACGAAAACGACGGATGACCGTTCATTTTTTCGCCAGTTTCTTGGCCAGTGATCTCATGCGCTGTGACTTCGCGTTTGATTCGCGTCTCGTTTGGCGAACTTCTTCGCTTCTTTTGCTTCAGCTTTGTAGAACGACTTGAGGGTTCAAGTTGGGTTTTCTTGGACCTCTTAGAGGAAGACAGTTTTGAAGAACCGATATCGTCTTCTAGCCAATCTTCTTCATCATCTAATTCGTCGCCGTAAGCACCAGTGGCATATCGTGGATTCTTCTTTGGACTGGGACGAACTATCTTGTTACTTCTCTCTCGAGGCGGTCTTAATGATCGAATGGCTGACTTATAGTCAGTAACAGATTTCTTTTGACCTCGACGGGTGAATGACGAATTGACATCATCAAGATCATTGTTAGTTTCAGACTCTGATGAGTGATTGTCTTCACCCGATCGCAAATTGTTTCTCTCACGTAGAGGACGACGTTGAGATCGGGATCGAGACAGATCTGCAAGATTGGGAGTGCTGGATATTAATTTCGTTTCTTGAATGCTATCATCCTCGGTACAAAATAGCTTGCTCTTTCTGGCTTTGGGAATCAGGCGAATATTCACTCCGGATTCTTCGATGGCTTTTAGTTTCACTTCCATGCTCCGAATGACATTTTCGCAGGATTTCTTCTCCTCGGGATCGACATCGTTTTGAGCATTTTTTAACAGGTTCTCCAAATGATCCAAGGCGTTCCACCCATCCAGGTCTTGGGGTTCTACCTTGGCTCCAGCCTCTAAAAGCAGTTTAATACAAGGTAAAGCACCGATCGCACATGCCGATATGAGGGCTGTGATTCGAGCTTGGGATAAAATATTCACGTTCGCTCCGTTCTCCAAGAGCACCCTGATGTTCTCAGTTTGACCGTAATTGGCAGCCTCATGCAGAGGAGTGAAGCCTGAATTGTCCGTGTGATTGATTGGATGGCCTTTGTCCAATAGGTCCTGGATTGCTTTGACATTATCACTTTTTTTGCACGCCAAATGAAGCGGAGATTCTCCTGCAAATACACAAAAGATTTTTGCTGTGACCAATGACTTACCAATCTTTCAAAGAAACGCCAATTTCATTTAGTGAGCTTACCCAATCGGTTGGTTTTGATGGCAAATTTGCGACGCTTTCGTGTCCGTCCCTCTTGAGTCTCTTCGTTGTCACTTTGATAAGCTAAGTCAGAGACGTCGGATTCATCACCAGCGACCTCTTGGGAATTACCATCGTTGGGCTCAACATCTCCCAGAGCTTCCAACTCACCTTTAGTTTCCTTCAATTCCCCAAACATTTTGTGCTTGGTTTGAAGTTCGATCATTTCCAGCAAAACCTCAGCACTCAGAGATTTGTCGTCCATTTCTTTGCAGATGGCGATGGCTTTTTCTAGGTATGTCAGAATGGCTCGGTACGGTTTGTTCAGCCATTGGGCACAGCGGGACATCACAATCAGGCATCGAATCGATTCTTTGCCATCCGAAGTTCTCAGATGTAATTCTTGTTTGTGGAAGTCTAAGGCGTTTTCAAAATCTTTAAGATCAAAGTAAGTGGTGGCCACAGAGCTCGTCAACGTAGCCAGACGTTCTTGATCCCCGTCAGATTTTTCTGCGTGGGCTAAACTCTCTTTGTAATACCATACCGCTGTTTGAAAGGCCTCGTCTTTGAATAATTCACAATCACAGAGTTTGTCCGCTACTCTCTCCAAGAGATCAGATTTCTCAGATTCGCAAGAGTCAATGGGTAAGGCCTGAAATTTCGCCACCAAGCGTCGAATTTTGACTAGGCGAGCTAGATCGGATTCCAACCTATTTTTCTGAGGGTCATCTTTGTCGATACACTTGTAAGCTTGGTAGAGAAACTTGTGAGCATCCTCGAAAGTCTTGCGACGCAAAGCCAATCGTGACCGCAACCATAACGAATGGTATTTGAAAGTACTAGAATGTCCTGCAAACTTGAGACATTGGTCAGCGAGTTTGATACCGGCCTCCAAGTCACCTTGTTCCACCATCAAGGCGAGTTTGATTTCTTTGAACGTCCATAGATAGTGTTGAAATTTGCTTCCTCTTTCGCCACAAAGGCGTTCGCCCAATTCGACCAGCTTGGAACATTTGCCCGAGTCCTCTTGCATTTGCGCGATACCCAACAAATTCCGAACAACAATCACTTCCATTTCCTTCCTCTCGTGGTCACTGCAATCAGGATCGACGATTTGTCTTATAGCCTGGTGGGCCTTCTCAAAATTCTTCTGGCCCTGCTTGAGCAGATCCTGAAATTTGTCCAGTCGCTCGGCATCGTCCAACCCTCCACGCTGTAAATCCACGGCCTCGTCATGATAGGCCCGACCCAAAGAAGTGTATGCTCGCTGAATATCGGCAGTCAAATCGAGGGACATACTCATGGTTAAGTAGTGATGGAACTCGCAACGGGCGGCTTCATACCGCTGTAACACCAAACAGGCATCACCGATTTTCCTTGAAAAGAAACAGGTAAAACATTTCAGTCTGTGGGGGCGACAGTGCGTCACAACAAGGAAGGGTTCAAACTAGGCCTAGAAGTATGGCGGTGCCTGGAGGCCTCGATGTCGATGGGAGGAAGAACTACTTGCTGAATATTGGATCTTTTTCATTTTAAGCAAATCATTCGTGATATAGTTAACCCGAATTGGGCGATTGGCAGGCACAATCTATCAAACAATAATTCAAAAAAAGGGGCTACTGATCAAATAATCAAAGTAAGACAGCACGAAGGTCAAAACTAACAGAACACTAACGATCTTTAGGACATGTTTTAAAACCTTTTAAGCGAATACATCATTGCTCTTGACATTGTTCAACAACTTTCCTATCATACATGCCCTAAGCATAAGCACTATTTCGACAACAACCGACCATAATTTTCATCGGGTCTTCGAGTTCAACAAAAAATGTTCCCTTTTTAAGCTTTTTCCGTTTTCCTTTCATTCAAAGTTGTTGAGCTAGCCTCGGTCTTGTTTTCAAGTTTTGGCTGACCTTTTTCGGTGCCAATTCGAATTTGGCTCACCTTTTGGTCTTGGCCACAAAGGCTCGATCCGTCTCGTTGTTCTCGATGGCTTCTTGGTACTCTTGAATGGCCTCGTCATACTCTCCATGCACTTCCAAAGCTTCAGCCAAGGTCACGGCCTTGAAGGCCAATTCTCGGCACCTGCCGGCTCGGAACAATTGGGCCTTTTCTTGCCGAAGTTGACGACAATCCTGGGTCCATTTAGATTTCTTGGACGCCATCGTGGGCTTCGACTAGGTATGGAAGGCTGATGCTCAACTAGCTCATGAGACGACGATTTCCTCGGCCTTTTTTCCTTGGAGAAAGATACGAGGAAGTGAGGACTGAGGAAGTCATCGGAGAACCGCAACAACAGGATTCCCTCCGTTTTTAGTTCCACACAAAACAAAATGACTTGGATGGCAGCGTGACCGATTCGTCCAACCCAAGTTGAATTGCCTTGGAACGAGAGATGATAAGTAAAAACGCAAGTTTTAAGTTCGGCGTGACTTCTTTGGATCTTGGTTTGGAATGAAGCCTCATAGAAAATGAAAAAAGTGATGAATGGATGAGACGTGCTAAACGAGTTCTGCGAGACACCCATCCGTTTTCATGGAATCGAGAACGAGTAGAAGCCAAGTCAATCAGAGGAGTGAGACCGTGTGACAAATGTGGATAGTTAATCTGGGAGCACAGTTCATCAAAACCAAGTTAATAATAATTAATATAGCAAATAGCCATGATTACTTTATTTGGTTGTTGAGAGGAATAGATGGATTTCAAGATGAAATATGTTATAGAACACAAAATATCCGTTGTTACCAAAAAAGAAAATCTTGAAACCAATAGATTAGCCTCATACTATTGGAGATCTTAGTACAAATCGATGTGTTGAACAGTTTGTACTCTGCAGTTCACAATGTACAAATGTTTTATCACGATGTGAATGGGCCTGCAATAGTTCTTTAATTACTTGTATTCAATTTACGCCTCTTGAAAGTTTAACGCCAAGCCCCTCCTAAAGATATGCGAATTTTAACACCAAAGTTTCCTGAAAATGAGAAAAAAACATGATCACTTGATCGGTTATGATGTGTAAGTTGTCAGTCTCGCGACTCAAAAGTACGGATCAATGCGACCCCAAACACATTATTTTGGTGACGTCGCAACGTTTAGGCCCCCGTCAGGCCCTCGTGAGTCTGCTTGTGCGGCCTGAACTCCGAATGAAGATGGAGAGGCGGATAAACAGAGTGGAGTCAGAGCCAGCACGCGAGACGCGGCTGTTTCGGCTGTAGCACTTGTTGGGAACGTCATAGATCGGTCGGATCTCGTGGGAGGTCACCTTGAGTGACTGTTTTTTCTTCGCCTAGGTCGAGCCTCAAATGTTTTCGTTCAGAACGAAACCACCAGTCATAGATCATGTGACACGACTCGAGCCTACCCGACCCTAAACCGTAAACCCAACTCGAATTGAAATGCGAGCGTTTATTCTCCAAGTCATTTTATACAAAATAATTCTGAATCAACCCTCAAAACTTGAGCGGTGCACCACATAATCATCCACCTCCATGGCACGAACCCTTCAATATGTTGATCTGAACCTAGACCTTCGAATCTATGCTGGTTATGAATGATGTCTCGGTCCGCCGGAGCATGGCCGGAGGGAGTCTCAAAAGAACATGATTCTGCGTAGTTGACGACGACACGCAGATCAGTGTTGGTAGGACAGAGTAGAGACGGCGCTCACTCACTCGTGGACGTCGCCTAAGTTTTAGTTGCGGCGGCTTTGATTCATCCGCTCTTGCACTTCTCTCTCCTCCCCTGCTTTTGTCGAGTTGCAGTGTGGCTGGCTGGGCTTTTGGCTGTTTGGCAGGGCGAAGAACTCGTATTGTTCTGTGAGTAAGTAAGTAAGTGCATTAGCCAAAGAAGCGAGAACTAACTGCAAGTGCAAAAACCAACATCTCGGAGATTAAATCGCATCCTCGGGTCCTCCTCATCCTGGCTACCCATCCACCCGTGGACCCCTGGGCGTGGATCACCCGCATTCAACCCGTGCATTGCCAACCTCTCGAATTCAGCGCCGAGTCAGCCAACCCGCCATTCTTGGGCCTGGAAATTGTGGACATTGGGTCGACGACGTCATGAGTAGCTTGTCCTCCGTGGATTCGACCGTGGTCGTGCCACGCCCTTCGGAAGCGCCATCCTCGACCTCGGCGCAGTTCATGAATGGCGTGGCTTCGCTGGCCTCGTTGGCGGCCGCTTCCACGGGCTCCATGTCATCGTCTTTGGGCTCGATGAGTGGTTCGGGCCCGCATTTGCACGGTTCGTACGAGGTATCGCACGTCAGCCAGGCTTTGGCCGCTAACAACAAGGATGCCTCAGGAGGCGGGATCGGCCACGGGAATGGGAGTGGCGCCCGCTCGTTGCTCTTTGGCACCCGACCTGGCCCGTTCCGATTGTTGGCCGGAGAAAGTGTGCGCCATGAAGCCCGATTGACCGAAGCCGGATTCATATGCTTGACCGATTATCGATTGTGCGCCTCGGTAGGCGCGGCTGAGAGTGCGTTTGTCAGCATGCCCTTGGGGCTGATTGACTATGTGGAACTTCGCGAGTTGTTCTATTTGCACGTGTTTGGCAAGGACGCCCGTTACGTGTGTCTCACCTTTGAAAATAACACCTTAGCAGAAACGTGGATTCGATTGATTCAAGAACGTTTAGTCGCGCCGTCGGATATCCAGGAGCTGTTCGCTTTTCGGCATCAAAGTGCTCTGAGCGCCTATGGTCCGGACACTCCGCCCGTGAGCCCGCCCATTCCCGATGATTGGTTCTCGTCCGAAATTGCCCGCCTGCGTTTCGATCAGCAGGTGGCCTGGCGAGTGACCAAGGCCAATGAGGATTTCAAGCTCTGTCCTACCTACCCGGAACGGCTACTTATCCCTCACAGCGTGTCGGATGCGGATTTGGGCAAAGTGGCCGAGTTCCGATTGGCTCGCCGAGTACCCAGTGTTGTGTGGCGCCATGTGGGCACGGGGGCGGTCTTGGCTCGCTCCTCTCAGCCCGAAGTGGGCTGGTTGGGTTGGCGTTCTAAAGAAGATGAGCAACTGATCCGGTGTATCGCTGAAGCTTGTGCCTACGACCGAGGCACCGCCTCCAATGAAAGCAGTGTGATCGAAACTTCGTCGTTGACCAATGGCGATTCCAATGACTCGGAAGATTCGGCCATTAAGGATTTGAGCAGCGAGGCTCAGAAGTTTGGACAAGCTTCGAAAGTGCTGATTGTAGATGCTCGCTCCTATGCGGCTGCACTAGGCAACCGGGCTCGTGGTGGAGGGGTGGAATGTGAGGAATACTACACCAACTCGGAGGTGGTGTTCATGAACCTGCCCAATATCCACACGATTCGCAAAAGCTTTCAAGCGCTTCGCTCGCTCTGCAGCTCGAGTGTGGACCAAACCAGCTGGTTCCAAGCCCTGGATGCTACTCGATGGTTGAGTCAGATCTCGAGCTTATTCCGCGCAGCTGTGCGGTGTGCTTCGGCTTTAGAAAACGAAGCTCGTCCAGTGCTTGTCCATTGCTCTGATGGGTGGGATCGAACGCCGCAACTGACGTCTTTGACTCAGCTCTTGCTGGATCCTTACTATCGGTCCTTTGAAGGCTTCCAAGTCCTGGTGGAGAAGGAGTGGTTGCATTATGGCCACAAGATGGCGGATCGTTGTGGCAATCCGTTTGCCAATGCAGATCCCAACGAACGATGTCCCATTTTTCTTCAATGGCTGGATTGCGTTCACCAGTTGCTATTGCAGTACCCTTGTCATTTCGAGTTTAATACCAGTTTCTTGGTCAAACTGGCCCGTCACACCTACTCGCAGCTGTTTGGTACCTTTCTGTGCAATTCCTTGATGGAAAGGAAAAAGTACGAGGTCCAGGCTCAGACACGCTCGGTTTGGACATTTCTTCGGCAAAATCCTCGCAAATTCAGGAACCTGCTCTTCTCCAAAAGGGACGAGATCCTTTGGCCCAAAACTGAGGTCCGAGATCTTCTACTCTGGAAGGAGGTCTACGTGTCAGAACTTCGCAACGTGTCAGACCACAGCTCCAAGTCCAGTGTGATATCTTCAGATTCATCCGATTCCTACAGTCCTTCGGGTGGTCCTGCGCCACGGGACGACAGTGAGGAACGAAGGAAAGAGGATCGACCTCACAAGCCTTCGTTAAAGGTAAGCAAATAGCACAAATAGCAAATAAATTGTTCGAAAGGTCAATGACAAATGTGTCCTTTGTTCAGATTCCAGTGATGCCGAATGTGGATAGCGCCAACCCGGTGAGCGGCTCCGTTAGTGCCCCTGTGCTCATCGAGAATGATTCACTCTCAACTGCCAGCCAAGACACGTCATCGGAGACGCCCTCAACTGGCTCCATCGAGACAACAGAGGGCGACCATGACGGCTGCAAAAGCCGTGATCATGGTGCATTCCAAAAGAACCACAAGAACGGCTTTGAAAGCTCCACAGACACCCTTGTTCCAGAGGAGGATCGACGTGCCAATACGGCTACCGCCACTTCCAGCTCGCAACAAGTCTCCAGATTGGGACAATCCGCCATTTCAGAATCGGATGAGCAAGAAGAGAAAGTCAACCGACCTCGATCCAGTCAGAATGTCAGACGTCGAGAAGGAGGCGAGTCAAGTAATGGTTTAGAAGAACTCATGGCCCAAGCCTCCATCTGCGCTCCTTGTGAGTTTTTAAGTCGCTCCATGGAAGATTTGATCGACACCGATGGATTGCCAACCCACAAGGACATGGTTCAGCAACGTCTGAACGAGATCTTCTACCAGCATCGCAAAGAAGTGCAAGATCTTCGTCGAGATCTGATGATGTCAAAGCAGGCTTTGCTCTTGCAAAAGAATGCCACTCGGAAACTGTCCGAGCTCAATGCGTCAGAAGGTCTCTTGCTGGACACGCCTGTAAATGGCTATGATCGAATGTCAAGTAACGAGGACGCTAATGGCGAAATTCGAACCAGTTCCACCACCTCGGAGGTGTCCTCATGGGAAGCCGTGGATGAAAATGAAGCCAAACCAGTTCTGTGGGTCCCTGATCATGCTTCCGAGTTTTGTATGAGGCAAGTGTAATGTTTCTTTTCTTCATATTCAATTCAAAGACTTGAATGAGGTATGTATCCGTACTAATGCAATCTCATTCCATCGTTCTTAGATGTCAGACCAAATTTTGGACCGGATTGCGGAAGCACCATTGTCGTAACTGTGGACTCTTGTTTTGTCATAACTGTTCGGATAACCAAGCACCCTTGCCGGAGGAGCATCTCTACCGACCAGTACGGGTCTGTGATGATTGCATTGCCGTGATTGATCAAGATCGAATTCGGATGGGTCAAGAGGATGAAGGCAAAGAGCAAACCCCGACGTCCATGAACGTTGAAAATGGTTCTGGTTATGCATTCTACGATTGTGATAACACCTCTACCAACCAACGCCAGAATCAGAGCAAGGGCAATGCTGCCAATGATCATGGCCAAGTAGGTGATAGCAGCGAAAATGCCGATTTGGCTGTGGAAACGGCTCGTGAAGCCGAACATGAATTGAAAGAATTTAAGAATGGTACCGTGTGATATGGCTAAGGATCCACGATTTGAGCTCAAGTCGTTCGGAAGTTGCCTTATTTATCGCGTGAAGCCAGCAAAGAAAAAAATACGATCTACTATTGATATTCAAAGTGGCGCAAATTATGGAGCGTACGTTGAGAAGGAACGAATTTACCCGTTTGACAGCATTTGAACGTTGGGAAGATGAGATGATACTAAATCTTTACTACATGGCTAGTGGAAAAAATCAAGGATAATAAAAAATATATTTGTCTGGGATTTTTTCTTCCTATTTTTTTCTTTAGTCTTGACACTTTTGGCACAACCGGGCCAACAAACCCGCCATTTGCAGCAGAGAAGTGCTCCCATTGACGATCTTCATATGCTGAAAACCTGGGGAAGAATAGACTAATTACAATCCGGTATCAGCCCAATCTAACCAATTCCTGAACACCTTACCAATCTCCTTGATGAACTCCAGCTTTAAATACTCGGCCATGGAATGAGTCTTGCAAACGCGGAATATATTGGTGATTATATCTTCCGGCGAATATCCCAACCGCCACAAATGGCTCATCACTTTATACGCTTGATCTAAATCTCCTTTGGTGCAATGAGTGAGCATATCTTTAACCAGAAGCGGGTGCGGCTCATCACAGACTTTGAACACATTGGCCGCCTTCACCAGACCAAATCCCTCTTTCGTCGATTGGAGATTGTTCAACGCTTGTCGCATGTCGCCTTGAGCCGTGAATACGATGGCCTCCAAGCCATCATCGAGATATTCGATCTTTTCGCGCTCACACACGTCCAAAATCTTGGCCAGAACTTGAGCATCGCTCAGTTTACTGTAACGTAACATGGCGCATCGCGATTGAATGGGCTCGATGATCTTCTCGGAGGAGTTGCAAGCCAAGGCAAACCGCGTGGTGTTACTATACAACTCCATGGTCCGCCTCAAGGCTTGTTGGGCGGCTTCCGTCATGGAATCCGCCTCATCCAGGATGATAACCTTGTGTCGACCCCGAGGTAAAGTCACCTTCTGTTGGGCAAACATCTTGATCCGATTCCTGACCACATCGATCCCGCGCTCATTGGACGCGTTCAACTCCAAAACGGCGTCCTTAAAGGCCGGTCCTAGCAGAATTCGGGCCAAACACAGGATAGTGGTGGTTTTACCCACACCGGGCGGACCCGCGATGATGATATTGGGCACATTGCCGTCACGGGCAAACACGGCCAATCGCGAGACGGTTTCTATGGGAGTAAGAGAAAGGATGATACGAGATCTGGAATCAATCGATTGCCGTCTAGGTTCATTTAATCTCCCACAAACCTTCGTTGCCCACGATTTCCTGAAACGTCTTGGGACGGTATTTTTCGATCCAAGGCACATTTTTCTCTTTTTTCGAGCCCGATGGGCCTTCGGACAAGGACGTGTCCATGGGCGTGGTCGTGTTTAGTTCGTCGCTCATGTTGGAAACCCGAATTTGAAGATTTCTTTCTTCCTTTGCCGAGATTTGTTTTCGATTCCCGCCAAGTCAACAACACACGCAGTTTGTTAGCGTGACCACTTACTTTGTCTTTTTGATTTGCACAAATGGCACAGTTGCTCGTTTTGGTTGGGTTTGCTTTTATTTGACAACCTACTTACATGAACGCACCAAAATGGGGCATGGACACGCTATGTTCAGGATAATTCAAGATTTACAATTCAATACGTCACAACATTATGATGGAATGTAGCTCAGGTTAGTATATTTTCCGTCACCTGTGCGCTTTCACCATGACAAAAACAAATGGACGAATTCCAAGACTAAAGTCAGGGCTGCCATTTTGAGATGCCACTGGCCTGATTTGACACAATGTACTGTTTTTTTAAGAAAAGAATAACAAATAAATTGAGCTTCATCAGTTCATTGGCGCATGTATGTCATTATTCTTCCTTAGTTGCCCTTATATTACGCCATTTACAATGCTCTGACCTTCTAACTACTTTAAAATTTCAAGCCTGAAAATGTCTCGCCGACGTTGAGAGAGCGAGTGAGGGACTCTCTTTTTGCAACTTACTGGAAGAACCTTCTCTACTTTTCATCACCAATCAATCGCACTCAACTCGAGGGAAAAATGTCGTTTAATTTGGTGTCCCGCGCGACAGAAGGCGACTTCGAGGCTCGTCGCACCCGATTGAATCTCTCTGAAGTGAACACCGTCAGCGACTTGATTCAAAAAGCGGCTGAGAGCACGCAATTGCGACCCGAATCCATCCAACTCTTGTTCCGCGGAATCCTCTTGAAATCGCCCGAACAAACCTTGGCTCAGGTCGGATTACGGGCCAACGCCACCATCTACATTCTGAAATCGCCCGCCGTTTCCACCGTGGAGCCCATGGGACCCACCGTTCTCACCGATGAAGAGATGAAGCGTTTCTTCGTGGCCTTTGGCATGGCCATTCGAAATCCGGCCTTGAACGTGGCCCTCAAACGACTCACTCAACGCGAGAATCTCGAGAGTTTAGCCTGCGCTTGTCCGGGTTTGGCTCAAGATCCCATGGCCCTGGCTTTCCTCAATAAACCCGAGATGCTGATGATGCTCTTGAAGCCCGAAATCTTGCAACGCGTGGCCCGAGAACATCCCTGCCTGCACGAAGCCATGGTAAGACGATATCATGCTCTAAAGGTTTTTTTAAAGCCTTAATTGACCTGTTTGGTTTACTGCTTTTCTCTAGGTCAATTTAGCGGCTGCAGTTCACGAGGAAAGACCCTCGAAATCGTCTCAACCGGAGAATGAGAGCTTGCCTACATCCTTCTCATATCACTTGGACGATATGTCCGATGTGGATGAAGACGAGGAGATGGAGGAGGACGGTTTCGGTTCGGATTTGCAACGCAATCGCTCATTCTCGGCCATCACACCCAATCAACTGGCCGCTGCCATTGCTGCCGCCCAAAATTCAGCGGGAGCTTCCACGGGCAACACCACGGCCGGCACTTTAGGGGGGTTACTCCCGAATTCTTTGGCCATGGAGAGCACGCCGGGATCCTCCACCGGCTCATCCATGCCTTCATCTTCGAGACCCACACCCTCGAGTCCAGCCATCACCTCTGACAGCTTCCGATTAGCCTTGGAGCAAGCTTTGGCCGCATCGGGACAGACATTGGCTCAAAATCCCTCGTCTTCGTCACTGAACGCCCCTTCGGAACCCATGGAGGCGAGTGAATATGGCCCCGAGCAAATGGAGAAAGATGTGGCCACCATGCGAGAGTTGGGTATCGTGGATGAAGGCTTGGCCCAAAAGGCTCTGAAGCTCATGGGCGGGGATCTTCAAGCGGCGATTGATCTCGTCTTCTCGGGATGGTTAGGTGAAGACGATGTAGCCAATTAATAAGTAGACGAACGTTTCAGACGAGCATATAATCAGATTTATCGACTTCGAATTTCAATACATTACTCTGGGAGATTCTCTCCGTCATCTTCTAAGGTTAACACAGCAAATTGATTACTTGCCGAATCCAAAGTTTCCGTGCTCACTTGAGTGGCTTTCTTACTCTTGGGAATCCGTTTCCCTCGGTTTTTCTTCCCCGAGTTCGTTGCCAGGTCAACTAGAGGTACCAAGATTGCGTGGAGATATTGATAAGCTTGCCATAGATTGGCGTCGAAACTAAGCAAGGCTTGAACTCGATTTTCCAGGTCACGATATTCCTCTAAATCGTGATGAAGGTTGAAGAGGAGGGTACCATGCCAGAACTGATTCATGTGAAACTTGGCACTTTCCCACTTCACAAGTTGGGCCAACGTTTCCAAGTGTTTCATCACGGATTGCAGGCGATTCGTTTTGTACACAAAATCCAGAGGGAATTTTTGAGCCTTGGACTTCATTTCTTGATTCGTGCGTCCAAATCGTTGGAACAGTTTATTCAACTTGTCCTTCTCTTCACTATCAGGAGAGATGTGTTCTTTTAGGTTAAACCAGGCATTTATGCGGGATGAAGTACTTAAGGACAATTGGATCAACAACCAAAAACATAAAGCGTGTAACTCTGTTGAATAGATCGGAGAATTGCGGGACCAAATAATCAGAGCCATTTGAAAAAGAATGCAATCACCAGAAAAGCCAGAATCGGTTGAAATTTTTTCTACATCGAGCTTTCTTTGAAAGAATACAATTTTATCTGGAATGTCCAAGTCGCGCAAGTCTTGCAGGTTTAAGCTTGAGCACTTAGTAAGTTCTAATTTATGTGCCACCATTCCTTGTCTTTGTCGAAGGAACATGGCCACGTTCTCCGCAGTACAAGGTTGAAGTAATATGGAACAAATCAAAGAGAGCACGTTCTTAGCACACAAATGCGAACTTTCTTCATTCAAGCTCTCCACTAACGTCGACACGAAAAACTCTTCATTGCAAAAAATGTCCAAGACTGAAGTTGAATACTTGGCTTGTCTGTATTCGTCCAAGACACACTTCGGTAATGATTGGCCATCTTTCGATTGCAAAGCAGTAGGATCGTTTCGGCATTGGATATCTTGACCACCGTACATGGCCAAAGATGCCCGGATCTTGGCCTCTTGCCAGCCTCTTCGTCGCAGAGGGGAGTAAACCAGTATCTTTTGAATGGCTCCGTCCACATCGTTCTCTTTGGCGATCCATTGCAAGAACCCACGAATGATCTTCATTCGCGGTGAAAGCCGTTTGGATTTAGACAAAGGGATCCGTGCAAAAAAGTTCTGAAACGTCGATGGGGGCAAATAATCGTTGCCTAAAATCGAGGCCATCAGATTGCACCGACTTTGATCCATTTGATAATGTTTCAAGAACTTTTCTCGGTCGAATTCTTCACAGGGAATATATTTCTCTTCCGAATCTGGATCGTATTCGGCGCTCCATGTAATCGATCCCAATGGAATCATCCGGACGGGAAACACAAAGAAATCAGAGTCTTGCGTAATGACGGCACAACCCGCCTCAAAAGCGTAAGAAGCCATAAAGGCATCGGCTTCGAATTCCGTCTGTATCACTTTCACGTCCAAATCTCGTACCGCATCCAAAAACACATCTAGAAGTTATTTTCAATTAAAATTCTTAAACATTCCAAAGCCCCACCCCGCTCCCCTTCTAGTATTCCATTGTTGTCTTACCCAAGGCGAACAAAGGCAACACTCTGATTCGATTCTGATTGCCCGTATTGGTCTGGACCGCCAACTTTGCCTTATCGCGCATTCTTTTTAAAACGGTGGCTCGTTTGATGCCTGAGGGCTCATAAGCCCCATCCATAATCACAATGGGTTCAACCCCACATTCTCTCAATCTATTGAAAGAAGGAGGTTGGTAGATGTATTAAAAGGAATTCATTTTTGTCCCCGTTTAGTCTTGTGGAGGAAAGGGAAGCTCTTTCGCATTAGCCTTACATTAAAAAGTGTTGTCGAACCGATTGGTAATATTTATCATAGTCGCCGCCCAAGGATGGATTCAGGCCTTTGGTGGACGCATATAAAGCATATCGAAGGTTATTTCCATCTGAAAGCATTGAAACATTTTTTCTCTCTCTCTCTCTTTCGAATAATAAAACAAAAATGAAACTCTCACCGATGACCACCTTTTCTTTGCCAAGTCGCGATCTTTTGAAGAATTGGCCATCATCAAAAAGAAACGTGGAGAGACCCCGGACACCCATTTTAAGCCTATTGAACGTCTAGATATAAGTTCTAACGTATATGAAAGGTAACTTCTTCGTGCAGGACTACACTCCACAAGTCCAAAAAGTCAACACGCTTGTTTTGAAGTTTGTTGTGAAAAGCCAAGAGGCTCTCTCGGAAAGATTGCCAAAGAAACTCAACTGAAACCTCAAAAACCAAGTTCATTAGAAGCCCTAGTAGATTATAATTAAGTCAGTCGAGTGTAAAAACACTCTCTTAATGCACATTTCACACTATATAGCGACTTTATTCTAAACTATAAACAAAGAATTGGGTTCAATCACAACTGACCGTTCAGATGACCGATTCTTCAAAAGGGATATCGGAGATGTGGCTCCAATCTGAATCATATTCCGGCCAAACGGATTTGCGTCGATCATACAAATTGGCTAATTTCTCGAATGGAGCCCCGAGAGGTCGGAAATATTTCTCGAAATCGATATTATCATAATGAGACACGGTCTCCAAAGAGGACAAAGATGCGGCCACGCTGCCTCGACGTTGACCTTGACCTTCATATCGATAGTCTTTCAATTCGTCTTGAGCAGAATCAAGCCAATCATTTCGAATCGATTGGACTGCCAAAGAGTGCAGCCATGGTTCTGCCACTTGGGCCTTCTGGAAATCGATCTCCTGTAGTTGAGCTTGTCGGAGCACAGTTGAAGAAGAGTTATCCTCGTGCCAATAGGCCATATTATCCTTTTGTTCGTGGTAAGGCTCTTCCTCCACAAAGAGTGGTGCCACGCTTTTCTTGTCCCGTCTTCCGGCAAAGCAACACCATCCCAAGCAAACCGCCAACACCAATAATAAAATGAGCAACAAGAGAAGCAAGCAGCCCAAAACAATGCCCACAATGGCCCAGGTATCGAGGCCGGTTCGGGCATCTGAATCTAATTGAAGCAGAACCTCGTCGTTTGTCTCGATGAGATGGTCTAAAAAGTCCAATTGCTGAGCGCGGCATGCGAGGAAAGACCCGTCAATTTGAGCAGATCCTGTTAGGGAATAGGAACTTGACACCAAACATTGGTTGAGCGGATCATTGCATTGGGAATCATCTTGGGGTGGGGCGTCATCGGTTACATCTTGGTCATCAAGGAACCATCGCAGATTTGGTTTGGGTTGTCCTGCGTGGGCCTCGCAAGTGATTTCAAGAGCCTCTGTCAACTGGAAGTTCGAGCTACCGCTCTCGAAGTTGAGTGAAACCTCGGGCTCTTTTACTTGTTGTATTTCAATGATTCCCCAATTGCTGTTGTTGGTTGATGTCGACCTAATTTCACTGGCCCATGTGCCTTCAAATGGCACGCCGTCTAGACTCACCGTGTTCAAAATACAACGATCATTTTCTTTAGAAATACTCATGGGTGCAGAGCACTGGGTGGCATCTGTGTCTAATTCCACATATACGCATGGTTCGTACGAAGCGTCAGGGAAAGCCCATGTGCACATGTTCCAACTCACATCTCCTTTCGAGAACAACTTTAGGGGCTTGAACTTGGCCACGAACACTGAGTTGCCACTTTCGATTATCAGTGGGTCATTTTGGTCGTTTAGAATGCCCATCGAAATGGTCAACGAGATCACGGTAACGATGAAGTGGCTCAGAGCCACCAAAAGCGAAAACTTCCACATATCAAGGCATTTGTAAATCAGAGTGTTATTGCCAAGGTTGTATTTGTGTATTCATGTTATCTTTGGGTTGTAAGTTCGTTCTCGCTCACCCATTCCACATACTATTCCTCCCTGTAATCAGGCATGATTTTTTTCTAATCTTTCATTAAACTAGTTAGATATGCCCTTGATAGACGTGTGTAGGTATTGAAAGATTAGCATGTACTTACTCAAGAAAGATAACAGCTGTTTATGTGACTTTTATTTGATTTTTTATAATGCGAACGGCGACCGCAATCACGACGATCAACGAATACTAAAAAGAAAATAAAACACAAACCCTGCTTTGAACGTTTTATGCATTTAATGGACTAGTTGACTGGGTTTAACCAAGGATTTCTTAATTTAAGTTCCATGGTCTATGGTTTAACCAAGCACACTCTACAAAATCATTATACTCGCAGATGGAAACAAACGGAGTAATACAAATCAAGGAATGTACATTCTAATCTTTACATTACACGAAAGAAGATTTCTTTGGCAATTATTGATCATTCGCAAGTCTCATATTTCAGATTCTGAATCATATTGAATCGGTTTTCCGTTGGTATTCCCTTCAATGAAGTCGTCATCAGGATTTGGCCCTTCTTGACTTGTCTGAAATTCAAGGGGAACACTCGAGGTATAGGTCTCTTGCTTTTTAACTGTACGAATTTGTGAGAATTCAGACTTTGATCCAACACTCCAAGTGATATCTGATCCGTTAGTTGTCTGTTCCGATTTTCTGTCATTGCTTCCTCTCACAAAGATGTCAACAGAATTTGGCCCTTCTTGGCTTCTTTGAATATTACTGTAACGGACCTCGCTTTCAGTCTTTTGAACGCTCTCGTTTTGCAAAGATTCAAGGAATCCAAACTTTGGACCCATAGTTTTGACAGCATCTTTCCAATCTCGTTTGGGTGCTTCTCCTTCGAGACTAAGGAGAGACCCGGTGGGGCTCCCCTCGCCTTCATCCTTGTAAGCCGTTTTGGCATCTTGAGCATACGTTTCGGTACCATCGCCCTTGTTGGATTCATCAGGTTTAGAGAGCATTTGGTCTCCTTCGCCAAGATAGATCGTTTCTGGTTTCCGACGGTTTTTGAAACAGAGTTTTCCCGTTCGGTAGGACACACACAAAAGGATAATGATGAGAAGAATCAGCACTGCCACAGACACGATGGCGGCAATGATTCCAGGTCCCAAAGAGGACGCGGCGACCAACATAGGCTTGGCTTTGATGTTGAGAAAGGCTTCGAAAGTTTGCTCTTCAATATTGCCTTCTGCATCTACTTGTCGAATGATGCAAAATAGCCTTCGTCCATTGTCATCACTCTTGGCCTTGAAATCAATCTCTTGCTTCAGGGAGTACAGCCCTCGACTATCCATGGTGGGTGGCTCGGAGTCTATGAGTACGGGCTTGAAGTCCTCGTTATTCAATCGCCAAATGACTTCCGGTTTAGGAAATGCTCCCGAGATGTCGAGCACGATCCGTTGGCTTTCGCCATCGCGAAGCTCGAATTCTTTCGGAAAGTCGATTGAGATTTGCGCTGGCTTGATGAGTTGAACTTCAAAATACTGTTGATCACTTTTATGTATATTATTTTGTGAGCTCACTGGCTTGGATTGTAGCTCGCAATTCCACTCTCCTTCATCTAGATCTGAGGTCTTTCCCGTGATGGAGCACGTTGTATCAGAAGTTTTTCTGATTTTCCACTCCAAATTATTGGTTGTCCAAACAGCGGTACATTCCTTTCCAAGGATGTCGTCCGCAAATATCCCACATGATTGGTCTGAGAAGGGCGATTTCCAAAGGCACACGTGCCATGGGTAGTTACTTTCACAAGAAAAAGTCACCACTTTATCCGAGGATAGAGTCATTTGAGGAATGGTGCCTCGATCACCTGCCGGATGCCGTTCGATGATCTCAAACGAAGACATTCGTTGAACTTCATCAGTGAGATCATTTTCTTCAACGACCCGTGCTTCAATTCTTCTTTCGTCAAAACCTTCTACAATTTTTCCCTGGTCATCCTCAATCTCGGCGTGACAAGCAAAAGAGGCATCATCCCAACTCGACGAAGGCACAACGCTCACTCGCTCCACTATTTTGTTGCCCTTGGTTTCGGAGCTTAAAACGGTTAACCCGGAGATGGGACCTCTAGAAATAGACCAAGACATCCTCTTGGGAGTAGGCGTTCCCGTGGCTTCACACTCAAATTCCTTCTCTTTTCCATTGTAAACTGTGATCGTCCTGGGTCCATTAATGATCACTTGAGGTGCTTCAGCCACTTCTATCATTGTGCTGCTGGCTTCAACGTTATCCCCATGTTTTTGCAAGAGGCAAGTCCATTTTCCGACTTCAGGCTCGGTCACACGGTCAATGGTCAATTTACAAGTCTTTTGGTCGCTCGACGAGACTTTTGTCTTAGACAAACCTGTGTTGTGGCACAACTTTTGGCTTGCAGGGGAAAAGATCCCACAAGGGGCCGATCCACTGGGATTTGCCCATTGGCAAAGACTGAATTTCTCGGATGTGGTGCAACTCAATTCGACTTTAGAACCACTTTGGACGTAAAAAGTTGGAACATTTTCCGGACCTGCCTCTGGATCGGTTTGAGGAAATCGCTCAATAATCTCAAAAGCCGTAGTAGCTCCGACAACAAACACCAAGGCTACCCAAATTTTGACGGACATGGTGAGACCTTCAGTGATCTCAATTGAGTTGAAAATGGACCCACCCTAGTGTGGATTTCTAGCCAATATCTCTGATAACCCAATGAGAGAGAGAGATAAGAGACAGGGACGCAATATTTATTCATTCATTCGCCGTGTAACTGACTCAACAGATATCGATGTATATACATTCACAAAATCACTGATGCGTCATACTTTTCTTGGAAGAAAAAAATAATAATAGAAGTCTCAATCCAAGACACTGTTTGGGCTTAATGGTGTCAATCCATTTGAGACAAGATCTTTTCCTTATCTTTCCCACGCTTAGGTGAGCAAAGTGACGAGGATAAGACAAAATGAGAAAAAGGTACTGATAAGTGAAAAGATGTTGAATACTCAAGCGGCAGTTTGGGATTGCTCCTCTTCTTCCACCAACACCATCGTTGTAGCTTCACCCTCTTCCTGAGACCCGTCTTCATCCATTCGGGTGGCAGATTGATTATTCATACTCTCCTCCGCAATGCTTTCATCAGCAGCTGAGTCTGCCTCGGTCGTTGAAGCAGCATCCGAAACGATAATGTGAGTTGTCTCTTCCTCTCCGGATCCAGAGTCATTTGTTTGAGACACGAGGATTTGTTGGCCCTCATCTTCGCCTTTAATAGATATATTGGCAGCCTCCACTTGGGTTCCATCGGGCAAAAAGAACTTTCCATCCGCTCCTTGGACGGCATAAGTTGTGGTAGTGGTAGTAGTTGGCGAGTTGACATCTCCGTCGTTGCTCATTTGTAATGCCATCGAAGATCCCGCCTCGGAAACCATTACTTTACTGCCATCTTGGCCAAAGATCATGCCATCTTGGGTTTGCAAAACCGTGACCGGCATCCCGTCACTACCCATGACCTGCTGGAGTTGGCTTGGGTCTACCACGATCAAGCCATTGTTTTGATCAAAGTCCTCTGATTGAATGACAACAATCATGTCTTGATCGCCCGTGTGAACGATGGTGCCGTCACTTCCCAACAAGATGGTCTGACCTTCGCCATGCTCGTCCATTTGATTAGCCATTACAAGTTCCATCGTCTCTTGTTCATCTGTGGAGGGGTCAACCTCCATCTTTTGTCCCTTGATTGAGGTGAGTCGTTTCGGTTCCGTCTTGATCTTCATCTTGCGGTTGGATGAGTTGTCCTTCTTTTCAGGCTCCAGATGGAAGAGATGCTCCTTCCTGATGTGCAGTTTCAAATCTATATGCGAGGAGAAGGATCGCCAGCAATGCAAGCACAAAAATGGCAACTCCCCCGTGTGTAATAAGAGATGATGCTTTAAGCCAATGGGCACCTTAAAGGAGGTATCGCACTCTGGGCACAAGCGATTTTTGGTATTACCAAATTCGTCCACCATGTGACAGAGGTTGTGGAACATGACCTCATAGCGCCAGCCAAACTTACGCTCACAGATTTCGCACGCCAATTCACCGTTACTCGGCGTCCGATCCCAATCAACTCCTCGCACAAGGCCTTCGCCAATATAGAACTCGTAATTGATTTCCCACTCTTGCAATCCTCTCGAGCGGAAGTCGTTGAAGTCGATCTTTTCTTTCTTTCGTTCTGCCCGTAACTTTCTTCGCTCTTCTTTTTGTCTGAGTTTCTCCGCTTTTTCTTGTTCCTTCTTCAGCTTCTCCATTTGTTGCTCTTCACGATCTTCGGCCACGATGTTCTGATGATCTTCGAGGATGTGCTGATGAACGGCAATAATACTCTGGAACTGTTCTTGGCAATGAGGGCACTTGTTGGCATCGATGCCGCCTCCTCCGTGTTTCTTTTTCATGTGAGTCCGCAAGTTGGCGGGTTGGGTAAACCTACAAGGGATCATAGAAATCGTTGATGAATGATAATTGAAGGAGCATCAAATCAAAATCGAGGGTAGAAAAGCTTTGTCGTACCTGTTTCCGCAAAGAGCGCATTGGAACGGCTTTTCTCCAGTGTGAACCACCACGTGATGGAGTAATGCTTGGCGAGTGGTGAATTTCTTCTCGCACACCGAGCAGACCAAAAGTTTGTCGCCCGTATGCAATCGACGATGTTGAGCCAGATCTCGCTTCCATTGAAAGCCTCGACCGCATTCTTCACATCGGTAGTTGGTGGTCTGTTGTCGTTCTTTCTATAACAAGAAGGAACACCAAGGTTATCGAAGACTTCATTGGACTAGTTCCAATGGTGAATCGTGATTGATCTTACCTCTTTGTAATGAGTGAGTACATGGCGACGCAATTCCCACGGCCAATTCCACACTTTACTACACTTGGGACACTCGTACTTTTGCTTGCTTTCGGGTTTCTTGGGCGCGTTCCGCTGTTCCTTGTCCTTGAGCGAAGCCTTGTAATGCTCCACAAATCGCTTGATGTCTTCCGGGTTTTCACTCTTGATCTGAAACTTCTTCTCCAATTCGTACTTATCCGCATCTTGACCTAAATGAATGACAATATCCGTGCTTTCTTCCGGATCGTCATAGTACTCCCCCTCTTCATCGGATCCAACGTCATCGGCAAACTCATCAGCCGGTGTGTTCCACTTAAAACTTTCCTTTTTCGATTTCTTAGCGGATTTGCCCGGCGAAACCGGCGCCTTGACCGCATTACTCACTTCGGTCACTTCCGATTGTCCATTTTCTTTCACGGTCCCATCCTCGCTCTGATTCTCCGAGGCTTCATTGCTTTCCTTTTCCGACGTTTCATCAGTCTGTTTTCCATTGGCTTTGGAAGCTTTCCCGCCCGATTGTTCCGACTCTTCCGGTTCTGCCTCCAGAGCGGTTTCTCCTAGTACAGCCGCATCCGCCGCATCTTCATCATTCTCGGCCCAATCCGAGGCGATTTCGACCAATTTGGCCTTGGCCTTGGCACTGGATCGGCTGGATTGACGCACGGCCACGCGTGGTGCTTTCTGTCCGACCTCCGCGGCCTCGGGAGGCTGGGTGGCCTCGGTGGGCGACGATTGGCCGGGCTGAGTGGCCTTCGGGGTTTCGCTATCCGACATTTTGAGTGTTGCGTGCTCAAATCACGCAATCTGTCCCAATCAGGCGGTCCACAACAACAAAACAACCGACTGGAACGGCGGGATGGAACCTGGATCCCGGCGGGAAGCGTCTCGTCCAGGCGGGATCGGTCCTGCGAGGGGCTGGGCGTGTCGATTTTCCGGTTGGCGTGATGATGATGATGATGCCTTCAAAATGGAGTCTCCGTCGTCGTCGTCGTCGTCATTTGTGGCGTCAATGTGCTTGGCGGCGGCGGTGGCGCCGATGGCGGCGATGGCGCCGAGCAGCGTCAGTTACTACTACTCCTTTGGTTTAAGACGGGAAACACAGCGAGACGCTTCTGCTCTCTGGTCTGGCTTTTCAACAACAGCAGCAGCCCTACTAGTGCTACTAGTATTAGAGCATAAAGGCTGCCGTCACTGCCGTTTGCCTGGTGCGCTGCTGTTGTATGGTCAGAGATCTGGCTCTCGACGATTGGGCAGGTTGAGAGAGTGGAGCCAGCGAGCTAGCGGTTCTGACTTCTGAATCGGGTCTAGGGCTAACGGGGCACCGCGTAAATTCGTGGAGATGATGTCATTGGCTCGCAACGCTCTACATTGATCACGCAAACCTTTCGACCCAAAAATATGCCAGAACAGTTTTTGCGCTACGGATGGGGCGAGTAGGATATCACAGCACATTCGAACAATTCGAATAGAACTCAAAAAAAGGGGGGTTAGCAACAAACATTGAATTTTCATGTATTCGAAAGAATATATTTTTTACTTTTGTATCTACACATGATTCCTTACTTTTTGCCGAAGGCTGGCTAGGCTGGACGATTTTATTATTTGTTCTCTTCTCTGGAGCACTGGTCCCCACAAATCTCGCGCAGCGGCGGACTGGTTCAGGGTAACGAATTCAGATTTTGAAAATAATTTTCCACCGAAAATTAATGTAAAAATCGTTCTCCTATTGTCTAATTTTCATATCCTTTTTCATTCGATTCGATACATCCCTTAGGATATATCCCTAATCAATGCCTTGTTGTGTTCAAATCATTTTTCTCCAATGTCTAGACCAACTTTGCCAATGATGTGGCCGACAACCTGATGAAAATCTACAAACCAAAACAAAGAGCAGTTGCAGTTGGAAACGTAACTAACTAAAGCATTTTTATAGCTAACTACATACATTACAATAGAAACTTTGTTCCAACTTTCCTCACTCACTGAACTGAAGCGTATTATGGACTCGATCCGGGGATTTCATTCGAGATTGAACGCCATTCGGTCCACCCGTAGACCCGTTCCTGCCGCATCAGAGATCATGGACGATATCGATGCCGAGGATCCATTGGCGGAAGACCCATTCGAATTGGAAATGGAAAAGGAACTGGAGCGCCGCGCCCAAGACGCTCAGAGAATTCAAGGCTGGACCCAATCGCCCAACGATCCAATGCCATCTGCATCCACATCAGGCACCACCGGGGCTTATGATCCGATATATTTTGATTCCGACGATGAGAATGAGCCCGAGACCGAATCCCCATTCACGCCATCCAAGCGAAAAATGATTTCTAATGACGAATTACTCTATGATCCCGATCAGGACGACCATGATCAAGCTTGGGCCGATGAGATCAGAAAGCAATACATCCCCGAGGAACACAGGTCGGTTGAACGCTGATAAAGATACAGAAAATATGGGTTTTGGGGTCAATAACCTCTGTTCTCAGCCAAAGAAACGATCAACTATAGCTCATTCTTTTCATTTCTCGTTTTTCAGACAGACCGGCCAATCTCGATCGTCAAAGGTCAAACCTCTTCCAAACAGCGATGCCGTTCTCAATTGTCCGGCTTGCTTCAATGTGTTGTGCTTGGATTGTCAACGACACGACGTTTATGAAACCCAGTACAGAGCTATGTTTGTCACAAATTGTTCGGTGGATACCACGCAAAGACTCAAATATCCCAAGGCCAAAGCTGGTTCCAAAAAGAAGGCCAAGAAAACATTGGAAGAAGAGACCGACCCGCCTGATGAGTTCCACCCCGTAAAATGTGATCACTGCTCGACTGAGGTGGCGATGTACGATAAGGACGAGATTTACCACTTCTTTAATGTCATGGCTAGTCACTCTTAGTCACTTAGTCAGTGTCCTCATGCTCTGGTTTGAGGTCATCCGAATCTATTATCAGGTGGAGTTGGATATTGGCTATGAGGATGTGATCGCCTAAAAACATCACCAGAATCTTATCAAACGAGACTGTAGAGTGTGCGTCGAACACAATGGTAATTTTGGTCCAGTATCCTCCATGGTCGGTCTCGTGTTCGGGCACTAGCTTTCTTTGGGTGGTCAGGATGCGATCATTCGAGTCTAAACATTTTAACATCGTCAGGACAGAGCTCGTCCTGAAATGATAGAAAACGACCTAAAAAGGGCTCGAGTTCTGTTGCAAGTGCTTCTTCACCTTCCGCTAAAGATATAAACCCACGCGGTGAATTGAATCGTCGGTCTTAGAGCGTTGACTAATCGCATTGAAATTCCCAATTCTTGCAGGCTGTGAATTACAAATTTGAGAATAACCTTTGGCTTGTTTCATCAATAACAATGTCAACTACCTGATCTTCTGGTGCATTTCATTGGGTCCATGCGTGAGTTCAGCCGAAAAGCAAGCGCGTGTTCCCTGAAGTTGCTGTGGTATTGGGATTGACGTGGTTCCAAGAAGCTTCTTACTCCAATTCGAATGAAAGTTACCAACATGAAGCCAATACGGAAACTTATTTGGACTCTGAGAATAGAGTTTCATTGAGCAGTCACCATTGCGGATTAGATTCTGCTTGAAAGGAGTCCGAGAGTTATAGATGTCACGATAAAAACACATCGGAAGGTTCTGCACAGACGTGACAAAGTCTAGGTTTTTTTGCGAGAATTTCTTGATCCAAAACACATCGCAATCAATGATTTTCATCCAGAGCTTGCAGACACACCGACATTCCATGAGATCGTCGAGGGTTAAAAACAGGAAGATTGCCTCTTTAAGCTCGTTCGGCAAGGCTTGGAACCGCAACATTATTTCGTCTTCTACTATCTTTGCACATTGGAACCCATAATTGGTGAACTAAAAAATAAACGAGTCTTTTTTTATGTGTGAATGATTCGGTCAAGTGTATCGGTTCTGTGGTTTTATGTTATATATTTATTATTATTAGTATCATCACTCATCATACTTCAATACTAAGAAGCAATTGCCTGCTGAAGGTGCCTCTGCAAAATTTCTTGGTCGAGATTTCGACCAATTAACACTATGACACAGTCCTGACATTCTTGAGACGTTTCATACGTGTCATAGGTGTCGTGAACTCCCTGAACAATCAAGACGGGTAAAGGGGGCTCCTGGGCTACCAGGGCCTTCAAACGGAGAATTTGGGCAAGTCTGCCATCGCTATTTCTCACTGTTTCTTCCCAAAGTAGCGCCTGGAAGAACAATTCAAGTTTGGACCAATTCATGGGTCCACTTTCCCTTAAGGTAACTGTGCCCACCGAGGCATCTAAATGAGGTGTGTTATAGTCCACATAGTCAAACTTGGTCGGTCGGACGTCCATTTGAGCTCGCCCGTCATATGCGTGGAGATCCAAAATGAGATTGATATCGATCCGGCTTTTCACCGTCTCAATTAATGGCGCAGAACTATTGATGGTTTGGATTTCTTGCCGCACAATCTGAAGATTGTCCACTAGATCAGTCTTGTTTAACAGTATCACATCGGCCACAGCCACTTGTTTCACGGCCTCATTGAGGGCGCCTTGAGGTCGCTCTTCCCGGAGATGGTTCAAGGCATACTTGGCGTCCACCACCGTGATTACACCGTCCAGATACAAGTCACTACCAAGTTCTTCGTCCATCCAGAAGATGGAAGCTACAGGACCCGGATCAGCCAACCCTAATGAGAAATAATACGGCTTAAAACAAGTTTGGGATTTCAACACCTTGTTATGTTGTTGTGTTTAGCGTTTAGCACCTACCCGTGGTTTCAAGCAGAATGTAGTCAAATTTCCCTTTCTTTTCCATTAAGGTTTCGATGGCTTTGACCCCGTTATCTTTGACCGAGCAACACAAGCATCCATTTCGCAATTCCAGCCACTCCTCATACAATTGTCCTTCATTTCCCACGGCCAGCGACTTCTCCTCAATAGCGCCCTCGCCGAATTCGTTCAAGATCACGGCAATCTTCTTATTATGTTCTTCCGTGAGAACGTAATTGAGCAACGTGGTTTTGCCCGAGCCCAAGTAGCCCGTGATCACCGTGACCGGCACTTTGTTGTTATCCCCTTGGGCGAGTGCTTCACTGAGCACCAAATCCGGACAGATCTCCTCTTCTTCCCCCTCCAGATCTGGTTGACCGACAGAGGCAACCTCAATTGCGTCTGGCGGGGGAACTTTCTCGGATTCGAGGGCGGGACTGTTCATGATTGGAGAGGAACGGTTCCCAATGCGTTGTTAGGGGGTGGGCTAAATGAAAGAATGGCGTTGGATTGATTGGTTACGAAAAAGCCCAAGAGAATGAAATCATTGGGCGAAACAAAAACCAAATGTGTGAAGCACTCGACAACAAACACTTCATGCATGCATGCGGGCAGGCAGGCAGTTTTTGCAACCAAGAAATCAGCAAATATCAACAACAAAAGTGTTACGAAAGTTCGACGAGGTATTTCAGGCAGCGCCATCTACCCTCTCCCATATGACAACAAATGAGCAGAATTTCAAGATATTTTTTCATGTCACTTTGTAGAATTTATCCCGATAAATGACATTAGACATTTCAGGCAAATGAGGATTTTACCTTTGAAGGCCATTGGTGACATTACATGGAGTTGTTATTGTTTGCAGTTTGATTGTGTAGTTCCTGCTAAAGAAGCTTTAGTTCCTGCTAGAACTGGCGGGTTGTGCGCATAACCAGTTAACCACCCTGAGCTTTATCTATGCTTTTGAGTTTTGGTTTGTTCTGTAACCTTATAAACAAGCGCTGCATCTTAAAGAAGATTAATTCATAAGCTGCTTGTCTTGTACTATGGATGGATTGACTTTGCATTAACTGATTGAGGGATAATATCATAACAGAGCGAAATAATGTTCAACAACTTGCAAAGCCGTTCGTGTTCTTTATGAGACAAGGCCAAGTTCCAATGCATTCATGTGCAGTCAGCCTGTTGAAATCAAAACAAGAAATACTGTTCCCTGTTCAGTGTTCACAGCTTACAACTGATCGCCCCAAAAATCGTGTTAGCTCTTTTTGCTTTTACCTAAAGGCTTTACTTTTACCTAAGCCGTATACTTTCCTAAGCACAACAAGCGGTTTTGGACACAACTTGAGTAGCTTACGGAAGGTCTAGCGTCTGTAGAAAGGTGATTTTCATTTTGTCAACCTATGATTGGCAGTGTCGAAACTAGAGCTACCTCTGCTCCAAACATCTCTATGAATTCTACTTACAGAAGAGGAAGCAAAGACAGCTGTTTGTTGTTGTTTTTGAGAGCCCAATGAGACCCTATTGGGTCCTTTAAGGAGCAGCTGACTAGGAGGTCGCAGTACATAAGACTGGGAGGTCACCTTAGTAATACAGCTCCAGAAATTGCACCCTGACACAAACATGTGACCCATTTTCGAGCTTCTAAAGGTATATTGGACACATTAGAACAGAAATTTTGTGCATCAAAGCTCAAAGGTTGCACGTGATTTCCATTTCACTGTTTGCGCTTGAAGGACTCAATTGAGTGAACGATAGGGGAAGTGTTATGGACGCAATATTTAATATTTAATACTAAATCAGTGGATGAATTGTCTAGACATCATTCTGGTATGTGTTTTTGTCTCTTAGAGATAATTAAATGCAACCCACTCTTGGGTAAATCACGTTTACCACGCATTATCAACCCTATTCAATTTATCCTGACATACCAATGGTTTCAGATTATAAGTACCTAACAACACCATCAAAGTGAAGAATATAGTGCTCCATGAAGGTGATCTGTTCTTTACTTCATTCTGGATGAATAATCATTCAGAGGGAATCATCAACAACTCAACTATAAGTTGATGAATAATTTGTTCAATATTGCGCCTCCTCTCAGTTCAGCTTGGCAAAATGTTGATATTTGGCATCTAATGGATTTCAAGCATTTCAGACGGTAAAATATTGAATAAAAATTATGTTTTTATTGAGAAGAGTGTGGATGCTTTGGGTGTAAGTTTCATTCTTAATAACAGGGCCACAGTTTTCTCTAAAACACGCTCAATTTTCATGAAACTTCATCTGTGTGTGATTGAACCAGTTATCTGAAGTTGGTATTATTACATTCAAGTTGTACATGCTTTTAATTGAGATCCATTCTCAGTTTTGTGCAAGACATTGATCTGAAGCAGCTCAGTTTTGACTAATTCCTGAGAACAGAGAACATCAGTATAGAAATTGATGGCAGGAAAAGGAGTGCTATCTCATGCTGCAACTTAGTTCTCAAATGATGTTTGCTATCAAACACCTTTTTTATCGTCTTTTGGCAATTTCGTTCAAATTCACTGCAGAGCTGCACCGTTCTAAGGGCCTTCTTGGGCTACGAGTGAGCTGAAGTTCGCGTCCTGTGGTGAGAGGTTCCTGTTCTAGACCTCGTAAGTATTTTCGAGTGCACTCTCTCTCTCTCTCTTCACATTCCTCGTACTTGCTAATGAAATCATGCCGTCGTGCGTCCGTGAAGTGGTCTGTGAACTGGGAACGCGTGTCCTCGGTGATTTCGTGATATCGTTTGTACCGGCGAGGTTTTCAACGGATTTCTACTCACTCAGGCCATACATAGGTCACTGTATTCCGAATCACTGTATTCCGAACTCCGATTTTGTTTCGGAGATCCTTGTCCAGGAACCACTACCTACCCACCTACCCACCCACCCATCTGCTTAACGATCAGACGTGTCGGCCGTGTCTGTACCAACCGCATTATTATTCATGCAATAAAATCAGTCAAGATCATACTTATGGATCCAGGGGCAGTGAAAAATGTCATCGGAATCAATAAAAAATTGGCCGAGATTTTGCACCGAAGCGTGGATTTTCAGGACCAAATCGAGAGAGTCCTGACTCAATCCCAAGGCCGTGCTAGTAGCCAACAACCTCCCATTCCAGCACTGGATGAAGCTCTAGATGCGTTGGACTCCACTGGGGATCATCGCACCTTAGAAGGTCGTGACATTGATGTCTGCATTCGGGTCCGCCCACTCCTCTCGCATGAGACGTCCAAAGGCTTTTTTTCCACGACCTTTGCCCGAGGGGAGGACTCGGTGACGGCCATGGAACCTCGGATCGATGTCCGAGGTGAGCCCAGAGTCAAGACCCACGATTATCACGTGGATTTTGCTTTTGGCCCGGATAACACCACCCACCATGTCTATGACAATGTGACTCGGCCTTTGATTGAGCTTGGGCTCAAAGGTGGGGTTTGTACCTTATTGGCTTACGGTCAAACTGGATCTGGCAAGACCTTCACCACCGAAGGGATTTTGCGGCAACTCGGACGCGACTTGCTTCGATCGAGTCAAGCGGATCGTTGGCTCAAACCCGAGACCACCGAGGGTGCGCTGAAACTTCATATGGCCTTCTATGAGATCTTGGGAAACCAAGCCACTGACTTGATGAAGGAAACCCGACCTAATGTTGGGATTATGGAGGACAAGTTTGGCCAAATTGTGGTCAAGGGAGCCTCCGAAGTCGAGTTGGTCTCTGATGATCAGTTTGAAGCGGCTGTAGATCGAGCCATGTCGCATCGACGGACTAAAACCACCTTCAAGAACGATACGTCAAGCCGTAGCCATGCCGTTTGCGCTATTCGAGTGGAAAATACGACTATGCCGGCGGCAGAACACGGGCGAATTTTTGTTATCGACTTGGCGGGCTCTGAAAGTGCCTCCGATTCTCAATTTCATGATCGCAGCTTGATTAAAGAAACGCAAATGATTAATGGTTCTTTAATGGCTCTAAAAGAATGCATTCGTAACCGAGCTCTATCCGCTTTGAATCCGGATAAGTTCTACCACATTCCATATCGCAACTCCAAGCTCACATTGCTGCTCAAAGATGCCCTGGAAGTTGAGTCCCATCGTCAATGTAAAACGGTGGTCATGGCTTGCGTATCACCGTCGTGTGCTGACGTAGGCATGACTCTAAATACCTTGAGATATGTCACCCCGATTCGTGTCGGTCAATCCAATCGGGAGAAAATCGAGCCAAACCCGAAAAATCCGGCCAATTGGAGTAACTCTGAGTTACGTCATTGGGTAGAGACTGCGTCCAAGGGTGCTGTCAATCCAGATATTCTTTGTCCATTTGAAAGTGGACGACAGATCCTACGGTTATCTGAAATCGATTTTCTTAGCCGAGTTATGGAAAGTAATCCGAAAATGGGAGAGAAACGAGCCAAGACATTTTATGTATCATTGTGGAAGAAACTCATAGATTGCCGTACAGCAATGAGGAAGGAAAAATTAAAGGCCAAACCGCTAAGAAGTGGATTTGAACCAATTGACATGGATGTAGAACTAACGGAACGAGTCGCTAAAGAGGCAGAGGAAGAACGGAAACAGGAGGAAGAACGAATCAATAAGTTGACAACTTTCACAATTCGAGCCTAGTAACCATGACGTCTTCAGATTCAAAAGCCTCTCTCATTCAATTGTTCAAACCCGGAAATCGGGTCCTCGAGATTGGTTGCGGCTTTGGAATATTCACTCAAGATTTATCAAATATTTTCAAGCAAGTTGTCGCCCTCGACATCCTTGCATCCTCCGTAGAGCGAACTCGAGTCCTTATGCAAAAGAAGAGCCACGTGAAAGTTGTTCAAGGAAACATTCTTCATATGCAATTTGAGGCGAAATCTTTCGATGCCATCGTATTATGCCGCACCCTACATTTTATCGAAGACATCGAGACGTTGTTTAAACTCATCGACATTTGGCTCGTTCCAGGAGGATCTGCCTATTTTGTTCACTCACCTCTTTTTGAGTTGTCCAAAGGCGACGCAAGTTCAGAGGCACAAAGTTTTCGTATTGGGGAAGCCTTTCGTTCCTTTTGTAACACCACGTTTCAATCAACATTAAAAAGCTATTGGTCACCTCAGACCCAAGTCAACTTCAACAAGTATTGTAACCCCACTCGAGACCCCTCGAATTCTATCTTTGGCGATGTTAATCGAAAATCCCAGGAGATCAGGATACAGAGCGAACTCCCATTGCTCGATCTCTTAAATGAAATGATGGAGCTTCACATTGTACAGGCCTTCATCTCGGAAGAACCTGGAAATCGAACACTTCTGGAAGACAATATTCTGGAACTTCAACGAGAAATCATGTGTCTTCTTGAAATGGACCCTTCAGATCTGTACTTTGAGGATATCCAAGTGATAAAAAGTTCCGTCTATTTCTTTGAAAGAAATACCAAACCTCTATTTTAAACCATTGACAAAATAAAACCCATGAGTACTATTATTATATTTCAGATATCATGAGCGAGATGGACAACACGGCTGCTCTTTACGACAAATATCAAGATGTCGAAAATCTCTTGCTAAAAGACGATCCACCGGAACAACCTTACAGTTCCAGATACAAGGCTCGTGATCTTCTGGAAGAGATGCTCCGAATGAGTCAAGACCTCTCGTCGAACATGATAAAAAAGTTGTCAATTCACATACTAGCTAAAATAGGGGCAATCGATCAAGAAGTTGAGGAGCTGGCCAAAAGTCAAGAACACCTCGAAGCGGTGCAAGATTTCATCGATTCTTCGGATAGCCTCTCCAGTGAGACGATTATTCCTCGACTAGTGGTATTCAATCAGGTAAGCATTCGTACTTAAATTGTCTTTGTAGTAGTTTTAGAGTCCTTTAGCCGTGCGGTTTCTTTTCTTTTTCTTCTTAGCTGGGCATTCTGTGGACATCGAGAGGAGAAATGGAAAAGGCCAAATCATACTTGCTTGAGGCGAATGTCCTCTATGAACGGTTCAAAACAAATGGGGAAGGTCCCCTCTGTCTGCTCGAGGATCTGATTAAGCCCAAAAGTCCCGCTGACCAGAGCGACCCAAGTCATCCGGATCGAGAAAAAGCCCTCGAGCTCTTGAACACCCATACGTATTATTACCTTGCCCAAGTATACGAAAAACTTGGAGCTCGAGACAAAGCAGGCGAATGCTGCCATATTACTCTTAAGAAACAACTGAAACTCAAAGAGTTCAACTCATTAGACTGGGCCCAAAACGCAGCCACATTGTCTCATTTTTATGAAGTGGATGGCAATTTCCCCGCTGCAAAAACTCACTTGGGAGCTGCCAGCTATGTACTAAAGCGTTTTCAATCGGAAATGGAAAGTAAAGAATTCCAGGACGACCAAGAACGTTGTGACTTGATGGAAAAGATCGGACAAACTGAAGGCATGGTCTTGAGATGCTGGGGAAAATATGCGTTAGTCCTATTGCAAAAGTCCATGGAGCGAGTCTGTCGTGAGGGTGAAAATTCTGAAGAGCCATTAGTCGTCAAGAACATCGAAGATGAGGAGTTCCCTAGTATGATTGAAGAGTTTCCCTCGATCGAAATTGATCCCGAATTTCAAGAAGTGCCTTCTCAATATGTCAAGAACTTTGAGCAAGCACGGCAAGTGTTCCTTCCCGGTCAAAGGTTGCTAAACCGAGCCAAAGAATTCTTCACCTTTGAGGAGCATTGTACAGACTTCACCGAAATAAATCAAGATATTAGTGCCCTTCACAAAGCCCTCGTATTTTTTGAGCCCGATCCGGACCGTCGATTCAAAATCCACAAGCGTCGACTGGAGCTTTTGGAAATGCCCTTGAAAGAACTGAGCAATTCATCATACCTGCTCATTCGAAGACAACTCATGTTTGAACTCGGCGAAACTCACGAATCCATGATGGACGCTAAATTAGATCAAATCCGGCATTCCCCCGGACATTTGTCGCTCTCATCCCAGATGGAAAAAGTCAATGCCAATGTGGCCAAGGCTGTCTCCTATTTCAAGGCTTACCTTGATTCGCTTCAAAACAAAGATGGAATCATGCCTGATCCCTTTCCGACCGAGATTTGTCGTCCGGCTTTAGTCGCGTATTTCCACTTGGCCCGACTGTTTGACAAATTCATGGTTGCCGAGCGAACAACAGAAGCCCTTAAAAATAAGGTGCAAGTGTATTGCTATTTCAAAGAGATCGTTGATTATTGTCAAAATCATCCGGAGGTCAAAGAGGTCGTGGCCGAGGAACTTCCTTTGTGTCAAGAAATGGTCCGACTTCTGCCCGTCAAGATAGAAAAAATGAAAGCCGAACTTCAAGCACGATGATTGGTTATTCTGCTCATTGGCATTATCATACTTGGATTGCCCTGTGTTATTTAAATATCTTTGAGATACAATGCTTGTTTGGCTTTATGTGTTTTGTGAAAAGATGCACAATGTGCATGCTCTAGGGATCGCTTGAGTTCACATAAATTGGGTTGGCCAATGTTCAATTTGGGACACGCCACTTTGTTAACAAACAGTAATCAAGTCATCAGATGCTCCCAACAGATTATCCTCCCTAATCCCTTCGGTCGTTTTTCTAGTTGTACGGATCTACGTACGTACATACTTCCTCTCCGTCCCAATAACACTCGTGCTCTTCGTACACATCAATGAGCCATATTGCATCCCAGATCCCAGTATGCAACACTACGACTAGCTTGATCGGCCATCTCGCAAATGGTGGGTAAATCTGTTTCGATTCGTACACTTACACACGAAGCGACGCGATTGGGTTCAGTTCTTTCGCCCGTTTAAATAGAGTGGTTGTGAAGGATTTAAACGGCCTTTGAGCATATGCAAAGCTGTCATTTATCAGATCATTACCATAATAATAATCGTATGTACAGTACGATACGAGTGTAGCGAAGCACATGCCGGAAATGCTTCCAACGATTGGCGATCAAAACATGGGTTCCTACCTAATCTTATGCCAGAGGGTTTATGAATAAAGTTTAACTGATTAAAAGTCTAGTTCTTTAAATTGGTGTTACTTCACCTTGGGTGTGGAAGTTGTGAAAATTTGAATTGGTAGGCGATTCATCACGAATGAACACTTAGGAAACTTTAAAGCGTCGCTTTTATTCGCATTCTGTTCAAGAGGTTTACTGTGTAAACCTGTGTGTGGGTTGGTGATTCCAAAAGCCGAGAGAAGAAAGCTTTGGAGATTTCATTTGAAGTATTTTTAAGATTGAAATTTTGTTATATTTTACCCGCCTAAAATTAAAGAGCTTCATTTGGAAATCATGATTACAAATCATATGAATCTTTGAATATCTAAGCATGATCAAATATTCCATCAATCTATTTTTCTCATGGTCAACTCTAAAATACCTCGGTTTCCATAGCTTCATGCTTCACTCATTGGCATGTGGACGTGAAATGCTGAAGAAGAAGAATGTGAGAAAATTATCAGCGAGCATGTGATGAATGAATGGAGAAATGAATGAACCGGTGAAAAGGTGTCAATGATTTTGCTGTGCTCGGAACTGACTAACAATATTACCACCATTGGTCCGAAGAGACGCTCATAGTTAATTCATGATGTCATACTATTTCGTCATCTCCCATCAACTCCCTCCTCGCCTCACTTAATCCCAGGTACGTAGAAGTTAGCCATCATACAACATTCAACGTGGCTTGGTTGGATAGAAAACTGTTCCACACTCACACTTCCCAAGAGTGTTCAGACCGTGGACAAGTTTTCTCACGATCGAAACATACATTGAAATTTCTTTCAACCCAGGTGTCAAAAGCTGAAAACAAATGCCATACCAAGTCGCGCTTTTGGAGAGCCATTTGTCTTTTAGAGGAATAGAAAATACCAGAAAGGCATTGTTCTGGTTTGTCCAGTACTTGGCCATTTATTTAGTCGTACAATGAGAAGGTAAATTCTTCGCTGGACCGTTCCAAATCGACTTTCCCCACGCAATCATGGAGTGTCCCAAGGGTCAGCTTGAGGTCTACATTATGAATCCCCCAGCTGCATAATGACTACGAGAATTGCTTGGACCGTAGCAACCAACACAAAACTTTCGTCAGTCTCATTTTATCATCCTCATCATCAGCCATACCCACATTTACCTAGTTCATCCACCTGCTGACAGGGAGACCCGGCTATTCTATGTTCAGAACTCCTATGGGAGCTCTAGATGCAGGAACTACTATTGCTTGGATTGCTGATATAAGCCAAAGGGTGGGTCTTCATAGAAAAAAAGGAAATTAAATATTCAAGATCCTTAGGGCGACTCTTCAATCCAGTTGTAGCAATCGTTTAAGCCTTTTGCAACACTGAACATGTTTTATTGCGGTCGAATATTCTAAAATTTTGTAGAGTGGGATAAGTGCACGTTGTCCTATTGCAGATAGCAAGGCATGTTGAGACATTTTTATTGAAACCATCTCAATTCGATTACCTCCAAAAATTGATCATCCGATTGAACAAAACCATTTGGAAAAACACTCTGGAAAGCTTTCGTACCGAACAGTAAACTTCGTTAGTATTGTTTGTACAACGAATACGGAACCACGTACCATAATCCAAAAAAAGAAGCAAAAGATTGTTTATTCATGGTTAATACAATTAAAGGATAAACAATCTAACAAGTTGTATATTAAGTTGAGTAGGTGACAAATCAGTGAAACAAAGCAATCAAAAGTTAATAATTTTATAGACAAAAGCGAAATTGTCGTAGCATGCTTGTCAAGCTTGTCATTTTCTCTTCAATCCATTTAGGGTAGATCATCAAAATAGGCAACATTCTCACAATTCTTGTATAAATTAACTAGCAACTTGTTCAGTGTTTTCTATCAGCCATAATGCTTACAATTCAAGTATCCGTGGAAAGCTCAACTCTTTGAAACTCGCCCTATTGCTTAGTTCGATCTCCCCCTCATCTCCGTTCATTGGAAAGCTCTCGTCATTTTTTGGGACCGATGGAAACGGGACTTTGTACGACGTACTGACGACGAGAGACAGGGAGAGAGAGAGAGAGGGTGAAGGAAACAGAGCAAGACCGACGAGATCGTGTGCGCATAGAAGATAGTTGTGGCTAGTAAAGTTTTCGATGTGACATATGGGAACAAGTGGATTGAATAAAAGGGATCGAGTCTAATAATTGGATCTAGTTTTCTCTATTCGCATATGGCATATTGTGAAGTTGATGACATCACCCACTACAATGCTTTTCCGTCATTGACAGTGGATGGATGTGCGAGGGAACGAAATTACTTTTTTGAACGATCAATGCCTTTTTTCCAAGGGATCACTACCGGGCGTTTCAAAAGAAACGGAACACCAAAGTATATCGTCTATAACTCGTGAGTGGAACCATATATGAACCTCACTTTTATGGAATATGATTGGCCAAACACTTGGCTTGAAGATTCAGAAAAAAGCAATTTTACTCAAGTAGAATATTTAAGCAACGACGATTTTCCCGTGAATGGTCATTTCTGAAAACAAAGCTTTCGTGACTCTCCCCTCTGAAATTTGAATATCGTGAAGATAAGGCGACATAAATGGAATAAAACCATAAGTATCTCAATAAATGTTATCTGTCGCGTCTTTTTGAGCATGATACATATTTTGTGAGATCAACCATTTCTGAGTTAAGGACATGGTTTCCTGTTCCGTTTCTTATGAATCACCCGGTATTGTATGTAGTAAGGCAAATCTTAAACTGAAAGCATATGTACTGCCTTCTGTTATAAAATCATTTCTTCAGTGTGTTTCATTTCATGAATCTTGGGATTCCTAATCTTGTGACACAAAATGAGACCACTGATAATGTCATTCTGAATTTGACTTGAAAGAAATTGTCGTAAATGTTTCTTATCTCCGTCATCGTTCAAGCATCTGAGCTAAATATTTGCCTTGTGGCTTACTGCTAACTACCCTTGTCTTTCAACGTGTTGCTACTTCCACTATTTTGCTTGAGCTTGAGCTTAAAACAACAAATACTTTGGTTTCGGTCATTTTCTTTCACAATAAATATGGTCGACGGACCGATGCAAGCCAGGTCCAATGCAAGCGATTGGGTAATCCCCTTGGAGAGTCTACCTTTTAAGTGGTCTAGACCAAGGTGGCCGGACAACAAGCGCGGGCTGAGCTCAAGAAATCAAGTGCTAAACTTCAAATCAATACAATAAAATCTCGCGATGTTTGTTTGATTTCACGATGCATTACAATTGGAGAGAGATGTATGGCACGGGCCAAATTTACCGTACCAACAACAGATTTAGAGATTTCCCATACATATCCACCTTTAAATTGACTTTGCTCAATAAGTCGTACTTGACTTTGAACATCGCTTCAGTACAAGACTTGCAAACACGAGAACTAATAAGGTACAAGGGTCTCAATGATGAATGATCAAAAACACGTTCTACGTGGGGCCAGTTAGTAGTAGGGAATCTAGCCAAGCAAATGATCGACATCATTTATAGCTGTGAAGGTTTCTTTTTACATTGTCAGTCAAATCACCTTATTGTAATATCCAATGCTTTATCTAGGTACGTATGTCTATTGCTTCCAGAGGCCACCCGGAGTTCAATGTTGTACCTTTAATGGACACGATGATGGGCTTCTTAGAAGTCAACCACTCCGGCGAGTTCTTGTGCTATGTACGGGAAAAATGGTTGAGACCATCCATCCATATACACTAGTTCAGGTCTTTAGTTTCCATGTGAGGATCCACTGTCGACAAGAAGAAGAAGAAGACGACGATGATGACGACCACGGATGATATCAATGACCGCCATTACTTGGCGCAAAGAAGCTTCCAACCCAACAAGCGAAGAGTATACGATGATGAGAACTGTGATGCCCACAATGGATGTGAGTGAATGTGCTACTGAAAGCGAATGGATGGATGTCACGTTCTTTCTTCTTTGGATCTTTTTGCTTGAAAATCTCCTTTTTGTCCGAGGAATAAATGTCACAATGGCATGAAAGGCGATTGAGATCCATCATCAATTGTGGTAAATGGTAGAGAGCGTTTTACGTCCATCCATACATACATACGTGCCACTGGTGGTAGTAGTCATCTAGTGAGACCGTGCGGTCCGTACATATACGTACCTACGTACATAGAATTATTCACTCACATTCACACCATGAAGCAGCGAGCAGGGTAAAAGAGAGAAAGAAAGAAAGACAGGCAGAATGAACGAGCCTTCAAAGGAGGAAAATGAATGAGCTCTGACAAGACTTGGGTGATTGTCAGCCAACCACTAAGCACAGGGCCTTTCATTCTCATGGTAGATGTCTTTGAGTGACTGCGAGCGACAGACCCGTCACCACGTTGAGTAGATCGTTCTACTGGTACAGTGTAAAACCAAACGTACGGTATTGTAGTGGTATGGTGTACCTTCCCTTCGTGAATGTACGTACAATGGGCAGCGTGCACCTGAGGATAGTGAGTGAGAATGGGGGTAAATGGGTGCGTGCTTTCGAGCTCCAGATTTGGCTGTCAAGCACCACAATTTAGTCCACAAAACGTGGGCAGTTTATAATGGGATTATCCAGACCCTCCCCCTTCTCCGCCCATGTCATTGAAGCCTAACTTACTGGCGAAGAGCTTTAGTCCTCTCTGAAATCATTGATCAGTTTGAATATCCTCACGTCAACCGACCACAAATGGGGGAAGAAAAGGCTCACCTGCACAGAAATTCAAGTTTTCAACCAAAATTTTTTTTCTGAAGAATGTTAAAAAAACAAGAAGATGACTTCTTTATCAGTTTATACATGTAGCTAAAACGGTACAACTCATGTTTAGACAGATACCTTCAAACGATGATTGGGGACAAGGATGACTTGAATTTTGCAACTCAAGGTTCTTTTGAAAGTGTCATTCGAATTAGAGATATCTTTTCGAACTATCTTTCCGCAATTTGGCATTTATTTGCGCCTATTCCGAATTAGACCTAAGATCTACAAATTCTTGAGAGTATGCTTTTTATTTTTAAACACATTTTAACTTCCAGGCATTTCTTTTTCTCTGCTGGCTCATCTTTTTCACTCAGCTAAATTAAAATTAAAGAGCTTATTCTGAACAACCGAAATGAAATATATCTTGCTAATCCCTAAGACTGCGTGGTAATGGCAAATTAGTCAACTACAAAAGATTGAAAATTTTGTGCACCAAGATCGAAAAACAGAAATAACAACAAAAGGTTATGATAATTTGCACTTTTTGCCCGTCCCTAGTAATGACAAATAAACGGCAACAATAAGATCACACTACAGTACAACAGTAGCACAAAGATGACACTTATGCCAACTTCATCTCAGTTATGTAGTGTGAACTTGCAATGGATCGTTGAGATTGCATGCCAGAACCCCCTTAAAATTGTTTTTCTTGCGGGCATTCCCAGGGGCTTAGACGCATAAGTTTACACGTGCATGAAGACAAGTTGGGTATTCAAACATCGAAATACTGTGCTCAATGTTGACACGATTCCGACCGTTCTGGGCTGTATTGGAGTACCATCCATTTTCGAGTTGAACTTTTCCGTCCGATCCACTCGACCAAAATTGAGAGAGCTCCATTCTCCGTGCACATTGTATATTGTAACCATATTCCTCCCATGAACCGTGCTCGACTTGGAATATGATCACTCAACCAGAACGAGACTGACTTGGGAGTTTCCCATGATCACGAGGGAAAGAAAGCTACCATGGCAAAAAACCGTGGCTAATCGTTAACCTCGAGTCAAAACACCAAACCATGTAGTATAAACGAACACGAAGTAAATGTTCGATACTCGAACTCGATAACCAACTCACTCACTAACCCACCCACCCTCTGGTACTCACCTATTAGTTGAGAGGGTTGCTGGAACTCTTCGGGATCGAGAGATCCGTTTTGTCCGTATCAAGTGGAAAAGAGAACCTGGCGTGTGTCGACATTGTTATTAAAATGCGATCTTTCATCATTAAGTTCTACAGGCAGTCAATTTCCATTAGGGAAGGCGTGAGCGGTAATTGGACAGGGTTAAACGCTAATACCAGCCATGACATTGTGAACTTGGAACTTGGAACGCCAAATTCTTACTCGCACTCTTCTTGATGTTCCACTTGAGCACATGTTTGTGCTCGAATTAAAGTTTGAATCATTTTCAATATAAATACAACTAAGAATGAACCCTCCCCAACCATTTGATTGTTCAATGGATTCAAGTTGAATGCACGGCACGTTCCAAATTGTTCCTCGTCCCAAGATTTTAGCGATTACTAAAATATGCCCAACGAATGTAGATGAACGTATCATTCCAACTCATTGATGAAAGTTCCTTTCACCACCATCACAAATTGTTCCACTTATTAGGGATAAGCCGACAAACGACGAGGAAAAAGCAACGGAGAAGGAGACCCAAGAGGAGAAGAACCCTTGGGGGCTTTAGCTGAATCCGGAACACTTTTCCTGGAGTACCATTGTACATAGCAGCATGGGGATGCGGTGGAAGATCTTAGTAATCTGAAATGTAAACACAAGTCCCTCATTCCAGGACAGCTAGAGTGTCCGTTCCCCTTATTTTCAGACCATAATACTTCAAACATCTAGGTTATGACAGAAAATCGAAGACCACATAAAATATACAGGAACGAAAAGCCGACCGATCAATGATTTGGAGCCAATGACTCGTTTGAATATATCACTATTGTTGATGAAATACTTACCCAAAGTAGCTCTTAACATTTACTATTTTTCTTTTTTTGGTGCATAGAGTTGATTTCTCCGCTTCAAAATCAACGCTCCCTAAGCAGGAAGAAAAAAACATTTTCAGATTGTATAATATTTCTACTTATCCAAT